>JALGBA010003894.1:0-207500 GCA_023970755.1 Azemiops feae | reverse complement strand
GATGATGAATTCGCCAACTATCATCTGAATTTCAGCCTCAGTTTCCAAACTGCAGATTTATGTCTCCTTGGACATCCTGAATATCTACATCACTCCAATTTAATTTTGTTTTACTTTTCTTTAACTATTGCCTGGGTTAAAAAAAAAAAAGCAGTGAAAGTGATATATAAATAGATAAAAATTTCTGAGCAACTTGTTACCTTGCAAACATTTTTTGTGCTGGCCTTGATTTTTATTTAGAATATTGCATATTCCTTTCTGACCAAAACCAGAATTCCTGGTTGGCTAAGGAAGTCTGGGAACTGAAGTCCATACATCTTCAGTGGCCAAGTTTGGCAAATACTAATCTAGATGGAGAAGGGTCTATAACAATTCAGCACAACCAACTCACCACAGCCAGCTTGCCATGGACAACTGGCTGTGGGACAACTGGCTGCAGGACAAGAGTTACACTAATATCAAAGAAATGGTGGAATAGAATAATTAAAGAAAGGATGCAAAAGGAGGGATGAAATGAAATGTGAATGATAAAAATTAAAACAAGGAAGAAGGGAGCCAGTTTGGTCTACTTAAGGCACAAGCTAGAAAGTGGAAGACTGAATTCAAGTCCAGCCTTAGCAATGAAAGCTAGTTGGATGACCTTGAGCCAGTCACACACTCTCTCTCAGCTCACACAACTCACCTCTCAGGTTTATTGTTATAGGGAAAATAGGAGGAATGAAGAATATTAGATATGTTTGCCACCTTGAATTGAATAATAAAGGTGGAATATAAAACAAACAAACAAACAAACACAAAAAGCAGAGATGCAAGACCAAACAAGATTTCTTCCATTAGGAACAGAGAAGACCTTGCTTAAAAGACTGGCACATTACCAAGAGTTAAAGAATAGTTCATTAGCTGGGTAATAATGAAGAGGAAAAGGAGTAGAATAAGATAAAGAAAGGAGGGGAAAATAATTAGCCAAGGAGCTAATAGAAGCAAAGACCTTCATGATGTGTGGAGTGCAAGATACAGATAGATGTTAGTGGTAAAAGAAGAGAGACAAATTGGGGAGAAGGACAACTAGTAAGAGGAAAACAATGAATACTCATCTCTTTTTTTGGATAAAAATTATCCATCACCTTCAGCTGAAAAGCAAGTTCTTACTTGCTTTCCTTGCTGCTGAGTGTTGGCACAATAGTGAAAAAAGCTCCCTGATTTGTTTAGGTAAGTAGGGGTAGCGTTGCTGCCTCTAATCACTCTTTGTGGAGTACCAGGAAAATTGGCATAATTGGTGGGTAAATTTATCAAAAAATCTATTATTTTGCTTAAGTTAATCACAACAATCATAGAAGGAGAAAACTGAGGACGCTGACTTTTCCATGGAAACATAATAATTAGCTACCCATTTGCTTGAAATCATCAGTTTCTCTTCAAGGAAATACAGTAGGATTTCAAATAAGCACAGTAGGTTTTTATGGCTGGCCACTTCCTATATAGCGCCAAGGACTGAACACCACCATTAATATGTAAAAGTTCCTACTACGTCTTGTTAAGATGTTTAGCCTAATGAAGAGATGACTTGAGGGAAACATGGTAGCTGTCTTCCAATACTTGAAGGACTGTCACAGGGAGAAAGGGGTTGGTTTACTCTCCATAGCGGCTGGGGGCAGGACAAGAAGCAACAGGTAGAAGCTCATCAGAGGGAGATGCAATCTGGAAAAAGGAGGAATTTCCTGAAAGGGAGAACAATTATCAATGGAATTGCTTACTTCCTGTAGTTGCGGGTGCTCCATTGCTGGAGGATTTCAACAAAAAATTGGACAACCATTTGTCCAGGGCGGTATAAAGACTCCTGCCACGGGCAGGGGCTTGGACTAGAAGACCTCCAAGATTCTGATTTTAAGGTTCTAAATCAGGGGGTCTTCAAACTTGGCCCTTTTATGACTTGTGGACTGGCTGAGGAATTCTGGGAGCTGAAGTCCACAAATCATAAAAGGCCAAGTTTGAAGAGCCCTGTTCTAAATATTCCCACTGGCCCAAAGAGGCTGGGGACTTAAGTCAACCTTAATCATATTTTTCCTCATACAAGTTTACTGTACTGTTTCATATCCAAGAGACTCAACTAAACTAATATTTTTTAAGGGATGCAATGCAAAACCTGTAGCTTGATTTATAAGAGAGAAAGTACTTTGCTCAGCAAAGAGGGAACACCGCCCTACTAAACTGTGAACTTGGAACAGAGAAGATTTTAAATCTTCTTTGGTGTCAAATGACTGGTGATTCGACATCACGGTACAGAGAAGGGAGGACCCACCGAATTTATAGCACAGCTTGTCAGGCAGCACATCCCACCAATGGATTTATTTACCAAATTTATAGATGAGTTATTACAAATTCTGATATTACTTCTGCTTAAGAACTCCGCAGACTTGGAAGGAAGTTTTATTTACATTTCTAGCCGAACAATCTCACAATCATCTCAAGGATTAAGATGTGGATGTGTCATTTTGATCCAATGCCCACGTAACAATAAAAAACAATTCTTTATAACTCTATAATCATCCTATCATGCTTGCTTAGTAGTGATGTACACTGTATGCTTTTTCTTGTTTGGCCAGACTAGATAAATGAAGGAAAAAGGAAAAAGGAAATATCACTTATTTAAGCATTATGTGCTCTGTGAAGTTCTTGTTTTTCTACTAACAAGTTGGCATTGAAAACCAATTTGTGTCTTATAAATCAGAATATAAAGAATCTTTTGTGCAAAGCAAGCCATAATAATCTGGAAATTTTACTCAACGGGGATAACCACAATCACTGGAATACAACCACAAATTTAAGTGGGATAATTTTCTACTTGGATGGAAATGCAACTTTTATTAGACCATAATCCCACATAAAACATGTGCAACTATATTTTTGATAGCAATATAATACAGAAATGTCAATGTCACATGGCAATTTAGAAAACCTGCTGCATTTAGGATAACCAGAGACAAAGAAATAGTGTATTCCTTTTAATAGTTGCATAGAAACACTCTTTAGGAGTTATAAAGAATACAAAAAAAAATTGCACTAGATGTAGATGTATTGATCTATGGGGAAAACTTCAAACTCTACAGCTACCTAAACATTTATTCCTAGGCAAAATGTCATAAAACAAGCAAGGATATCGAAAAACTGGTGTAGCTATTTCAAGGCCAAGTCCACAGTTTTAAATCTGTATAGATTTCTTTTGGTGCTTACAAATACTTGGATCTGTGTTTCTCAACTTGGCAACTTTAAGATAGCTAGACTTCTAGAATTTCTGGGAGTTTGAAGTCCAGACATCTTAAAAGTTGCCAAAGTTGAAAAAATGCGGTGATTTCTCTACAGGTGTTATAGGTTCAAGAGCCTCGTGGTGGTTTTATTGCGGCAAACAAACTACAAAGTGGTCTCCCCAACTTTCTCTCAAGAGAGGAGGTCATCCAACCGTTCTCAGGACACCAGATTTGGGTAACAGAGCGGGGTGCCCATGGTTGCAAGGAAGATCCGGTTCCTTTAAAAAAATTTCAGTGTTCAAGAGCGCTCGAGAAGTGCAAACCAGCATCTCCGAGGCTATCAGGGAGGAGAGGCGATATTAGGACAGAAGTGAAAAGTGCAGCCCAGCTCTTAAAAGTCAAGGAATTTCAGAACCACGGAAAGAAAGGAACTTTCAGAAAGCCGCGCTGTAGAAAACCAGCTGTAGACAGGCTGGCGTTTTGCCCTGGAAGACCTGACTGGCCCCTGCTTTGCGGGAAGCGGGTTTCTGGAATCCAACAGGGTTCGTAGCTGGCTAAGCCTGTAGAAAAGGCGGGCTGTAAGGTTCAAACCATGAGGAAGCTCTGCTCGGCCAGCGTGGAGCCTGCGGTGGGCGAGGGGTCCCCTACGCCGCAGCTACCGGCCCGCCTCTCCGGCCCGGCGTGGCCACCTGGCCATTAACAGGCACTTCAGCTCCGCATCGGGCTGGGTCACGCACCGCTCGTCAGAAAGCGCCTTCTGCGGCAGGGCAGGAAGCCGGCAGGGGAGGGGGCGGCGGCTGAGCTTCGTGTCTTTGCCGGCCAGTTAAGGAGGCCCCCCACCGCTCGCGCCCGTTGCCAAACAGCCTCGCCTCAGAGTGGCTGGGCGTGAGGGGAAAAGGGGTGAGGGAAAGCTCCGGCTGGAAGGGAGACAGCCCCTCCCCCCAGCGCAACCCAGGGGCTGAAGAAGGGGGGGATGCCGGGTATCCCCAGCATGGGCAGCAGACCCATTTTCTTGAAGAGCGGTTTTCTGAGCCAGCGGCATCTTTGGCGCCGCGCCTAGCAGCGCGCCCTCTCCCGCCTCGCCCTCTCCTCCCGCAGAAACTTCGGGTTCCCGGCCGCGTGGAGGTGGAGCGCCTCTACTGCGGAAAGTCCAGCCACTCTCCAAGCAAAACCTTCGCCGAAGAGGCTGTCGCGGCTCCGTCAGCTTCGTCCTTCCACACCAGAAAGGAAAGCCGGATTTCCTCGCGCTCTTTCTGGACACCCCCGCCTGGGAAACGCAGCGCCACCTCAGCCGCCCCCTTCCGGGTCCCCACGCGAGAGGAAGCAGCCCGCTGGGGCTTCTCTGTCCGCCTTCCAACGCTACCCACTCGCCAGGGAAGAAAGCGCCTGGGTGAAAACTTCGGAGGACCTTCCTCTCCCTCCTCCCTCTCCAGCAAAACTTCGCAAAATGAACCAGACGGCCGGCGTTTCCAATACCGTCCGGTGCCCCAGCGGCAAGGGAGGAATGAAGGTATGTGGGAAGCTGATGGCTTCTGTGGTTAAAAACAGAAAAAGAAAAAGAAAAAGGACGCCCCGAATGTGCCTTGGGAAAGCTGGGGTGCACAAAGAGGAAGGGTGTGTGTGTGTAAACGGGGACAGCTCCCGTTGGCTTCTTACACAGCTAAGTTATTTGCAGGTTGAGAGCGCGCGTGCGTGCACCCAATTATGCTTTAAAAAAAAAACAGTTATGCTTTAAAAAAAAAAAAAAAAAGCCTATACACTTACACGCTGTTTCCTAGGAAAGGTTTTGAGCAAGGCGCGCTTCACCTGAAAGATCGGGCTTTTGCCCCCTGTACTTTGCAGCGTTGGAGCAGGTCTAAAAACGCAGCGCCGTGGGTTTCCCACCCACCCCCAGCTTTGCACGTAGCTGCGCGCGCACGGGGGGGGCGCTTCTTGGAAGAGGTTTGCGAGAGCAAAGCGGGAGGTGCATCGCGGCGACGTGTCTCGCTTTCCAAGTTATTCCAAGCTATTTCTTTTTATCGCGTTTCCCCTTCTTGTTTCCAGCGCGTCTTAGTTGAGGAGTTAGCGTGAATTGCCCGGGACCAGACTGAATCTTTGGCATTTCCGCATTTTCTGGCTGGTGGAATGGGAAGGAGCGAAAATAAACGCTGTGAAATGTGCAAATATGTTACTGAAAAGTGTGCTGGATCTTGTGTGTGTGTGTGGTCTCTTATACATGGCAAGGCAGCAGCCGGTTTCTCACAACCTCCCAGCAGACTGGGTTTTAGACTCTCTGAAGATAGGGGTATCCTCTCTGTTCACTAACACAAAGATGCTTTGGGAAAAGTCATTGAGACGCAGGATGATCATCACTGATATAGCTATATAATAAACGATAAAAATACCATCTCAAAATCACCATGAGAAAGAAATAAAAAAATACAGTGAGATAAACATCTTAAAATACTCAAAGCCAATGGAAAATGTCTAGGATGCTAGATTGGATATCATTATATCTTGGTGGGCTCTCTAGCCTATGTGAGCTGCCTTAAAAGTGGAGAATCTTACTCTAATACCCACAGTCCTACCCTGCAGATCTTGATGGGACAGGCAGCCACAGGCAAGTTCCTTAAGTGCTCAGAGCCCAAATATTTTACAGCTTTAAAAATATCAAAATCTTGAACTGGATCCCAGAGCAAATAGATTATCTGTGCGGTTCCATTAGAATCACTGTAAAATGGATGGATCTCTTAACATTCTAGCTGTTACAGCTGTCTACATTAGTAGATTGTCAGTCTCTGTAGGTAGATCAGACAGGAATCAACTTCACAGGTAAGGTAAGTTACCTTGATTGAGATAGCCCATAATAACAGCACCTCACAAATCTGGTTCTGCTGTGCATCTTTCTCCTTACAGTTTAGTAAATTAGGAAGGTGTCTACTTGAATCACTTCTATATATGTATGTGTATCAACAGAAGAGAATATATGTTGAACTGGGGAGGCCTTGGTGGTCTCTGAACTTGGTTATTTGTTGTTTCATTACCCAATTAAGTAACATCAGTGTTAGCATAAAACATCTTCAAACAAACAGCCAAGCTCAGAGAGCATCAAGGGCTCCACAATATCTTTATCCTTGTGGACTAAATAAAATGCTTCAGGTATGCTTTGCGTATCAAGGTCATTTTCCTTACTCCTTACCTGAAGCATCTTATTAATCTCCAAGGGGAGTGCCATGTACAACATGTTACAGGAGTCTAGTTGTGGGACAGCTAAAACATGGGCCTAGATAGGAATAATACAGCTGACAAGGAAGAGAAAAGTGATAAAATGCTTTTGAACATCCAGTGTTAAAGTAGAATTCAGAAACAATTTGAGAGCTGCTCAGAATTTGTTAGAAGATGAGTGGCTATGTAAATGTTTTAAATAAATACATAAAAATAAATACTGAGCAATGAATCTGGTCTTCAAAGGGGAATGAATTTCTGCTTTGAACGAACTCTAATTCCTATGCAGGTTAACTGTTATGTAGTTTGGGCAATACATAAACTTGAAGAGTCCATAAGGATGAAATCATATCATAAAGATGAAACCACTCATAATCAGATAGTCCTCGACTTATGATCACAATTGAGCCCAAAATTTCTGTTGCTTGGCAATGCAGTTGTTAAGTGAGTCATACCCCATTTTATAACCTTCCTTACCATGGTTGTTAAGTGAATCTGGCTCCCCCATTGACTTTGCTTGTCAGAAGTTTGCAAAATGTGATCACATGACCCTGGGACACTGCAACCGTCATAAATACAAGCCAGTTGCCAAGCGTCTGGATTTTGATCATGTGACCATGGAGAGGCTGCAAATGTGAAAAATGGTCATAAGTCACTTTTTCAGGGTCTTGTAACTTTGAACGGTCACTAAATGAATGGTTGTAAGACAAGATCTACCTGTAGGGGCCTTCTACTAGTCAGTAGCTAATACAGGCTCTAAAACTATATATGCCTTCCTCCCCTCCTGATTCGGAGGCATGTAGCATGAGGCCCAGTTCAGTAACAATCCCCAGAACTATCTAGTTTGAGACAATATTAGAAAAAAGAAGGCATACCTTTACATGGTAGCTTTTATAATCTTTAGTCCATGTATATTTTCTCTAGACCAGTGACTCTCAACATCAGCAACTTTAAAATGTGTAGACTTTAGGGCCAGTTTGGTCTAATGGTTAAAGCATTAGGCTTGAATCCAGGAGACAGTGAGTTCTAGTCCTCCCTTAGCCACAAAAGCCAGCTGGGTGACTTTGGGCCAATCATCATGAGGCAGTGAGTTCTAGTCCTCCCTTAGCCCCAAAAGCCAGCTGGGTGACTTTGGGCCAATCACCAGGAGACTGTGAGTTCTAATCCTGCCTTGGGCATGAAAGCCAGCTGGGTAACTTTGGGCCAATCACCAGGAGACTGTGAGTTCTAGTCCCTCCTTAGGCATGAAAGCCAGCAGCATAACTTTGGGCCAATCATCATGAGGCAGTGAGTTCTAGTCCTCCCTTAGCCCCAAAAGCCAGCTGGGTGACTTTGGGCCAATCACCAGGAGACTGTGAGTTCTAGTCCTTCCTTAGGCATGAAAGCCAGCTGGGTGACTTTGGGCCAATCACTCTCTCTCAACTCAACCCATTTCACAGGGCTGTTGTTGTGAGGAAAATAGAAGGAAGAAGGGAATATTAGGTAGGGTCACTGTGTTATTTGGAAATAATAGACTCATGTTATAGGGGAGATGAATGGCATAAAATATAATAAATAAATAAATAAAAATAATAAAGGCAGGATTTTTTTTTAAAAAAATCTAAATCTAAATTCCCAGAATTCCTTCACATATCTTAAAGTAGTTCAGATTGCTCTAAATATTGAGTTAAATGTGGAAATAAAAACCCTTTGTGGACAACAAAGAGGAAGGATTACACTCGGTAACAACTGCCAGGTGCCCTCAAATCAGACCATCATTGGTGAGGTCATTCAACTGCAGAAGGAAGGGGGGTTAAGGAAAAAAAAACATTGATTTTACCATTCCACATGCTGTGGTTCATTATATCATCCTGAAGACATGTATCTTTTTTTAATTGGGTTAGTGGGATGGTATAGCAATGGACATTCTATTGAATGAAAAAGACTTTTGAATTATCCACTCTATTATCTTTTTCATACCTTTGAATCAATGTTGACTCCTGGTGATGGCCTGGATTAATCCCTGCAGTTTTCTTGGCAAGGTTTAGAAGTGATTTGCCATTGGCATCTTCCTAGGGCTGAGAGAGTGTGGCTAGGTCACACAGCTGGCTTCACGCCTAAAGTGGGACTAGAACTTACAGCCTCCCAGTTTTTAGACTGGTTTGTTAACAGCTATATCAGATTGGCTCTCAATCATCTTCATAATATTTAGCAAAACCGAATCATTTCTTATGGAGATTTTTTTCCTTTGCACAATAAATTCTTAAGAGATCTCAAGATTTTAGCTTTGGTGTTCTCCAAAAGAATGATCAATATTGCTGCAAATTTCGACTCATTATATTCCTTTATTTTTCCAATAATTTTAGTGAAGATTACGTCACATACATAAAATTAATACAACTACATAATACTGAAGTACTTAAAAAATTACAAATTAAATGAGAACATGGCAGGTATGGACCTCCAGGTTGTTTAAAGCATAGTAAGCCTTTAATTTAACAGACTAATTGATGGAACTATTTGTCCATTAAATCCAAATGTCTGTTAAATCCAAACGTTTTTTTTATTATTTATTGATTAATTTTTTTCCAGCAACAAGAAACACCCACACATGCTAAAACCAACACCGAGAGTGAAAAAGGCACATGCATAAAAATAGCTTTTCAGTTCCTGAATAGCATCCAGTAAAATGGGCACTTTTCTTCTTTATCTTTGAATCCTTTGAATGCATGGTGACAGCGCTCCAAGGTTAAAGCCATCATGCTAATAATAGCAAGTACCAATGAGGTAGGATCACCAATACATGCACAGAAAACGGGACCCAATTGCACAGTTTGAGCTATCTTTCTTTTTTGTTTTTCCCTTCCTTTGTCTCTCAAAGGTAGGCCAGGTCAGGAGAAAGACTCTAGAACAACAACAACTTTGGCAAGTAGTATCTGCATGATCTCACAAGCTCTGAAGCATCTTTTTGCTTTCAAACATAAAGTATTTACATAGCAGTAGGGTTCGGTGGAAACTTGAAAGAAAATTTCACTTTTTCAGAACAGAACCCGAAAAACAACACAACTCAAGATACATCTGTTAGAGCTTTCCCAACTTGTTATTCTTCAGAATGATTGGAAATTCCCAGAATTGCTATACTATCACACATCTCAGTGGAATCAGCTTAAGGAAAAGTGTCCTAATCATTATGTTTTTAACCCAGTATTTACCTAAGAGAAAGCATTATTGAATTCATCAGGGCTTACTTCTGAGTAGATAAGCATAAGATTACACTGTAAATATAGTGTATATATATAAAATCAGGAATACAAAATTGTATTATTTACTATATGAGGAAATCTAGAACTTTAAATTCAGAACGCCAACTAAAAAAACTTAAAACTTAAATTCTGTATATACATGTGTGGATAGATAGGTATATGGGTTGTTCTTTTTTCTTTAGACCAGGGGTCCCCAACCCCGGTCCATCAGTGGGGTGGGTGAAACTTCATTTGTGCATGCACAGGATCTAGGTTGCAGTGGATGGAAACTAATCAAGGAGAGAAGCAACCTAGAATTAAGGAGAAACTTCCTGACAGTTAGAACAATTAACCAGTGGAACACCCTGCCTCCAGAAGCGGTGAATGCTCCAACACTGGAAGTTTTTAAGAAGAGACTGGACAGCCATTTGTCCGAAATGGTATAGGGTTACCTGCCTGAGCAGGGGGTTGGACTTGATGACCTCCAAGGTCCCTTCCAACTTTATTATTATTATTATTAAGTGACCTTGGAGGTCTTCTAGTCCAACCCCTGCTCAAGCAGGAGACCCTATACCATTTCAGACACGTGGCTGTCCAGTCTCTTCTTAAAAACCTCCAATGATGGAGCACCCACAACTTCTGGAGGCAGGTTGTTCCACTGGTTAATTGTTCTGACTGTCAGGAAGTTTCTCCTTAGTTCTAGGTTGCTTCTCTCCTTGATCAGTTTCCATCCGTTGCTTCTTGTCCTGCCCTCAGGTGCTTCGGAAAATAGCTTGACTCCCTCTTCCAACTTTATGATTATGATTATGATTATGATTATGATTATGATTATGATTATGATTATGATTATGATTATGATTATGATTATGATGATTATGATTATGATTATGATTATGATTATGATTATGATGATTATGATTATGATTATGATGATTATGATTATGATGATTATGATTATGATGATTATGATTATGATTATTATTATTATTATTATTATTATTATTATTATTATTATTATTATTATTATTATTATTATTATTATTATTATTATTATTATTATTATTATTATTATTATTATTATTATTATTATTATTATTATTATTATTAAGAAACCCACCATCCCTTGCTGCTGCTGCCACCTCTGCCAGTCCCTGGAGACTGAAAGGTTGGGGACCATTGCTTTAGATTTTCAGATGCTCAAGAACTTGTGCAAAGCTTCATGAGCAATTATTCAATCAGTAATCAATACAGTTGTCCCTGCCTCCTTTTTCATGTTTTTGCCATCTGCCTGAACCTAAAAGTGATTCTTTAGCAAAATTCATTGAGAAGAAAGCAATTTGGGTTGCAAGAATTCCAGCCACTGAATCATTTCCTGTCTTGGACTAATCTATCTATCTATCTATCTATCATCTATCTATCTATCTATCTATCTATCTATCTATCTATCTATCTATCTATCTATCTATCTATCTATCTATCTATCTATCTATCTATCTATCTATCTATCTATCTATCTATCTATCTATCTATCTATCTATCTATCTATCTATCTATCTATCTATCTATCTATCTATCTATCTATCTATCTATCTATCTATCCACAAACACACACACACACACTAACCTGGAATTTTATTTTCTTTCTAACTGCCTTCTCTCTTCTCTCTGAGTTAATACCTATTTTACAAAGACGCTAGGGGAATTGTATATATGGGGATGATGGAAGGCAAGAGAAAATGGTGACTAGCAACAAGGTGAATGTATCCAGTTACATTGGTGATGGGTAAACAGCTGGAAAGCTGAAAGACCAGATGAGGAACAGATTGTCCTGGAGAAAATCTATGTGGTCACTAACAGTTAACTCCAACTTGATAGCCTATAATTATTCAATGAGAAAACCTAAATCTCTAAAGAATGCTTAGATGCTGGGAATGGTGGAAAGCAAGAGAAGATGAGCAGTAGTAAGGGAGGAATGGACTCAGTTATAGTAGTGATTTGGGTGCTCTTGAAGATCAGATTAGGGACAGATCTTTTGGAGAAAATCTACAGGTAGTCCTTGACTTACAACCATTCATTTAGTGACTGAAGTTACAACAGCACTGAAAAACTTGACACAACCATTGCTGCATCCCCGTGGTCATGTGATCAAAACTCAGACACTTGGCAACTGGCATGTATTTATGACAGTTGCACTGTCTTCAGGGTCATGTGATCACTGTGACCTTCCCAGTTGGCTTTCAATGAGCGAAGTCAATGGAGGAAAGCTGGATTCTTCACTTAACAACAAATGTGTGATTTACTTAACAACTGCAGTAATTTGCTTAACAACTGTGACAAGTCATACAATGGGGCAAAACACATTTAACAGCAGCCTTGCTTAGCAATGGAAATTTGGGGCTCAGTTATGGTCATAAGTTGAGGACTATTTGTATGTGGCCACTAAGAGTCAATCCTGTCTTGATAGCACATAATCAAAATAATCACTGGTTAATAGAATATGTATATATTTTAAACACACGAGGTCAGTATTTATTTGAAAGCACGTTTTACTGTGTAATCTGAAACAATTAAATACAGTATCTCTATCCATGACTGAGCATTGCGAAGAAGCTTTTCAGAGTCTAGAAATAATACAATGCAACAAAAGGCTGAAAGCAAAAGGGAAATATTTGAGAATAAGCAGTGAAAAGAATAGTTACCATCAACAGGGTTCTTCAGTAAAGACCATTTTTTAAACAATGGACTTTTCATAGTTATCACTTTTATTCAGCATTGACATAAGAGCCCTGATACATTTAAAAAAAAATATTTTACAGGTTAAATATATTTGTATGCTTAACTATTTCAGTATAAAAAACAATAAGAGGAGTAACTACTGTATGCTGCCCAGAATCATCAATTATGAGATGGGTGGCTGTATAAATTTGATTAATTAATTAAAAAATATAATAAAAGCAATAATATAGCTGCTAAAAATACATGTGGAAAAATGCTTCTGTCATGCAACTAACCAATACTAAGAAAAATGTGCTGAGATACATGAGACTAATAAAACAATGATCATTTATTTGCAAAGCTGCTTTTAAAAAAGCCCTATGCAGCATTCTTATAACCCAATGATAAGAATTAGTTATTTATTTTATTTACTAAATCTATATTCTATCTTTCCACTGAAAGTTATTGAAAGTTGCTGAAGTTAAAAAAAAAAAGCAGACAAGTACAAAAATAATAATAACTAAATTAAGGAAATGAAGAATTCATCCAGCAGAGAAGAAATCTTTTTCACAAAGCTGTGGATCTGAGGTGAGTTTTGCCATCCATTTACAGTCAATTCATAGTGAGGAATGAGATAAGTTAGAGCCAAATCATAAATCAGATAACCCTCTAAAGCAGCTGTAACAGAAGCTCAGATAGCCTATGCCAGGATGAATGATATTGTAGTACAGGGGTGTCAAACTCGCCACGTCACGTGACGTGTCACGACTATCACGACTTTTTCCCCATTGCTGGAGCTGGGGTGGGCGTGGTTTTGACAGGACGCATCCGGCTCGTAGGCTGGCAGTTTGACAACCCTGCTGTAGTAGAAACTGATACTACAAGCTACCACAGCTGAGATAGTTAAAAAGAGAATTGCTGTTGACTAGAGCTGGATTTGAAAGGCAAAATGTGATTTCAGGCATTTAGGCAGCATCCATCAGAAACATCTTAAGAGAGGAGTTTCCCTGTGTCCCAATGTCATCAGAGGCCTCCTCAACTGGGCCATCTTTTTCCAGTTATATCTACTTAACCCATCAGATAAGGAGGCAGGGTATGTTATGGGCCCTCTCCCTCAAGGAGATCCATCTGCTGGGACCAAAAAGAAGGGCCTTCTCTGTGGTGGCTCCCTCCTTGTGGGACATCAACCCTCTGGAAATAAAATTGGCCCCCACTTTGACACTCTTATAAAAGGTCTTGAAGACATGATTTTGCCAACAGGCCCTAAGGGACCCTAAGGTAATATGGAGCCCTTCAAATGGTGGCTGGTTTGATTGTTGTCTCCAAGGGGTTGAGAGTTTATTGGGTTATGTTGGAGTTTTATTTCTGTGAGCTGCCTAGAGTCACTGTGAGTTGGGTGATCATAGAAATTTATTTAGACATTTTCTAAATAAATAAATGTTCCTAGGAAAGGCCAGTTTGGTTTAAGTGCACGACCATATTTGTTCCAGATCACATTTTGCCACTTAAGTGAACCCAAAGAACTATGTGGAATTAGTTCTTTTATTTCTGTGCACCTACAGACTGAATCTTGCCAGACTGAAGCAATTATCTGCAATAACTATAGAACATATTCTGTGAATTGCTAGGGAGGCTCTGATTTGCTCTTTTCTTGCCCACAAGACATTCCAAACTCTACTCTCTTTTTGCTCTCTGGGAAAGACTCCCTCACTCCTGCAACCCTGGACTAAAATTCACCATGTTAAATCCAGATCTGTGCCTATTCCTCCTCCTCCTCCTCCTCCTCCTCCTCCTCTTTTATTTCTGCTGTTCCTCTTGCTTTTCAAGCTTCTCTTTTCTTTACTGTAGAAGATCAATTCCACCTCTGAGTCAAAGAGAAAGTCATTCAGTTGTGTTTTGATTTTACAGACATATTTCTCCGCAGACAAGAATTGCAGGAAAATTCCATATACTGTAGTGGTCATATGCAAGTAACAGTGTTGCTAGTTCTAAAATACAGGCACTTGTGAATCTACCAGTGGCTGAGCAAGATTGTATATGTGTGTGTGCATGTACATTAGGAAGCATAATAGAGTTTACTCTGTTACAAAGTTACATGGTGGATTAAGTAGGTCAAAGTCATTATTTTTCAGAATGTGAAGGAAAGACCTAATACTGTTTCAGTCTTCAATTCACTGCAGCGCGGTCACCCTTTCTGGGTAAACCAGGCAGGAAACATAATTAGATAAGCTAATTCCACTTTATTATAATAAGGTTACATTAACAGAATCTTGCAAGTGTAAAGGTCTTCCTGCCACTCGTTTTAACTGCCTGATCAATTAGGACAGGTCCTTCCTAAGTTAATCCATTGGGGGGCCCCAGCTCTCTTGTCTGATTGGTTCCTAGGCAGCATCTCTTCCCTTCATCCCCCAAGGTCACCTACACATCCCATTACAAATGCATTATCATATCATCGTTATATGATCAAAGTGCAACTGTCAAGCCCAGGAAATCAGGAATCCAGGCAATTCAAATGAATTGGTTTATTGCATGCTAAAGCTCTCTACAAGAATCTGAACTACTAACGGTCAAAGTGAATGGATGGTAAATAAAAATCAAAGGAATTCAAGGTGGGCTGGACTTAGATCTCTCGTGAGCGTGAAAGGATTCGAGATAGATGATGCATCAACATTGGAGCGCCAGAATATTCTGGTGTCGATATAAGCCACAAACAAGGAAGAAGCTTAATATTCTTTCCACCAACAAACTTAAGTATATTGTATTTTCTCTTAACAAATATTTCCATTTACAGAAACGCAAACCATGCCTGGTTCATTGGTACTATAATCCATAGCTAACTTGTTCTGAGTCTCGTTACCTTGCCACATCTTAATATATGATGTGATTTGGTTGGTTTGTTCACAACAGACACATGGAAGAAAAGTTTCCATTCTGTATCATAGCAGCCAATTCAGGGCGTTTATTTTCCTTCTGCAGTTATTATTTTCCTGGCAAAATGAAGGAATGTTCTTTTGTAAGACGTAAAAGACAGGTCAGATATGATGAACAAGAAAGCTAAGTGTTTAGGCAGTTTGATGGGTACACTAGAGGGATTAATGGGTTTTACTCAACCGTTATGGAGAAATGCATTAGATATGTAAGTGGAGAAAATCTGCTCCACATCATGGAGATTGGTGATGAAGGAGGCTTCAGAAGGAGGAGAATGTGATGGATGGGAATGGCATTTAATGGTCTTTGGGGAACTCGGCTCCAAATGGTGTTAGCGATCCAAAAAGCAGGAGGCTGAACCTTCATAGTACGCTCTGCTTAGAGAGTTGTTCTTAGTGTTAAAGGGAGCCAGAAAATTCCTGCAGAGGAAGTGCCAATAGACTAGAGGAGAGGCTGCAATTCCAAGCCCTGTTTGCATTTAAATCATGGAGTAGATAGGAAAGATGATGTTTTTTGCCTTCATTACATCACGAGTGACTGAAATTAAACTACAGCGAGCTTTTAAAGATTCCAATTTAAATTATGCTTTTAAAGATAACAATTTAAATTGTGCTTTTTAAAGCTAACCGATTCAACATACTCTTAGAAGCCCATGCAGGTATAAATAGCACTTCTTGATAATTTGCCTATACTAGGGTTAAAAACAGTTGTCAGTCATGACAGTGAGAAAGGCTATGTGGTGCTTCAGATTCCAGGAAAAAGTGCTTCAGAGCAGATGGGGGTACTCATATAGCTCCTGCTGGGTGGGTGGGGGGGGTGTTTGTGCCTTTTCCTGAGATCATACTACAGCCAAGGAGGGAATCTGCAGTATCCCTGTAAAAGACACAGCTGCTTTAAACAGTTTCTGACCCTGGCATCCCAAAACTGAACAGCCTTTGCAATTAACTTGATAAGCGTGTTCAAAATGAAAAAAGAGATACAGTGACACCTGCTTGAAATTGGTCTATTCTTTTTATAGAATGTTATTATCACCCCTTAAAAGTCATATTGTGTATTCATATTTTTGTAAAAAAAAAAAAAAAAAAAAAGTTTTAGCCACTGAATCATGACCAGGGATAGTTAATGGGAGAATTGGGCTTCTACACTGAGACATGGGTTGTGAGTGAATTATGCATAGGGAATGAGATGGAGTTTGAATCAGTCCACGGCAAATTGTGTTTATTGCCTTGCTATTGCTATTATTATATACTAAAACAACAAATAAGCCATTTTGATGCAGTGATTAGGGCACCAAGCTAGAAACTTTGGAGACTTATGAATCCTAGAAAGCATACAACAGTGAACCACTTCTGAAAAACCTTGCAAAGAAAATTGCAAGGATTTCTTCAAGAGTCAAACACTTACTTGAAGACACCAAAACAAACATGCACAATATAAGTGGGTTTCAGACCTCATTAATATCTGGCTGATGGATCATTTGGAACTTCCTAAGATTATAAACTGGACCAGGAAAAGGAAATTTTCTCAGAAGAAGGCTGTAGAAAAAGGCATAAAAGAGAGGTGGGCAACATGGCCCCTTTATGACCTGTGGATTTCAACTCTCAGAAATCCTGAGTCAGCATGGCTGATGTATTAACTCTGGGATTCAAGTCCTTTTAGGTCATTTAGGGGCCATCATTACCCAACCCTGGGCATAATGCAGCTTCAGAAAAAGCCAGATTAAGACAGATGCCGTGTTAGTCCCCATTAAGAAAGGGATTGAAAATGAAATTGTTGATGCTGTAACACCTTGGAATCCATCTCTAGAACATTATATACAGTTCTGGTTGCCATATTTTTTTTAAAAAAGAATATAGATCTAAAAAAAATCAACAACTAAAGTGATTGTAAACTTGGTTATCTTCCTTACAAGAAAAATCTAAAAGGTTTGGAATTCTTTAGCTTGGAAAAAGAGTGATGGATGAGCAAATATAGTTAAAGTATATAAAATCATGTGGGCTATGGAGAAAGTGGAAAAGGAAGCTTTCCGGCCCCCTGCTCCAACACTAGCATTAATTAGCTAGTGTTAATTAGCTAATTGGAATTAGATTTGCAACAGACAAAAGGAAATATATCTTCCCATAGCATTTGTCCCAAAGATGTTCTTTTTTTTAAAAGGGAACTGGACTTTGTTTTTTGCTTGAAGATGCTTCGCTTCTCATCTAAGAAGCTTCTTCAGTTCTGAATGATGGTGGAAGATGGAAGGATTTACATTTCTTGCAGTCATCTGGTCATTAGCCCTCTTTCTGAGAGTCATTGAGGCCGTTTGGAGATTTATCTGTGCCCTCAGGTCACCTGAACAGTGCAAATGGGTGTGGAACCTTCTTGGAACTGCTGAAAGGACCATGTTGTAGACTGGAGATGGGTGGTGTCATATCCCATAGCATATATTTAACCTATGGAATTCTTCAGTCAGAGAAGAATTGGATAGATTTGTGGAAGATAAGTCTTGAGATAATTGATGAGTCTTGAAGATTTATTGTTATCTCCAATTGGGGTACCATACCAGTTGACGAGCTGCAGCAGGAAAGGGTTATATCTTCATATCATACTTGTGAGCACCCAAAAAGCATCTTTTAGGACAGTCTTCAGAAATAAAATGGACATCAAGCTGGACCTTGACCCAACCCAGCAGGACTTCATATTCTTATGAAGGCCTATTTCAGGAATGGTTGCAAGGGATGGGATGGGATTAAAAAAAATTCAGAATGGTGGCTGTGATTGAATAGTGCTCCATTCAGTGATTGAATGATTGAAATCCTGCTCCATTTTTACATGCGCCTTTACTTTTTTTCTCTCTATGTTGAAAGTGTGAGTAAATTTTGAGGAGTTGTAAGTGCCAAAGAAGTTTGGGGTGTAGATTTGCAGTTGATTAATTGGGACTTTCCTCCCACTCCTCTATAATCACGTTTACTGGCTTGCTAGAAAAGGGGGATTCCCAACTTTAGTCAGAATTATGAAAAGAATAACAAACGTGTTACTCAGGGCCATATTAAAGAGCTCGCTTTGATGTTCCTGATAGCTGTGACTAACACTAATGTTTTTTGTGAGAGGTTCTTTCACACTTATAAATATGTTCCAGCACTTTTCCCTCTGTGTCACAACTTCTATTACCATGTGGAGGAGCAATGTATGATGATTGCTTTTATTATTCAATCTGTCGTATGCTAAAAGCTAAAGCCACCGAGTAGGCTGATGTCTCACATTTCTGGGTGTCTAGCTAAAGGAAACAAGTTTTGCAAATTTAAATTTTTCACTATCTAAAAAGATCAACAACTTGCCACAAATATATACTGGTTCCCCCTGGGCTCAGTCTTTGTTAATCACTTCCTATTCAAATGTGTTGTACAGAAGCCCCTCAAAATTAACCTCTGTGCAGGTGAAAATGTTATCGTAGTATAAGAGGAAATAACACAACTACTCTTGGTGTTAGGATACTTAGCAGTAAATTACAGATCTCCTAACTCTTAATGGCTTAGTTTTATTCCTTGGCTAGACTTAAATTCACACACAGGGCTTGGTTCATTGAGAATCTTGAATGAAGCTACATTGACACTTCCAGGCAACATATGGTGAACTTGAAGGCAGCTTTGTAAAGCAGAGCAGACAACTGTGGCAAACAAACAAACAAACAAACCACCTATCCAGATAAGGAGAGGACAGGAGATTGCCCACATGTATTCCAGACATCTGTTCACCATAAGAAAACTGCAGGACAGTAATGTTCCATGGGATTCACTTCAGTGGTGGGAAAAGTAAAATTCTACATTTAGGCAAGAAAAACCAAAAACACAGGTATAGTACAGTATACCTGGCTCAACAGTAGTAACTGTGAGAGGGATCTTGGAATCCTAGTGAGCAATCATTTAAATATGAGCCAACAGTGTGCTGCAGCTGCCAAAAAAGCCAACACAGTTCTAGGTTGCATTAACAGAGAGATAGAATCAAGATCACATGAAGTGTTAATATCACATTATAATGCCTTGGTAAGGCCACACTTGGAATATTCCATTTTTGTTTGCCATGATATAAAAAGAGACTCTGGAAAGAGTGCAGAAAAGAGCAACAAAGATGATTAGAAAGTTGGATGCTAAAACATAAGAAGAATGGTTGTAGGGATTGGGTATGTCTAGTCTAGTGAAAAGAAGAACTGGGGGTGACAAGATAGTGTTTCAACATCTAAGAGGCTGACACAAAGAAGAGGGGGTCAACCTATTCACCAAAGCACCAGAAGGCAGGAAAAAGAAGCAATGGATGGAAAGTAATCAAGGAAAGAAGCAACCTGGAATTAAGCAGAAATTTCCTGATAGTGAGAACAATCAACCAGTGCAACAGCCTGCCTTCAGAAGTTGTGGGTGCTCCCACACTGGAGGCTTTTAAGAAGAGATTGAACAACCATTTGTCTGAAATGGTCTAGGGTCTCCTGCTTAAGCAGGGCTGTTAGACTAGAAGACATCCAAGGTTCCTTCTAACTCTATTATTCTGTTATTCAGTTCAGTATTGGGAGTCAATGGGATTAGCCATCTGGCTCATAATCATGGTGGAGACTTTTAAAGGAAACTAAGTTTGCAAATTGCACTTTCTACTCACTTTTGGAAATTGCTGATAACTACTTCTAAGCTATTAGTGACCATTAGAAAGACAAATTTGAGAACATCAGGTAAGTCTATCTTCAATCCTGAACAAAAAAACATGTTAATAATAAGAATATAAAGAATCTGAAATAAACAGCAGAAAGCTAAATAAGATTTTGTTGTTACAAACTAAGGGTCCAGATAAAATTGGAATATTTAAACTTTTACAATAAGATTTTGGAATTAATCATAAACAACAAACAACCTCTTGTGGGAAATTAATCTTCATTTGGTTTTTACAAGACATAACAAATGTAAGCGCTGTCCTGATTTCAAAAACAAATGTAAGCGCTGTCATGATTTCAAAAACTGGACACGAGAGGACTAACAATTTTAAGTAGAGGAAAGACATGCAAGCTTATAAAATGATGCAAAACGTTATAACAATAAAAATATTGAAGGAGACTTTACATTTGAGACTTCCCTCCCACTCATGAATTAATGGTTAGCTGATGTGACATTTGGTGCCCATGAAGTTGAGTAGCTGTTGTACAGTTAGAGCAGGGGTGTCAAACTCGCAATGTCACATGACGTGTCACGACATATCATGACTTTTTTGCCATTGCCGGCAATGGGGTGGGCGCGGTTTCGCCATGACGCATCCGGCCCACGGGCCAGCAGTTTGACACCCCTGAGTTAGTGGTAGTCCTCAACTTATGACTATAATTGAACCCATAATTTGTTGCTAAGTGATACATTTGTTAAGTGAGTTTTGCTCCCTTTTATAAAAATCAGATAAGATAAATCACTTCAGAATTTTTTCCACCTTTAATATCCCATATAAGCTGTACAATTCAATTGACAAAACAAACTGAAATCTTTTGAGAAAAAATAACAATAAAAAACATACAATAATGTGACTGCATAAAGATGCGCACCCTTAAACTAACACTTCGTTGAAGCACCTTTTTTATTTTATGATGGCATTCAGTCATCTCAGCCTGCACATCTTGCCTTGGGAATCTTTGCCCATTCTTCCTTGCAAAAGCGCTCCAAATCTGTCAGTTTGTGAGGGCATCTTTTGTGCATTAGTCCTCTTCAGCAATATTCAATTGCTATTTCCCCCCTTAAAAGTTTTCAATTTGCTTTTCATTTGAATTGTACAGCTCACACATTATATTAAATGTGGGGAGAAAATATAAGCACTTTATCTTGGTCTGATTTTTTTTTTTCCTCTCAAATACCTGACATTTTAACAGGGGTGTGTTGACCTTTTTATGCCAACTATATGTGAGATTTTAGATACTGAATGTTTTTAGATATTGAATGTTTTATTTTTAATTGAGTAGTTTAATTTTGGGGAACTGTGAGCACCCTTTATGGCATTATAGATATTACAGAATAGAATACAGAATAATACAGAATAACCACATCTACTTGGAGGGAAGTGTGCAGTGGGGTGCCCCAGTGCTCTGTTCTGGGCCCAGTGCTCTTCAACATCTTCATCAACGATTTGGACGAGGGGATAGATGGGGAACTCATCAAATTTGCGGATGACACCAAGCTGGCAGGAATAGCCAACACTCCAGAAGACAGGCTTAAGATACAGGAGGACCTGGACAGACTTGAACACTGGGCGCTATCTAACAAAATGAAATTCAATGGTGAAAAAAGCAAGGTTCTACATTTAGGCAAGAAAAACCAATGTACAGGTATAGTATAGGGGTACCTTGCTCAATAGTAGTAACTGTGAAAGGGACCTCGGAGTCCTAGTGGACAATCATTTAAATATGATGCAGCAGTGTGCTGCAGCTGCCAAAAAAGCCAACACAGTGCTAGGCTGCATTAACAGAGGGATAGAATCAAGATCACGTGAAGTATTAATACCACTTTACAATGCCTTGGTAAGGCCACACTTGGAATACTGCATCCAGTTTTGGTCACCACGATGTAAAAAAGATGTTGAGACTCTAGAAAGAGTACAGAGAAGAGCAACAAAGATGATTAGGGGACTGGAGGCTAAAACATATAAGGAACGGTTGCTAGAATTGGGTATGTCTAGTTTAATGAAGAGAAGGATGAGGGGGGACATGATAGCAGTGTTCCAATATCTCGGGCTGCCACAAAGAAGAGGGAGTCAAGCTATTTTCCAAAGCACCTGAGGGCAGGACAAGAAGCAATGGATGGAAACTGATCAAGGAGAGAAGCAACCTAGAACTAAGGAGAAACTTCCTGACAGTTAGAACAATTAACCAGTGGAACAACCTGCCTCCAGGGGCAGTGAGTGCTCCAACACTGGAAGTTTTTAAGAAGAGACTGGACAGCCATTTGTCGGAAATGGTATAGGGTTACCTGCCTGAGCAGGGGGTTGGACTTGATGACCTCCAAGGTCCCTTCCAACTTTATTATTATTAAGTGACCTTGGAGGTCTTCTAGTCCAACCCCTGCTCAAGCAGGAGACCCTATACCATTTCAGACATGTGGCTGTCCAGTCTCTTCTTAAAAACCTCCAATGATGGAGCACCCACAACTTCTGGAGGCAAGTTGTTCCACTGGTTAATTGTTCTTACTGTCAGGAAGTTTCTCCTTAATTCCAGGTTGCTTCTCTCCTTGATTAGTTTCCATCCATTGTTTCTTGTCTCGCCTTCTGGTGCTTTAGAGTTTAGAAAATAGGTTAATCCCCTCTTCTTTTTGACAGGCCCTCAAATATTGGAACACTGCTATCATGTCACCCTTAGTCCTTATTTTCTCTAGACTAGCCATAACCAATTCCTCCAACTGTTCTTCATATATTTTAACCTCTAGCCTCCTAATTATTTTTGTTGTCCTTCTCGGCACTCTTTCCAAAGTCTCAAAATCTTTATAATGTGGTGACCAATATTCCAGGTGTGATCCTACTTACTTTTACATAGCGGTACTAATACTTCATGTGATCTTGATTTTATCCCTCTGTTTGTGCAACCAAGGATTGCATTAGCTTTTTTGGCTGCTGCCACACAGTGCTGGCTCATATTTAAGTGATTATCCACTAGGACTCTAAAATCCCTCTCACAGTTACTGCTTTTGAGCCAGGTTTCATCTAATCTGAGTGTGTCATGGTCAGTTTGTACTGTTGTACTGTAGTAATACTTGTTCCAAATTCTCAGCCTACTATATCAGATGCAGCATTGCCAGTTTTTTTTTAAAAAATAATGCTTAGAGAAGTTGACAGTGAGACGTTGACAGTGGGAACAGTGGAATGGCTTGCAGTGGATTGTGGATGCACCATCACTGGAGATTTTGGGGAAGAGATGGACAGCCATTTGTCTGTGATTGTATATGGTCTCCTGCTTGGGCAGGGGGTTGAGCTGGAAGACCTCCAAGGTCCCTTCCAACTCTGTTATACTGATACTAAAATACGCTTGTTTTTCTCAAGTAACAACTAAGGAAATTTTCTGATCTTCATGCATTTTGTTATGTTTGCTGTTCGATGCGGCATTGAAGAGGCAGCAGGTGTAAACCAAACACTCTTTATTTTAGTTTAACAGAAGCCAAACTAACCGTTGCTCCACCCCTATTTATACATTCAGCCAAAGGTGGCAGCCAATAGAAACCCAGCATTCTTCCCGCTCAAATGCATAGTAATTAGTCTGCAGACAGGAAGTCTGGCTTTTAGCCATCTGGCCGGTTAACCGTTTTTTCACAGTTCTCAGTATCACAGTTCTCAGAAATTCAACTCAATACATCACACCCCTTCCCCCTAGATAATTCACACTGACAAAAACTGTTCATAAGCATTTCGAATGTTACACTGGCAAAAATGGCATATAAGCATGACAGATGTATATAATCATTTAAGTACTTCGGGGGCCTCTTGCTCGCTCCGAACATCTCGGAGCTGCTGCTATCTCCCGGTCTGCAAGCTCACCTGCCAGGCTGGGTAGACTGGGGCTGTGTGACCCGTCCGTCACGGGTAGAGCCGATTCTCTGTGGCTGGTCTGTCCTGGTAGACCTGAGGCAGTGTTTCGTGGTGGGATAGAGCCCACCGGGCCGATATGTGGAGCTGTTTGCCGGCATTGTCCAGTAGTCAAAGTGTCTGAGTTAGGGGCAGCCTCACCATTTGCAAAAACCCCGTTTGACAACTGAAGAATCTCGCCCTCGCTTGGAGACTCTGATGCACGATCGCAAACGTGCTGCCCCTGCATAGCGTCATGAGCTAGTGGCTGGTTCACTAGCCTCCATCTCAGCTGGTCGATGTGCCTGCGAAGCACGCGACCATCTTCCAGGACCACTTCGTATGAGAGTGGCCCTGACACTTTACCAACCATAGCTACCACCCACAGTGGCCCTTGCCCATAGTTCCATGCCAACTTGCAAGTGCCTTGGAACCTTTGGCTGCGGTGCTTGTGAAGCAACCCTGTCTGGATGTAGGCGATCCAGCTTTGTGATCAAGCGCTGTCCCCACTTCAATTCTGCTGGAATTCTGCCCATGGAAGTGCAGGGAGTTGTGCATTGGCAGAGTAAGAAATCTGCCAGCCTATGATGCCAGTTGCCAGTTACAATCCTCTTCAAGGATTCCTTGGTCATTCTGACCATGCGTTCCGCTTGGCAGTTCGAAGCCGGGTGGAAAGGGGCCGAGGTGGCATGCCTAATCATATTAGCCCTTAAAAAGGACTGAAACTGTGCAGAAGTAAATTGAGCCTCTTTGTCTGAAACTAAGACATCGGGCAACCCATGCGTTGCAAAGATGCTTCTCAGAACCTGGATGGTCCTGGCAGTAGTCATAGTGGGGACAGGTGCGACCTCTAACCACTTGGAATGACTGTCCACCACAATGAGGAAGAGTTGCCCCTGAAAGGGCCCTGCAAAATCAATATGGATCCTAGACCACGGGGCTTGTGTGGTTTCCCATCTGTGGACCGGGGCATGTGGCATCTCTGGCCTTGACTGCTGGCAAATGTGGCAGCTGTGGACCTGAGCCTCAATATCTTTATCGAGCCCAGGCCACCAAAGGTAGCTTCGTGTGAGCACCTTCATCCGGACTATTCCCGAATTTCCCTCATGCAGAGACTCTAGGATTCTAGTCCTCAGTGAGGTCGGGACTATGACCCAGATACCCCACAGAATGCACCCCCTGTGAGCTGACAGCTCGTTCTTCCTTCTCCAAAAACTCTGAAAGTTAGGCCCTGGACTGTAGGCGCTGTACCCTGAAAGCTCCCCTGTGGGTGACTATCGTCTGAGCTTCTGCCATGGCATCATCCACCGGCAGCTGCTGATAGGCTTGGGCCAAATCTAATTTGGCGAAGATGCGACCTCCCTGTAGTGATGCCAAAATGTGGCTGATATGAGTGCTGCTGGAGTGCTTTATTTAGCATGCATTTATAGTCGGCACAAATGTGCACCTCCCCGTTGGCCTTAAGTGGCGTAACTATGGGAGTTTCCCAGGGACTGCTATCAACCGGCTCTAATATGCCTTGTTGCAACAGTTTGTCCAATTCTGCATTGATTCTTTTTTTTTTTTTTTGAAATAAGTTTTATTAATTTTTCAATTTTTACATCAAGGTGCTTAGGAAACAACGTGGTGATGGGGTAATCAATTATCCAAAAACAAAGTCATACATATATAGCTCAGGTTAACTCCTTAAAGATTCCCTCTCTATTTCCCTCAATTAATATAACATATTCAGATTAATACATTTCTGAATAAAATTCAATCAATCAATAGAATTTATCAATAACATTTTACCTATACAAGTCCAAATCGTGTTTTTAAGCTTTACTAAATTCCAAACCATATTCCAATTGAGCCTTAAATAAGCATATTGTTTACACTTCGGGTATCCCTAATTTCCCTCATTTCATAACATAATAATTATGATGTGTAAAATAAGCATCTTATTCGAACAATTACATTCTTACATTTCCCAAATGTATTCTATTTCTTATTCAAATTAATCCTCAT
This sequence comes from Azemiops feae, assembly GCA_023970755.1. NCBI lineage: Eukaryota > Metazoa > Chordata > Lepidosauria > Squamata > Viperidae > Azemiops > Azemiops feae. The sequence continues at coordinate 181,633 of JALGBA010003894.1, read as the reverse complement.
TTACTAATACCATATTTTCCATTGTCACAATCCATTTCGTTCTCATTCCATTACAAGGTGATTATCATACCTAAAATAAACATATTATTCCAAAAAATACATTCTTACTCTATTTCACTTATATATTCTATTTCTTATCCTAATAGCTTCTCATTTAAAATCTTTTTCATATTACAATTCCAAACTATAATCTAACCAATAGTTTTCATCTCAGTTAGTATTAAATCAGTCAATGGCTCTAAAAAACCTTTTTTACCCATTAAATAAAGTTTTAAATCCCATTTTTAAATCTGACTCTGGCTTTCTTTTTGTGCCAGGCAGGTTTCCATAAGAGAGCCTCTATATCATCAAATCTCAATGTTTGATTAGACATGTTTATCATCAATTCAGTCTGGTCGTACTTCTCTTTTCCTTCTTCCACTGTCATCTGAGTAGCATATTCAATTTTGTCCAGTATTATGATTGCTGGTTGGTTATCCAAGTTATCACAGTTCTCAATGGCTCGGATTTGCAGATCAATTCCTGTTGCTTTTGACGTTACAGGTGTTTTAACTAAAATCACTCTTTGGTCATCAAGATTCTCAGTGGATTGTATGTAGGATTGTATAGTGTCCTCTTTGTTATTGATTTGTTCCTCTTCTGTTGTTTTTTGACTTATAAAATAGTCAACTGGAGTCTGGAAATCAGTTTGAAGTTTTGGGACAAGGGCTTTCATTCTAGAGTTCACTTGCTCAGTAGCTTCAAAAAATTTTCCAGTATAAGTTTATAGTTAAGTTGTGGATAAGGTTCCTCCATCTCATTGTGTTGTATGTGATGTTGAACACAGGCCTCTTTGATGTTGATCTGTTCCTCCTCTACTATTCCTTGGCCTATGGGTTGATTGGTTAAAGTTTGAGGTTCAATTTGTAGTTCTGGAATATCATCTTTAGTTTTCATCCTAAAGTTCATCTGCTCAGTAAATTGCAAGATTTTTTCCAGTATAAGATTATAGTTAAGCTATGGGTAAAGTTCCTCCATTTCAGTGGTGGAATAATCTTTTAGTCTTTTAGTGGAGGCTATGTTTAATAACAGTCAGCCAATATCCACCTCCACAATTTCTAGCAGTTAATTTCACCACCCACTGTTTCAAATTCTTTATCTTTTCCCTTTTATGATAATTTGAAGATCAAACCCAGCTTCAAAATCAAAGAGAAAATGCAATTGCAATATCAGTTTTCACCATAAGATGTCCCCAGTAGGCTGTAAAACCTTTTCCCAGATACCAATGAAGTTTTATCCAGTTAAAAAAGTAAAAAAGTAGAAAAAAAAATATTCTCCAGTTTAATAAGTAGATAAAATAGTAAATTTCTATAGTAGGGATTTTTTCGGGACCCCAGAGTATCCAAAAATAGAAATAGTCATTAAAAATTAATTATTATTTTTTTCTTTTGTTTCCAAAGCTTGTTTTCCCAAGTAAGCAAACGCTGCTCTATCAAAGCAGGGAAATAATTCCAGGGGTTTTTCACAGGGAGATAGGGTAGAGAGAGGAGAGGAAGGGTCTCACCTGGATCTTCCATGGTGGTTCTTTACGCTTAGATGTTCTTCTGACTTTCGGCTGGAACGGCTAAGTGATCTGCCATGTTAATGGCCGATCTTTTTTCCGTCGGCCCTAAGGAGCTGCCTCAGACCACGGAAGGAGCTGCCTCCCTTCCGTGGTCAGACGAGGGTCCTCCTCAACGGTGGTCGCCCCTCCAGGGCGACTTTCGACCCTATTCAGGGTCTACCGGCGGAGGGAAACCGGCCGGCGAAGAGATGAGTCTCTCTGCACGACCGCCAGCGCCGCGATCAGGAACCGGAAGTCTAACTCTGCATTGATTCTTTGCTTAAGGGTGAAAGGCACTCGACGAGGCTTTATCCTTATTGGGGCTATGGTAGGGTCAAGCTGGAGGGCTATTGGGGGGCCCTTGTATTCCCCTAAATCTTGGCTGAAAACGTCAGCAAACTCCTGACAAACTGCCGAAAGGCTCGATGTCTGCATGCTGTTTAACCCTGTCACATGGATTCCTAATGCATCAAACCAATCAAGTCCGATGAGGCTAGTGCGGTTGCCCTCAACTACTATGACTTCCAGGGGGCCCTTAAAACCCCTAAACTGCACCCTGAGTGTGGCCTCTCCCTTGACTGCTACGCGGGAGTTTTGGAAGTCGGTTAGTACGAGATTTGACGGCCTGAGTTTAACTCGTTTGCTGCTGCGACTGCAAATTTGTTTGAGAGTCCCTTGGGAAATTATTGATAAAGCTGACCCAGTGTCAAGTTCCATGTTGCAGGGAACTCTTTGCAGCTTGACTTTGAGCCACAATTTCTCCTTGAGTGGGTGATGGGCACCTGTTCTAAACACGCTCCTTCTACTAGCGCAATAGTCCATCCTGTGTTGCCCTGGGGCCCCAGTACCTTTCCGGGGTAACTCTTCAGGTGGGCTTTCTCTCCTGCAACCCCTACAGACAGCGGCGATGTGGTCTTGCTTGCCACATGCCCAGCACATTGCTGTGCGGAACTGGCATTCTGCCCGTTTGTGTCAGCCTCCACACCCGGCACATCGACAGAAGGGAACTGCCTTGTCAATCAGTCATTGGGGCATTCTTTCAGGTGGCTGCTGGTCTGATTTGGAGTCTTCGACCCTCTTGGCGTCCTCCTGGTGGACGGCCTCTACGCAGGGAGGGCTCTTGGAGAGCCGTAGGGCTTTGACGGCTCCTCCGGCTGCTTCTTCGACTGTGATCTCCCTCAGTGCATCTTGGAAGGAAATAGTCTCTTCACAAATCTCTTCTGTTGGAGCTCCCTGCTCCTCAAACCGCAAACTAAGCGGTCCCTCAGTCTCTCTTCGAGGTCTTTGAATTCGCAGAGTTGGGCTGCTTGACGAAGGGCGGCTATTAAGTCGGCGGCAGACTCGCTGGGACGTTGGTCTTGTCTTTCGAAGGTGTGCCGCCAGGCAATGACCGAGAGCTTGAGCTCGAAGTGTTCTTTGAGCAGCTTCTTGAGTTCTGAGTATGCGATGGACTCGAGCGGAGCTGGCGTGACTAAGTTCTCAGCGATGTCGAATGTCGCATGGCCGCTCACGCACAGCAGCGTTGCGGCCTTCAAGCTGTCTTCCCGGACTTGTTTGACCCGTAGGTAGTTTTCGACTCTCGCGATGTAGGAGCTCCACCTCTCTGGATGAGCGACATCGAATTCAGACAGTTTCCCGATCTTGGCCATGGTGAGTTTTTCGCGGGCCTCTCAATGCATCCTGCTGCCCAGGCTTCTGTGGGACTCCCAGGGGTGGATCCTTGGGAGCGCTCTTCTCCAGCATCTTCGTGCTGGCAGGAGTGGGGGGGGACGTAGTTCCAACCAAGGCGGCTTTGCTTGGCCTTACCCCCTTAGCTCTTCGATGTGTGGCAGCACAATCCCACCTTCGTCGCCACTGTTATGTTTGCTGTTTGATGCGGCATTGAAGAGGCAGCAGGTGTAAACCAAACACTCTTTATTTTAGTTTAACAGAAGCCAAACTAACCGTTGCTCCACCCCTATTTATACATTCAGCCAAAGGCGGCAGCCAATAGAAACCCAGCATTCTTCCCGCTCAAATGCATAGTAATTAGTCTGCAGACAGGAAGTCTGGCTTTTAGCCATCTGGCCGGTTAACCGTTTTTTCACAGTTCTCAGTATCACAGTTCTCAGAAATTCAACTCAATACATTACACATTGTGTAGCACATCACAACATATGGAAGACAGGAAGCACAGAGGAATGAGGTATTTATTGTATTTTTTTTGTATGTTGCTGCACTATACTTTTTAGTTATAAATTTTTCAGTGATGTCTCCTGACCCATAATACTGTAGCTCTCTTATCATTTTGAGGAGAGTAGAAAATATGCTTAGTGCTAAACTCTACCTTTTCATGTTTTGTAGAATATTTGGGGGAAACTGTGATTATTTTGTGTGTGTTTTTCCTGTTCAGTCTTGTCTTATTCTCAGAAACTTTCTTGACAAGTCCCTGCAATTTACTTTGCAAAGTTTTTTTTTAAGAAGCAGCTTGCCATTGCCTCCTTCCTAGGGTAGAAAGAGAGGGACTGGCCCAGGGTCATTCTGCTAGCTTTGTGCCCAAGGCAGGACTAGATCTCACAATTTCCCCGTTTCTAATCTGATACTTTAACTACTACACAAAACTGGCTTCTTTATTTTATATGTATTAATATAATATAATGAAATTATCTCATAAAACAAGCATAATTGTATAAACTACTTAATGTCCAGTTAAACACCATCCAGATTCACAGCATTAAAGTCAGTGATTTACTACAATATGATTCAATCCAGACTGTGTAATTTCATAATTCTCCATAAAATATATGTCATGGCCAATCAGATTTTGCAGTGTCTTTGATGTTGCAGTAGAAAAAGGCTCCCCCCCCCCCTTTTGTCTTTTAATGCATTTCATTCTGTCTGGTAGGTTGTAAATTCTGGACAACAGTCTGATGTCTGAATAATAGTGAACTTCAGTAATTTAGATAGCAGTTAAAAATATCTCATTTTTCAAGATACTCTGATTCTGTTGCATTCTGTTTGCCATTCAGCAAAATCAGATTCCATTTTCAGATTCTGTTTGACTTTCCATTTCAACCTGGATAGTCAATTTGATCCAGTGATTTGGATTAAATCTCCAAATCAAAACTTCACACAGCCCTAATCTCTTTTTTGTATATACAAATCATACATATTTAATTGCCTTAAATGGTTAATGTCCACATAAAGAGAAGATCAAAATAGGTGTGATTAAACCCACATAGTGGTTTAAACCCAATAGCACAGGGGTTTTTTTGTTTTTTTTTTGCTAAAGGTCTCTTTTTTATTTGGGATACCAAGTTTGGCTGTTTTTCATTTTTAATGAGTGCTAAACAGACAGTAAAATTTTATTCTGTTTTCACTTGCAATATTAACTAGCAGTTGCTGTTCTAAGTGTTCAGGAAAAGCACTAATTATACACGTCTTGCATACATAATAAACACTTCTTTAAAACCATGCTCTGTATCAATACATAACCCCAAAAAAGCCTTTTAATTCTGAATTGCTCTACAGGTAGTCCTTGACTTACAACACAATTGAGCTCACAATTTCCATTGCTAAGCAGGACAGTTATTAAGGGAATCGTGCTGTATTTTTGCCATGGTGGTTAAGTGAATCACTGAAGGTGAATCATGTGGTGGTTAAGCTTTCCCCATTGACTTTGTGGGATGGGAGTTAGTTAGACATAATAATATTGTAGTAGTGTGTGAACTCAGGACTTTTGAAATAAGAGATGATAAGAAATGGTGGGTTGAAGTAAAGGAGAGAAAGCCTGCATTTCAAACTAATTGGAGAATGTGATTTATGACTGTTAATTAGAGGAGGGAATTGTGCTTTGATACTATGTGTTCAGGGGAGGGGAATTCAGATTTTGGCTTTGACTATGTACGTGCCGAAGCTATGCCACTCGAATAAAGATTCTTTAAGGTAAGCAATGCCTCAAAGTTCTTTGAAGAGTTTCATCTGTCGGAACCATGACACTTTGCTTGTCAGAAGCTGACTAAGAAGCCTGCAAATGGCAATCCCAGAATCCAGGGATGCTGCCACTATTGTAAATACATGCCATTGCCAAGCCCCCAAAGTCTGATCACATGACAGTAAGGATGCTGCAACAGCCAAAAGTGTGGAAATTGATCCTAAGTCACTTTTTTCAATGCTGTTGAAACTTTGAATGGTCATTAAATGAGGACTACCTGTATTTTAATATTAACATAGTTACCTCAGGACAGTGTGATTGCAAAAGTTTAAAAAAAAACATTTCTCATTATAAAAGTATAGTGTTAAGTCTTGGTGTTTTTTTTCCCAGTTGTAACTTGTTACTAGGTAGTTTCTTTAGAAAGAATTGTATTCTTAAAGATGAGATATTTACAAATGCAATAAATTAGCTTAACATTGTTGCATCCCTCTTTGAACTAATTTGGATAATATAGTAACACATTTAACAACAACAACAAGAACAACAACAACAACAACAAGAACAACAAGAAGAAGAACAACAAGAACAACAAGAACAAGAACAACAACAACAACAACAACAACAACAACAACAACAACAACAACAATAATAATAATAATAATAATAATAATAATAATAATAATAATAATAATAATAATAATAATAATAATAATAATAATAATAAAGTTGGAAGGGACCTTGGAGGTCTTCTAGTCCAACCCCCTGCTCAGGCAGGAAACCCTATACCATTTCAGGCAAATGGCTGTCCAGTCTCTTCTTAAAAACTTCCAGTGTTGGAGCATTCACAACTTCTGGAGGCAGGTTGTTCCACTGATTAATTGTTCTCACTGTCAGGAAATTCCTCCTTAGTTCTAGGTTGCTTCTGTCCTTGATTAGTTTCCATCCCTTGCTTCTTGTCCTGCCTTCAGAGCTTTGGAGAAGAGGTTGACCCCCTCTTCTTTGTGGCAACCCCTGAGATATTGGAACTTTATTTAATACATAATGTTATTTTAGTTTGGTTTATTTTTGTAATCTGCAGTTTCCAGTAAAGTTTCCTGTTAGTCTTTGAGATTTGTCTGCTCACTAGATTTTTTTCATCCAAGAATTGAATGCAACACGTAATTATTCTCTGGGTTTCTGCTTATGCTGTTCATTTGATAGGTCAGTTTGAGAGCAGTTATATGGCAGAAAGATCGTCATTGTGCTTTGTGGCTGAATGGCGATTACAGGTAATTCTCGACTTATGATCACAATTGAGATCAGAATTTCAGTTGCTAAGCGAGTTGGTTGTTAAGTGAGTCATGTCCAACTTTATGACCTTTTGCCATGGTTGTTAAGTAAATCACTGCAATAAGTGAATTGTGTATTTGTTAAACAAATCTGGCTTCCCCCATTGACTTTGCCTGTCAGAAGCCAGCTGAGAAGATTGCAGATGGTGATCACATGCCTACAGATGCCACAACTCTTGTAAATATATGCTGGTTGCTCAGTGCCCATGTTTTGATGACATGATTGTGGTGATGCTGTGGCAATTGTAAGTGTGAAGAACCATTTTTTTGAGTGCTGTTGTAATTTTGAACAGTCACTAAACTAATGGGTGCAAGTTGAGGACCACTGCACATGTGAATCCTTCAGTTTTAGTCCAACCCTTTGGATCAATTCCCTTCTTAGCCTAAAAGTTATAAAGAAGGGGGAAAAGAGAGATAATTATAAAATAAATTTCATGTACATCTTTGCTCAATTTTCCCACAGAGCATGGATTTTATAATCCACTTTAAAGACTATGGATTTTAAAAATCCATTTTGAGTAAGGTTACTTAAATATATTAAGTCATATGCAATATATGTTTTTGAAAAAAGCCTCAGCCATCTAGCTTGGTCTCCCGGTTTGGGGAGGGGGAGGGGCAGATAATGACCTTTCTGAAAAAGGATTGTTGTGGGGAAAATAGGAGGAAGAAGGTGTGTTGGATGTGTTCGTTGCCTTGATTTATTTGCAAAAATAATAAAGGCAGGAAATAAACACATAAATGTGTAAGCCTGCCATGAATCAAAATACAGGCTTAGAGTACATCATCTTCAGGAAGCACAAAATCAAATTATTCCAAAAGTAACACCAATGGAATTATTTCAGTTTGGTCAATTGTTGAAGTGATATAAATAGCCATTGTTAAAAATATGGCCATTTATTCAGAATCTACTGCATCATAATTTGGAAGAGGAGGAAATGATAAGTGTAGTGTATCAAGCCAGTTTAGTTACAGGCACTCCTCGACTTAACAGCCATTCATTTAGCAACTGTTTGAAGTTACAACAGTATTGAAAAAAGTAATATGCAACCCGTCCTCACACTTACGACCATTACAGCATCCCCATGGTTGCATGAGCAAAATTCAGGTGCTTGGCCAAAGTGCCTGAAGGCAGGACAAGAAGCAACGGATGTAAACTAATCAAGGAGAGAAGCAACCTAGACCTAAGGAGAAATTTCCTGACAGTTAGAACAATTAACCAGTGGGATGGCTTGCCTCCAGAAGTTGTGAATGCTCCAACACTGGAAGTTTTTAAGAAGAGATTGGACAACTCTATAAATTTGATTAATTAATTAATAAAATAACCATTTCCACTTTTTCCATATTACATAGATAAGCACATTCCAAAGGAAGATGTTGTGGCATCTTCACCACCCAAAGGTCAAATATAGAATGTGTAAAACACATCCTAGTGCAAAACTCTTCTGCTCATAGCTGGTTGCTCTCAAACATATTGTGCAAGGTCAGAATTTGTTCTGAAGGAAGCCATCCTAAAAGAAAAGACTATTACACTTAAATCTTCCTGAGGTTCAGCGCGTTCCCTGTTTGAGGGACAATTTGGAGCTATCCGAGCATACAAAAACTTTTTAAAAATCAGAAGTAAATCCATAAAACTATAGCTTTCCTACTGGAGAATTCCTCCGAGCAGAATGAAAATTATCTAATAAAATTAAAGGCATTGAACCATCCAGGAAAAGAATTAATTTAAGCAGTTAAATCAATGAGCCACTGTTCTTTCCTTGATAGTGACCACGGCAGTCTATAAGCAACTTAATTCTGTATACATTTGGCAACTAAGAAAATTGTATGTGTGCATGTGTGCCTTTGGGGCTTTCTTTATATATATAGATCTAGACAGCATACTAAAAAGCAGAGACATCACCCTGCCAACAAAAGCGCGTATAGTCAAGGCCATGGTTTTCCCAGTTGCAATGTATGGCTGTGAAAGTTGGACCATAAGAAAGGCTGAGTGCCAAAGAATTGAGGCCTTTGAACTATGATGCTGGAGAAGACTCCTGCAAGTCCCCTGGACTGCAAGGCGATCAAACCGGTCAGTCCTAGAGGAGATCAACCCCGACTGCTCTTTAGAAGGCCAGATCCTGAAGTTGAAACTCAAGTACTTTGGCCACCTAATGAGAAGGAAGGACTCACTGGAGAAGAGCCTGATGCTGGGAAAGATTGAGGGCAATAGAAGAAGGAGACGACAGAGAATGAGATGGCTGGATGGAGTCACTGAAGCAGTAGGCGTGAGCTTCAATGGACTCCAGAAGATGGTACGAGGACAGGAAGACCTGAAGGAACGTTGTCCATGGGGTTGCGATGGGTCGGACATGACTTTGCAACTAACAACAACATAACATAGTACATATCTCGTTCCTTTCTCTCTAACTCATTTTTCTAGCCATTGATAAAACTTGTCCCATGTTCTAAAGTACACTGAATCTTCTTTCTCTTTTATCTTTAATGTCAATCTGTCCATTTCTGCACAATCTAAAATTTTCTTAATTAGTTCTTCTTCCATTGGTAAGTTTTCATTTTTCCAATATTGGGCAAATACAATTCTTGCTGCAGTTAATACATGTAAAATTAAATATATACAATCTTTCTCTTAGTTTCCTCCTATTATGCTTAACAGAAACGGTTCTAGCTTAAAATCTATATATTTTTTTGTCATTTTTCCAGCCATATGTGTATTTGTTTGACTCCTAGCAACTGCCTTAATAACTTCTTGGCAACATCTTTGGAAGTGGTTTGCCATTGTGTTCTTCCTGTGGTTGAGAGTAAGTGACAAGCAAGTCTAGAACTTACAGCTATGCAGTTTTTAGGCTGGTACCATAGCCACTGGCTCTCTATAAACACTAGGAAGCTTAGGTGCTTAGGAATTAGGATCATATCGCATAATCTTGGCCTGGATCCTATATACAGTAGTAGAGTAGAAAGCTTGGTAAAATGGAAGAAAGGAACTGAATGGAATAACATTTTTTTTATCATACAATTCTTATATTTTATTGGTACCAAAAGTTAGTCTAATTTGTTTACTTGTCTGATATTTAATAAAAATTTAAAGGAAAGCCATCCTTCTGTAACCAAGGAAATAAGAGTCATACACTGTTTCACTACCAAATTTATTTTTTGCTGACTGTGGCTTGTATTTATGAATTCAGGAGTTGTATTTTGAAAAACAGTAAAAAAGTGGCTTGAAGTGTAAGGGTTCATGTTGTGCAGTGGTGGGATTCAGCTGGTTCGCACCACTTTGGCAGAACCAGTAGCTAATTTTTTGTTGCCCAGGCCCAGAATGGACTTCCGGAAGTGGCATCCACACAGAGAACCGGTTGTTCACCTGTTTGAATCCCACTACTGATGTTGTGTTGGATCAGCTATAGAACACCGAAGAATAAAAGTTTCAGTCAAGTTGGTGAATTCCCTGAGCATTTTGGGGTGTATTTGAAACTTGGCTTAAAAAAGAACTTGGCTGGGCAAACCCACACATAAATAGGGTGGTTTTGTGTTTAATTCTAGCATCTTGATGTGTTCACTTCAGTGGGACCCACAATGGTGATACTGCTTGATCTGTAATATTTTGGATTAAGGTGACCTTTGAAGATCCTCAAAGGAATGTTATGGTTTTCCAATTGCCCCCTCCCATTTTACTGTGATGCTGTAGAGAGAAGAATTGGGGGGGGGGAACAGTAACTGGAATTGAAGGAAATAATCCAGACTGACTCAACAATAATATATTTGAAATTAAAATCCATTACATAGTGATTTTTCTATTGATCAAGAAATATGGAGAGTATATAGAAAGCTATTTTTATGCTACACAGGTAGCCAGGTGTCAAAGTCAAGAATTTTACGATATGTTTAGTGAGAATATCCATGGGCAGGTTGGCTTGAGATAATCACCTTTCTGTAGAGTCTTTCAAGTCATTTTTTCCCCTTTGAAATCCATCCTGCAAGTGTCCCTATAATCTGCATGACTTACTTTTTATTTGCAAAAATTAAAATTTAGTTTTCTGAATCTGAAAGTTTCTTTTTTTCCTACCCTGCTTTTTTGTGTTTATTTGGCTTCATCTTTTCACATAGTATCCTGTATTTTTAATAAATTATTTAGAACTTTGATAATGTTTTGATTCAAAGACCTACCTTCCTTCCTTCCTTCCTTCCCTCCCTCCCTCCCTCTGTTCCTTCCATCCTTCCTTCCTCCTCCCTCCCTCCCATCAGGGAAGGCAGTACAATACAGATTGATTTAGGCTTGCAGCTGTTAAGCTTTTTTTAAGTCCTAAGAATTAAAACTCAAAATCTAATAATCATTGCTGTCTAAAATGAAAGTATATTAAGCAAAGTTAGTTCTTGTTGGATTAATGACATCTTAAAGCTAGTTGAGAAATTGAAGATTATTTTAGTGATAGAGTGTATGTTTTGCATGATAAAAGCCCTGAGGATGTTCCCTGAAAAAAATTGCCCCAAGGAAATTTCCCATGTTTCAGTAGCTAAATTAATTAAACTTATGATTTGACTAAATGTATCTTTTATCTGTCAGCACCACTGGGCAGGTCCGATCAGGAAACAAGCTCCACAAGAAGACTAAAATTATGTTATTGAATATAGATTATAATAACAGAATCCTGGTTGAGCTTCACCTCCCTTCCTTCGTATACTCCAATGAATCAGGTAGGAATTTACCTGAGTGTCTTCTGATTATTATCCTGCTTGTAAACAGATGTCTCTGAGCTTGCTTGCAGACGTTTTATTACCCAGCTGGGTAACACCATCAGTACAAGTATAGGCAGCCAATCGCAGATTTACCAGCATTGATGATGTTATCTGGTTGGATCGTGAAATATCTACAAACATGCAATCAATCAAGCTCAGAGACCATCAAGGACTCTACAGTTTAACCATGAATTTGCAGATATTCTCTTCTATTGGAATTATTTTGCTTCTTGGAATTTAAACTTTTAACCTTCTTTCCTTATGAAACAATTCTTCCGTATTTTTCTCAAGGTCCTCTGCCTTACATTCTACAGAAGATGAACTGACACTATGTATGTATGTATGTATGTATGTATGTATGTATGTATGTATGTATGTATGTATGTTTGGACCACAAGAAAGGCTGAGCACCAAAGAATTGCGGCCTTTGAACTATGGTGCTGGAGAAGACTCTTGCGAGTCCCTTGGACTGCAAGGCGATCAAACCGGTCAGTCCTAGAGGAGATCAACCCTGACTGCTCCTTAGAAGGCCAGATCCTGAAGTTGAAACTCAGGTACTTTGGCCACCTAATGAGAAGGAAGGACTCACTGGAGAAGAGCCTAATGCTGGGAAAGATTGAAGGCAATAGAAGAAGGGGACGACAGAGAATGAGGTGGCTGGATGGAGTCACTGAAGCAGGAGGCGTGAGCTTAAATGGACTCCAGAAGATGGTAGAGGACAGGAAGGCCTGGAGGAACATTGTCCATGGGGTCGCGATGGGTTGGACACGACTTCGCAACTAACAACAACAACAACAACAATGTATGTATGTATGTATGTATGTATGTATGTATGTATGTATGAATGGATGGATGTGTATTCCACCTTTATATTTTTACAAATAACAAAGTTAGCAAACATATCCAGCACACCTTCCTGCTCCTATTTTCCCCACAACACCAAACCTGTGAGGTGGGTTAGTCAGAGAGAATGACTGGCCCAAAGTCACCCAGCTGGCTTTCATGGCAAAGCGGAACTTGAACTCACAGTCTCCCGCTTTCTAGCCTGGCGCCTTAACCACTAAGCTGGCTCTGGTTCATATGCACCCAAAATCTATACCACTTTTTTTTTGCATCTTGTAACACTTTATATTTACACTTATGTCCCCCCCCCCACCGGTCATATAGATTTAGATTTATCTTTTTGCCATTGTTTGAATAGTACATCAGTTTTTAAAACAAGGATTGTCTGAAACAAAAACATCGTTTTTGGCAAAACATTCATTTTTATCACAGAGATTCTTCCCAACAGTGCCAGTTTTAATTTCTCCCATCTTAACGTCCCTTCTTAATTCCATCCCATATCTTAACATAATAAGTTCATATTTATCATAGCAATACTCAAGTATTTTACTTTTTCTCAGTCTTAAAATTAGTTTTCTCCATCAGTTCTGTTTGATTTTCTAATTGCTACTTTTTGTTAATATCTTTGTGTTCTGATTATTAAAACCAAGTCCTTTAACTGTCTCATTAATGTTTCTACCTCCTCTAGTGCATCTTTCAAATCCAGTCAACCACAAATGCCCTTAACAAGTTTCTTTCCCATATGGTAAAATGATAGAGTAAATGAATTTTAACTTGGTACTGGGAGGGTATTCTGGAAATAAATAACCCACCCACCCCCAAAAGAGTTTCCGCCAATAATCTTGAAGATAAGAGTAGTTTATAAGGGAACATGTCCTCTTTCAGTCATCCACAGATTTTTCTATTTAAAAAAGAAGAAGATTGCTGTACACACGCCAGTCTGTGAGATTGATTTTCCTGTGTCTAAACTATGAATAATAAAAGGCATCACAGGATACTTGTGAGAAGAAGAAATACAGATAATTTGGAAAGAAAAAACTGTGCACCAATACAATGCTAGGATTTAAATATCTGATAAGGTATTGCTTATACAGGATTGTATTCTAATTTTGGATTTGTGTTGCTTATGTAATAGCTCTTTTATCAGCATCACAACCAAAAGAGCTCTCTCTCTCTCTCTCTCTCTCTCTCTCTCTCTCTCTCTCTCTGCCTCCTCCTCCCTCCCTCCCCTCCCTCCCTCCCTCTCTCTCTGTCTCTCCTCCTTCCCTCCCTTTCTCTCCCTCTCTCCCTCTCTCTCTCTCTCTCTCTCTCTGCTTTAGAGAACTTTCCATTTAGGCCATGATGACAGGAAAAATGTTATTCAAAAAAACTATACTAGGGTATTGCAGACTCTGTAACGTCTAAAGTAGCTTTTAGATTCTGACCACAGAGTGTAATTATGTGAATTTAAATCTTGTGTTTAGCATAAGCATTGCTGCTAAACAACATTGAAATTTTACAACAGTTTTGTTAAATATGCAAGAAAGCTACTGGCACACCATATTTTCAAATCTATACTGCTCTTGAGAATAACTGTGTGACACTCATAAAAATGGTTTAATGTAATGCATCTTTTAAAACAATGCATGTCTACTTCATGGTCAAAAATAGGCATTTTTGTTTACGTTCTTTTATTTGTTCTTTAATATGGATCAATGAAGGGATTCTGACTTTGTTTGCATAAATCCCATGTCACAGTAAGAGCAAAGCTGACATTTATTTCTATTCTGCTGTGGTGAGATTGAACTGCATGGAGACAACTCCTGCACAAGGGAGGGTTTTATTTACTTCGTGCTCCCCTGAAAAAAAAATAGAGTCATGTAACAATTATTTCAGTGAGAAGAAAGTGAATATCTAACATTGACTGCAGTAAATACATAGTTAATTTGCAGTAGACTACTGTAAAGATGATAGCAGAGCTCCCTTGCAATAAGATAAAAGATTCTTGAACAGTAGATATAATTAGGTAGAACCTGCAAACATAGATGATGAATTAAGTTCCTAACAACATCTTTAGTTAAGTAGCCAGAAAGCAGAAGATAAGAAATGTCTCTGGTGCAGCCTCTCATGTCAGGCAAAGAAAACACTACAGGGTTATTTAATGGACTAGTGATCTGAATTGCTGTAATATTATTTCATGGCTCCTTATCTTGTGCCTTATAATTAACGTTGAGATAAGTCAACTCAAATGTTAAAAGCTATAAATCATGAAATTGTGTGTAAAGTTAATGCTTTCACCCACCATGTCTATCTTTGCAAATAAGTCATTTGGCACTTTGCTGCATAGCAACAATTTTGAAGTAGATCTCGCAAAAATAGCTTCAATAGCTAAAGGTGGTGATACAGGTTGTCTCTGTAATTTGTCTTGCTTTTGCCTCCTGGAAAAGAGCACCAGGCAAGCAATAGCCATAATTCTGATTTCATCTAATCTTGGAGGAGGTCCCACTGCGAATCTGCATGGTTTTATAAGCCCTGAATAAGAGAAGATGATGAAAACTAATCAAGGAGAGAACCAACCTAGAACTAAGGAGAAATTTCCTAACAGTTAGACCAATTAACCCGTGGAATGACTTGCCTTGAGCAGTTGTGGGTGCTCCATCACTGGAGGCTTTTAAAAAGAGATTGGACAGACATTTGTCTGAGATGGTGTAGGTTTCCTGTTTGAGCAGGGGATTGGATTACAACACCTCTAAGGTTCCTTCCAACTCTGTTATTTTGAGATTAGATGGAAAAGAGAAATGGCTGATCAGCCAAATGGTGGGCAAAGTCTTCCAGGGCTGCAGTTCTAAATGTTCAAAGAACATTGAACTGATGGTTTAAGTCTGCTTTGTATCAACCATTACTTCAAAAGTATATATTATAAATGATAACCTCCTTAAAATGGCAGCTGAACTTTGGATGTTGAATTCCATGTTGCTAAAACAATAGGCAGAGTGTAGTAAGCAGTGGTGGGATTCAGCCAGTTCGCACCACTTTGGCAGAACCGGTAGCTAATTCTTTGTTGCCCAGGCCCAGAATGGACTTCCAGAAGTGGCATCCACACAAAGAACCGGTTGTTCACATATCTGAATACTGCCACTGGCTGTAAGGAACATTATTGATTTATTACATTTACCTGGTGCCCATCTCACCATCAGTGCAGCAAAAAAACCAGCAATATAAAACATTAAAATATTAAAACAGTAAATATTAGCATTAAACTTACTAAAAATGGCTAAGGAAGGAAGCAGGATACAAACTAGGTGGAGGCAGAATCTTTTCTCAGTCCAATAACCACCTCCAATAGGAAATACCCTCATAGGGACCTCATAGGCCAATCAGCAGTGCGAGGTTCTGGGATCTCGCCTGGAGAGACTTGATGTTTCAGCGGGTGGGAGCCATGACAGAATAAGGCTCTTCTCCTTGACCCCGCCATATGGAATTCCTTGACTGACAGGGTCCAAGAATGTTTCTTCTGCTGGTATAAGTGGGGCAGGTCAGCCCATTGGGGTGAGATAGTTCCTTCGATATCCTGGACCCATGCCATGAAGGGCTTCAAAGGTAATAACCAACACTCTGAAGCAACGGCAACCAGTACAGCTCATACAGCAGTGGGGCTACATGCACCACCCTATGGGCTCTAAGAACTGTATGTGCAGCTGCATTCCGTGCCAACTGTAGCTTCTGAATACTCTTCAAGGGGAGCCCTACATAGAGCATGTTGCAGTAGTCCAGATGTGAGTCTTGACCATGATAGTACACTCAAGATTTTTAAAAAATGCTTCACACTGGGCATTTCTTCAGCAGCAAAGCTGAAAGAGTCTGACTCCCAAACACTGATATTGCCTTTGTACCACCCACCTATTCTTCTCTTGGCTCACCCAAAGACAATATTCTACTGTGAGAAGCAGTGCTGGTGGTGTTAATATGCAGCCTTTCCCATCAGAAATTGTAAATCCTCTCAGGTTTTGACCCAGACTTAGAAAACCTGAAAACCTTGACAGGTTTACAGGCACTTTATTAATGAAGGTATATAGTATTCTGCATAGCAATCTGGGTTTTGAATGGCTTGGGTAAATGTTCCTGTTGATTTATGCTTTACAAGGACAGAATGGACCCAGTGGAGTAGAATGCTCACAATAAACAAAAACGGCAAAACATCTGTTCATGTACACCTCTGTGCAGCACATGGAACCAGGATCTACGTATGTTTATTTCAGACTCCTGCTTGTTCAGCCCAAGGTCAATCAGGTTGGGAATTAGGTATACCAATTTAGGAAAGGTGGACTCGTTGCTAAAGCAGGAAAGCTGGGACCTGCTAACAGTGCATTTGAAGGTAGAAGTGGTCCTTGACTGACAAACACAACTGAGCCTAAAACTGAACCACACAATTGTTATTGAGCTTTGTTCCATTATGTAACCTTGCTTGCCACAGTTGTTAAGTGAATCACTGCATTTGCTAAGTGAAACATGCGAACATTAAATGAATCTGGCTTCCTGCATTGACTTTGCTTGTCAGAAACCGGCTGGGAAGGTTACAAATGGTGACCACATGACCCTGGGACAGTGCAACTGTCACAAATACATGCCAGTTGCCAAGTGCCCAGATTTTGATCATGTGACTATAGGGAAACTGCAACGATCGTGGGTGTGAGAAACAGTCATAACTATTTTCAGTGCTGTTGTATCTTTGAATGGTCACTAAAAACGAATGATTGTATATCTAAATGTGTTATAAAACTCAAGACAATATAGTATCGTCTTGAGTTTTACAACACATTTCGATCAGCGTCACTTCTGAATTAATGGATAAGAAGTCGCAATTTTTCACCAGAACAGTAAATTGGGGAACATTTAAGCAGAAACAGGATCTAATCTTAATGTTATTTCTGACTACTTTTAATACATTTTGCTTCCTATCCTTCTTTCCTCCCAAAATTTTAATTCGCTTCCTTGTAATTTCCTTCTACTTGGAAATGGGAATGTCTCTTCTATGTCAATATCGCCCTGATGTAAAAAAGATCTTGAGACTCTAGAAAGAGTACATAGAAGAGCAACAAAGATGATTAGGGGACTGGAGGCTAAAATATAGGAACAACTGTTGCAGGAATTGGATATATCTATTTTAATGAAAAGGAGGACTAGGTGTGGCATGATAGCAGTCTTCAAATCTTTGAGGGGCTGTCACACCAAAGAGGGGGGTCAACCTATTTTCCAGAAGGCAAGACAATGGATGGAAACTAATCAAGGAGAGATCCACCCTAGAACTAAAGATAAATTTCTTATCAGTGAGAAAAATTAATCAGTGGAATGGCTTGCCTCCAGAAGTTGTGGATGCTCCATCACTGGAGATTTCAAGAAGAGATTGGATAGCCATTTGTCTGGAATGGCATAGGGTCTCCTTCTTGAAAGGGAAGTTGGGCTAGAAGACCTCCAAGGTCCCTTCCAACTCTGTTATTCTGGCACAGAAGAATCTGCAAGTTTCCAATCCAGGCTGTTACATATAGCACTTCCGATAAAACACTGCAATGCATCATAACAACATCTAATTCTATACTGATGTCTTTTTATATTTTACATCTTCTGTGTGTTGCCTATGGGCACAGAACTGTCACAATAGGTGTTCAACAACTAGACTTTTCCACAGCTGGATGTGGTGCACCTTGAAGTGGCGTTTAGATTCTCTGGATCGAATGTATTCAGACCTTCAAGTCCCAGTTTAAATTTGTTATGAAAGATGCTCTCTGACTTTTAACACTATGACTTAGCTATTTGGCTGTTTATGACAGCACTTTACTTTTTTCTTAGAGCTCCCTTTGGACTTTCCTGGCATGCCTGTTGCAATTAAATATGTAATATCTTCCAAGTTTGGCATAACAAAAAGGAGTTAATCAGGAGTTGATGTCAGCAAGGTTGATGAACTGCAAAGGACATCACGAATGAGTTTTTTGGATGCAAAACAAATGGAAGACCATGCCCTTGGACTATATTCTTCTTTTTATCAGTACCGAATGCCCAGGATATCTATCGTATTATTATTATTAATATATTTTATTGATTTTTTTAATATATTCACCTTAATATTTGGTAAACAGCGTGTTGTCTGGGTTTATATTTAAAAACAATCCATAACAATTCTTCTTCTTCTTCTTCTGCCATATCCGTTATCGGACGTTGGCGATCACGTTGGCGATCCTGTTTTTATCAGCAGCCGCACGAAAAAGTACTACTGAGTTTTGTCCAAACCAGTCCCTTAGATTTTGAAGCCATGATGTTCTTCTTCTGCCTGGACCTCATTTGCCTTCAATCTTTCCTTGGAGGATTAAATGGAGTATGCCGTACTTTTCTGGGTGTCGCATCACATGTCCGAAATATTCTTTCGTTTTTTAATTGTTTTGATGATTTCCCTTGGCTTTCCCAGGTGGCTTATCACCTCCTCATTTCTGATTTTGTCAACCCAGCTTATACGTAAATCCACATTTCAAATGCTTCTAGTCTCTTCAGGTGGCCTTCTGTCAGAGACCAACTCTCTACTCCATAGAGCAGGATAGAAAAAATATAGCATCTGACAAGCCTGATTTTCAGTCTTAGGCTTATGTCATGACTACAGAAGACCTTTTTCATTTTGAAGAATGCTGTTCGAGCTTTCTCTATCCTTGTCTTTACTTCAGCGGTCATGTCCCAGCTTTCATGTAAATTAGAACTGAGGTGCGTGATCCTTTCAACTTTTTCTAGTGGTGTTCCTTCTGAATTTACTGGTGGTGAATTAACGGGTTGTTTGCTGACGACCATGATCTTGGTTTTTGAGGTGTTAAGCTTCAAGCCGTATTTTCCAGATGTTTCTGTGATTCTGTTGATGAGGAGCTGAAGGTCTTCATGCTTACTGGCAAGCAGAACTATATCGTCAGCATATCTTAAGTTGTTGATCCAAACACCGTTTACTTTGATGCCAGCATCGATGTTCTCCAGTGCCTCATTGAAGATTGACTCAGAATAGATATTGAACAGCAGTGGAGACAGAATACATCCCTGTCTGACCCCTCTTCTTATTTCTGCATCAGCTGAGTATTTTTGGCCTAGTCTCACATTTGCTACCTGATGCCAATACAGATTCTTTATTATTTGGATGTCTTTGTCATCTAGTCCCCCTCGTTTCAGGATTTCTAATAGTTTGCTGTGTCTTATTTTATCAAAAGCTTTTTCAAAATCAATGAAGCACATGTAAACACTGTGGTTGACATCTCTACAACACTGTACAAGAACCTGAATGCTGAACAGCGCATCTCGTGTACCAAGATTGTTTCTGAAACCAAATTGTGTGTTACCTAGACGCTCTTCAATTTTGTTGTATATTCTTGTGTGAATTATTCTCAGGAATATTTTCAGGGCATGACTCATTAAGCTTATTGTTCTGTATTCAGTACACTTCTTTGCATTTATTTTTTTGGAGATTGTCAGAAAGGTTGATTTTAGCCAATCATTTGGTATCTTTCCTGTTTCGTATAACATAACAATTAATTTCTATAATTCTATAATCCACATAGTAGCTTTCTTTGATTTTCTCTTCTTCCAATAATATTCTCTTTTTCCAACCTTAAATTAGTACATTTCTTAATATTTTGATAGATATCAATTGAATATAAAAAAATTTCTAGTATTTAACAACCACATCAATATAAAGCTTCTTTTCTAATCATCTTAATTACCTCATCATAAATCTTTTCAAAGTTCTTATTTAGATTTGTTTTCCCCGCAATGTTTAAAACATTCTTACCAGTTAAGATTTTCTGAGTTAATTACACTTAAGTATTAAATCTTTTTCCTCATACAAGCCATCCCAACAGTTTTACATTTCTCATATCTTAAAAAGAAAAAAACAGAAGAAAATAATATACTACTTGAAAAACATATCCCTCTTAAGCTAAAATACATTTATATCCAAAATTTTTCTATTCTTTTTAACCATATTCAAATAAATGTTTAATCTTTAAATATTCCATCTAATTAATCCAATCATCTAATCTTTTGAATGTATTCAGAACATTCTTATCAATTGAGATTTTCTCAAGATCAATTACACTTAAATATCTAAAACCTTTCCCTCATATAAACCATCCCAATATTTTTATATTTCTCATATCATAAAAAAAGTAAATAAATAAATAAAAATACTATGTTACTTGAGGGGCCTGTCCCTCTTAAACTAAAATACATTTATATCCAGAATTTTTCAATTTTTTCAACCATCTTCAAACAAATGTTTAATCTTTAAATATTCCATGTGATAGGTCCCATCATCCAATTTCTTAATTCTAATTTTAGCCTCTTTTTTTTCCAAACATCTTTCCTAATCAGTATGCTCCGCTGGACCAAAACGTCTTCCCATAGTCTTGAAGATGTTGTCGTAGGTACAAGAGACAAATCCAATAAAATGTTTTTGTGGGAGGGTTTCGCCCCTTCGTATGCATTGAAAATCTTTTTCTTTCTTTCTCTCTTAATTTCTCTTATCATTTTTTGTCTCTCAAGTTCTCGCAGTTCTCCTGACAGCTCTGTAATCCATTTTGTCAAATCTTTTTTCTTGTCCTCAGACTTATTTTGCAATCTTGAAGTGTAGGTTATCTTTTCCATGTCCAATATTTCCTGCACATTTTTCTCCATCTGGGTTAAATCATAATTCCTTCCATTGTTGAGTTCCATCTTTAAATCTCTTTCCTCTGGTTTATATTCAGTTGTCTGCTTTATCTGATTGCTCTCTGTTTTTATTTTCTGAGAGTTTTTTTGTTGTAAGGTTAAATTGAAGATGTGTTCATTTAAATTTTCAAAGTTGTTTTTAATTTCCTTGTGGTTTGAAATCATTGTCGTTTGAATTAGTTGCAACATAGCAAATATTTCCTCCTGGAAGGTTTTTGTTTTTTCTTGATATGTTCTTTCTGCAGGTCTCTGATGTTCCATGATAGCCAAGAATCAAAGTTTTAATTTCTCTGCAGACAGCTTTAAAGTCACAATTCTATAAATATTTATAATCCAGGAAGGTCAATTCCCCCCCCCCAAGGTTTCTAGTTCTTGCCTTGTAAATAGCCCAAAATGTTTTCTTTTTGTTGCAGCTGTTCTCTGTTTAGTTAAGATATTGAAGGTCACAAAAACAAGATATCTTTTACTGGGCTTTCTGTTAGTTCCTGTATTAGAGCAACTACAGTTGTATATTTTCCTCCACCACTAGATGTCAGCACCAGTTTGTTTTTTCAATTTTCAAAACAAACAATTACTTTCTTCTGTTTTCAATAATCTTTTGAAAAGAAAATCTTAACAAATTCCACCAATTTCAAACTTATCCAGATTTAAGTCTTACATTCATTTCATTTCAATATATTTCTGTCCCCCATAAAAGTTTAATTCACCGCTTCCTTCTGTGGGAGGGTGGGGCAAAGCTCCCCCTCCTTCTCACTTTTGAAGGATTTTGCTTCTTAGGGTTTTTTTCCCCAGGAAATCAATTATCAAGTAGAAGAGAGAAAATTGATGTTCTTACCCAGTTCCAATCACGCTGTTTACGATCAAGCTTAAATTAGTACTTCGGCTGCTTGTAGCTTGGGCTAGATTCTGGAATGAAGCTAGCCTTTCTTCTGCTGGTTTCTGGAGGGTTTTTCCCAGCTGACTATATTGACCGTCATCTCTCCACGGTCGATGAGGCACTCCTCCTTCTTCGTTGCCTCTCCAGGGCAACTTCAGGCCCATTTAGGGTCCCCTAGCAGAGAGAAATCAGCCGTAGGGTGCGGAGCCCTGCGATCCCTTGGCTGTCATGCTAACTGCTCAAAACCGGAAGCCCGTATTAATTACGGTCCAGCAGCTTCCAAATTTTTGGAGATTTTTTTGAAGTAGAAACTCCAGAAATGATGTTTATGAAATCAGATAGCAATGCTGAGCAGAGGTGTACTTTCTCCCCCATTTTGGCAGGAATGAAAGCAAAAAGGGTGTATCGGCTGATGGATAATCTTAGCACAACTGAAATTGAAGTAACCACACATACTGAGAACAACCCAGAAATTGTAGCTTTGCCCACTTACAAACTATTCTAGTGTAATTCCATTTTACCACCCAGAGACATTGGGTGGCATTCAAGTTTAATATTGTTGTTGTTATGGTTGCTGTCATACCTATCATATGAATCCTGTTTTATGCCTATGAGTTTCTTCCACAGTGGACAATGGAGAAGAGATTGACAACTTATCTGTGTCATCAATGAGAATCTGATCCAGTATATCATGCCATCGATTATATAAAATTAAACTGACAAAATACTTCATTCACCAGAATTTGACTAACAAGCATAGTTCCTGAATTAAAAGCCTTTATTTTGAATGCAGGTTTATGCTCCCATTTAAAAAAAAAGTCACTGTAGCACAATTAATAAAGAATATTGTACACCAAGACCACAACCACTTCAAACAGTGGAATGCCTTCTGATATAGATAGTCCTCGACTTACAACAACTTGTTTAGTGATCATTCTAAGTTACAATGGCACTGAAAAAAGTGACTTATGACTGTTTTTCACACTTAACAATCATTACAGCATCTCCATGATCATGTGATCAAAATTCAGTTATGATTGTAACCTGACTCATATTTAGGGCGGCCGCAGTGTCCCGGGATCATGTGATCACCTTCTGCGACCTTCTGACCAGCAAAGTCAATGGGAAAGCCATTCATTTAACAACCATGTTACTAACTTAACAATGGCAGTGATCCACTTAACAACTGTGGCAAGAAAGGTTGTACAATGGGACAAAATTCACTTGACAAATGTCTCATTTAGCAACATAAATTTTGGGTTCCATTGTGGTCATAAATTGAGAACTATGTGCAGTTAAAGTTGCTAATATGTCCTATATCCTCTCGAGTTGAAAGTTGGTATCTTTTCCTCCTACATTTTGGACTTTCTTACTCTCCATCCTGGATGGCACTTTGTATTTTATATTTTCAGCTTTCCTATCATAGTAAATTTATCTCTTAATATGTCTTCTACAAATATGGATTCTTTAAATAATTCTTTAGCTTGAAACATATTTTCCCATGCAAGACTTTCAGGTTTATTTAAAGCAATCCTTAGTTTGCAGCAATCATTTGTCTCTTAAGTGTAGCTTCACAATCTGATTCAGCTTGATCATAGTGCAGATAGTCCTTGTTTAATGTCCATTCAATCAGTGACTGTTACAACAGCACTGAATGAGGAGCATTTGTGACATATCCTTGTAGTTCCAGCTGTTGCAATGTCCCTGTGGTCACATGACTACAGGGCAGTTGGTGACCATCCCGCAACTATGAGGTTACAGCATCTCACAGTCATGTCATCACCATTTACAACCTTCATTGCCAGCTTCTGACAAGAAAAGACATTGGGGAAACCAGTGGGAAGTAGCAAATGAAAATCATGTGACTGTAAGATGCTGCAACCATTATTAGGAATTCATCTGACGATGGCAACTGAGATTGCTGGAAGTGGCATCATAAGTCAGCATGGTCATATGACATCACAGTTTAGGATTATAATGGAGTTCCAAGTCTGAATTATTGTCGGCAGTGAGTACTACGTGTATTCTTAAAGCCTAAGAATGATTTTGACCTCACCCAGTCCAGCTCTTCTTGTTCACAGCATTATAAAAGAACCCCACAGGACAATTACAGGCGTTCCCCATCTTACAATCATTCATTTAGCGACCATTGAAAGTTACACAGCACTGGAAAAAGTGACTTACAAACTGTATTCGCACTTACAACCATTACAGCAGCCCCACGGTCACCTGATCAAAATTCGAGTGCTTGGCAACTGGCATGTACTTAGGATGGTTGCAGTGTCCCGGGATCATGTGATTCCCTTTTATGATCTTCGGACAAGCACAGTCAATGAGGAAGCCAGATTCGCTTACCAATTGTGTTATTAACTTATCAACTGCAAGTGATCTGCTTAATAGCAGATGGCAAAAAAAAAAGGTTATAAAATTGGATAACTTAATAACTGCCTCACGTGAAGGTAGAAATTCTGGTCTGTTGTGGTTGTAAGTCAAGGACTACCTGTAGTACACTATTCTTCCCTGTTGTATGGGAAGGATGCCTTAACGAAAAGGAGAAAGATTGGTGATCACTTCAGTCTTCTACTTTTCCTCCAGAATTTTGTTGGCTGTGGCTCCTGATGTGCCAACTTTATTCTGTAGGCATATCAAGGAATTCTCAAATGGGAAACAAAAGGAAAAGGTGCCAAAAGTAGAGTCCAGCACCTCTGATAGTCTCAAAATCTACTAAATAGTTTGGATGGATAGTTTGGTGCAGGGGTCCCCAATCCCTGATCTGTGGACCGGTACTGGGCTGCAGCATGCCAGCAACCGGTCCGCACAAACAAGCAAAGCCCCATCCGTGGGATGCAGGCAGCACACAAAACCACATACTCTCTGGTCTATGGAAAAACCTTTCTCCACGGAACCGGTCCCTGGTGCCCAAAATGTTGGGGACCTCTGGTTTAATGGAAACTAGCAAGCAATTCTTCCCACCGTGAATCTGGGAATCTGGAGTTGGATGAATCTCAAAAGAAAATTTCTGCAGTGGTCCTCAGGATGTGACAACAGAAATGATATTTCTACCTCCCATAACAACAATCTTTGTCTGGAAAGTATCTCTTTCCTAAAGAGGATGAGCAATAACCATTATTACTATCCTTGAGCAGTACTTGACAGCAGCTCTTCTGAACTTTTTGCTCAAAGACATCTTGACATTTATCTGAAAGACAATACAAGAAGAGAGCCTGGGGATACATGCTAGTACAACTAAGAGATAGAAACAGTTCCTCCCATTCTTAGCTAATTAAATGTCACGCCAAAGAAAGGGAAAAAATGTTAAATTACCTAAATATTTGCAAACAAATCAGGTTAAAATCTATTTAATTCCAGATGGGGTTAACAGGCCACATGGCCTGCTATAGACTTACACAAATGTTATCAGTATCAACTTATTGATTTACCAAGCACCAAACAGCTTTCCAAACACATCTCCTGAATGGGAGTTGTATTCCTTTTCAGACAGTCCTATTCCTCTTATCCTCCTTTGAGGAATAAAACATTTATCCCCATTTAAATTATACCAAACTTGAGCTTTCCCTGACATTAAAAAATCAACCTTGATTTTGATCGTAGACTTAGTTCTACAATAGACAATTTAATTTCTGCTGAAATTGTTAACACATTCAAGGAACCAGAATCCAGGGATCCTCCTTGCCTTATGACCAAAAGTGTGATCCAAATTTCCATCCCTAAGCAAGGTGGTTGTTAAGTGACCCATGGCCAATTTTACAACCCTTTCCCATGGTTGTTAAGTGAATCACTGCAGCTGTTAAGTAAATCACCCAGTTGTTAAGGGAATCGGGCTTTCCCCATTGATTTTGCTTGTCAAAAGCTGGCTGGAAAGGTTGCAAATGATGACCCCCATGACTACGGGATGCTACAACAGTTGTAAATACATGCCAATTGCCAGGTCCCTGAATTTGGTGACCACAGGGATACTGCAATGGTCATGAATTTGAGGACTTGTCACTTTTTTCAGGCCTTTGTAACTTCAAACAGTTGCTAAATGAATGGTTGGAAGTCAAGAATTATCTGTACTCAATTTTCACCAAGGCCATATTTAGTTAAGCAAAAAGCCCTCAAGAGTATGAAAAATACCTCTGGAAGAACGTCATAACTAGAGAGGGCTTATTAACTTTTTTGCTACTCTCCCCCAAAAAGGAGATTAGAAAAGTAGAGATTATTTCAAGCTCGGAGGCACTATTTTAACTATCTCGTCCTCTGTCTCTGTAACAGCTGAATCAATTCAATAAGTGACTCAGAGATACCCACAGAAAGGAGGTATAAATTAAGAAGACTATATAGTTGTTTCCAACATTCCAGGTGAAGAGAAATTTAATGGCCCCAGATAAAATCTTGATTTCATGTTTAATTTTTTAGGCCTCCCAGAGTGTTAGATAGACCTTCTTGTTACTGCTGTATTCCGGACCAGATGCAATTTATGAGTGGTTTTCAAGGGCAGCCCCACATAGAATGCATTGCAGTAGTTCATATGTGAGGTATCCAAGCCACGAGTAACTATCCAAAGGCCTCCCAGTTCAGATGAATTTGTATGTAGGTCTCCTAGCTACACCTGCCGTCTGCCCTTCAAGCAGAAATGGGGGTCCAAGAAAATCCCCAGATTTTGTTCCCACCCTGAAGAGAGAAGTCCAACCTCACTGAAAACTAATTTTCAGTGGTGGTCCAAATACCCACAGGCGCTCAGTCTTGTCAGGGTTGAGGCTGAGTCTTCTTCTCCACAGCCATCACTGGAAGAAGTCCATGACAGCATCACCTGGTGAGTCCAGGGTCGTGTTATCTCAATATTATCAGAATAATAATGGCACCCAGCTCCAAATTGGTACCATCCAACAGCCTCATTTAGATGTTAAAGAAGAGAGTTAGAAATAGTGTTGAGTCCTGAGTCATTCCATGGGGCCCATTAGGGGCCCACACTTGGGCTCTACCCAGTGGTGGGATTCAGCCAGTTCGCACCACTTCGGCAGAACCAGTAGCTATTTTTTTGTTGCCCAGGCCCAGAATGGACTTCCAGAAGCGGCATCCACACAGAGAACCGGTTGTTCACATATTTGAACCCCACCACTGGCTCTACCCCACCTTAGAGAAAGGGGAAGCTTTGCAACGCTGTGGCCCCATTCCTATATCTTCTAATTCACCATTTCTGATGAACTATTCCACATATAAGATTACTATATACAATTTTGGGCAGACTTATTTTGAAAATTTGGCTGCTGCATATTCCATTTCTGGTTAAATTCTTCAATACAGGTAGCCCTTGACTTACAACAGTTCCTTTAGTGGCTGTTCAAAGTTGCAATAGCACTGAAAAAAGTGACTTATGACCATTTTTTATACTTATGGCCATTGTAGCATTCCCTATGGTCACATGATCAAAATTCAGATGCTTCGCAAATGAGCCATATTTATGACATTTGCAGCGTTCCGGGGTCATGTAATCCCCTTTTCTGACTTTCTGACAAACAAAGTCAATGGGGAAACCAGATTCACTTAACAACTGTGTGACTAACTTAACAACTGCAGTGATTTACTTAACAACTGTGGCAAAAAAGGTCATAAAATTGGGCAAAACTCATTTAACAGATGTTTCACTTAGCAACAGAAATTTGGGGCTCAGTTGTGGTCGTAAGTTGAGGATTAACTGTAGGTAGATGAAGTAGTTTGGTAACAACCATATTGTATATTATCCACAGTGTAGAGTGTAGAGTGAAATGCCTAGCATAATTAATAAAGCAAAAGAGATGTCTTTTTTGGAACTTCCTCGCCTTTTCAATTATTCATACAATGTTATGAATGTGTTCTAGGATCACCTAAAAGTGTTGGTGCAACTACAAAAGTATCAATTTCTTTTTCAGGAAGAAACAGCTCTAATGCTGGTAAATGGAGGATTAGATTCATTGCTACATCCGTTTTAGGAAGGTGTCACCGCATCACCTTTTACAGACGTTCTAGATTTATTTCCAGCCAAGGAATTTAGGAGAGATCTTTGCCTTGAAGTCATGATGGTGATGGAAACGAAGAAACAGTGACCTGCATTAAATAAGAATTATATAGCATGAAGCCCTTTAAGACAGATCAGTGTATCACAGATTAAAATGGCAGGGTTTATACATAGAGGGTGTAAAGATAGGTTTTTCCCCCCTCTGGCAAGCTAGCAAATATTATAACCCAAAGCCACAATGCGATACCATAAGAGCAAATCTCTCTGAATGAAATTGTGTGTGTGTGTTTGTTGGATCATAAATTCTTACCTTAGATTCTTTGTAGAGTGGTAACAGAAGAAAAGCTTTTTGTATCACTAATAAATTTTAAAAATTGCACCACCAATTGGGAGACATACACAGCAAAGAACAACAATAAGTAGAAATTTCTTATCTGCCTAAACCCCCAAAATTAAATTAAAATCCCTCCTCCATGCCACCCAGATTTACAATGTCTCTTGGATTTTTGCCTTCTTCATTTAAAAAAGAAAACCCCATTCTTGTTCCAAAAATATTCCACAACTGATTTACTAACAGTTAAAAAAAACTTTTTCTGTTGCCTTAATTCTTGGGGATGGTGTTATTTTGAAAAACAAAATAAGAACAGGAATCCCACTTCTCCTTTACAAAAAATAACAGTGAAAGCACTACTGGTTTAGGGGTTAAATAAAATTGAGGGAGATTCTGGTCTTACTACCCGGCCAATTATTAGGTTTTTCTCCTATTACTCATACTCATTATGGATATAAGCTTGTTAAAAAGGTATCTAACCTGGAACTAAGGAGAAATTTCCTAACAGTGAGAAGAATTAATCAGTGGAATAGTTACCTCCTGGATTTGTGGGTTCGCCATCACTGGAAGTTTTCAAGAATAGATTGGACAACCATTTGATCAGGATGGAATAAGGAACTGATAGAAGATAATATTTGTAGCTCAGGGTTCAAATATGGGGGTTTTGGTGCTTTGAGCTTTGTGGTTTTCTTGCAGATGTTTTATTACCAATCTAGGTGATATCATCATGATGTTGATGCTACCTGGTTTGGTAATGAAATATCAGCAAGAAAACTACCAAACTCAGAGAGCACCAAGTAACCCAAGTATAGACTAGAAGATCTCTCTTATGATTCTATTCTATTCTATTCTATTCTATTCTATTCTATTCTATTCTATTCTATTCTATTCTATTCTATTCTATTCTATTCTATTCTATTCCATGTTCCATGTTCCATGTTCCATGTTCCATGTCATTCCATTCCATTTTCCATTCCATTCTAAATTCCAGAGGGAAAAAGCTTCACTTGCTAGATTGTGCAAGTCTGTTGTTGAACTGTTAGAATTATTGTTCTGCTGTCAAAGGGGGAGGAAAAAAGCCTGGCAATTATTAGATGTTCATCATGCATTTCTCAGAAATCAATATTTATATTTGGCATTCAGCAAATGCAAGAAAGGCCTAAATTGCTGACTAAATAAAGCACAGAAGATACCTAAACATGCTTTTTTTAAAAGAAACAATCAGCACACAGCTTAAAGGATATTCTATAGCAATTATTTTTGGCACTAAGCTTTCTATAAGCATTATTTTCAACATAGTTTGAGATCAGAACCTCAGCTCTCAAAAAGTCTGAATTACTTAAGATCCCATAAATAGTCTTTGCAATGAAACCTAACTTTTGCAACTCCACTTTACAGTGGAATAAGCATCTGGTAGCTCACAGCCTGCATGAAACCTGGAAGCTACCAGCTTTATATATTGTATTTTAGCTCCGGCTCCTGTAAATACTTAATTTTAGATGTTGTTTTTCATGGCAGTTCTTGCCCTTAGGGTTACATGCAGAATTCAGGTTTTGTGAAAGATGGGATATGTGATCTGTAATTATCCAATTTTCTTGCTTTTTTCCCTCAGGGTCCTCATTTTGCAAGTGTCACTTATGTCTGGTTCTTCAAATCCATTCCATTGTAGCAATTTCTTTCATAGTGGGGAAAAAAGGATACTCAACCCTCATTTCTTAGATTGCATCTGTAAACTTTTGTCTGGAATGTTGGCTTTTTCTTGGATTTTTTTTTTTAAATTTAGTCATTGCAAGGATTCCTTGAAAGCAATTCAGGTAAATTACACTCTTGAAGTTCGTAATGCAGAATAGGTCTGGACATCAATAGGAGAAGATATTTTTTTAACTGTGTGGTACTTCTTCTCATCCCTGTGAGATAAATGTCTTATCACAGTGATGGCGAACCTTTTAGAGACCGAGTGCCCAAACTGCAACCCAAAACCCACATTTATCGCCGGGTGCCAGGTGGGCGTGGCCCACTGGGTGGGCGTGGCTGTGGTCATGGCAGACTGGGTGGGTGTGGCCAAGGTGGGCGTGATCACCTCGATGTTGCTCATGGGGAGGGACACCTGTGGGGGCCGGGCAGGGTTGGGGGAGATCCAGGGGGTCTCTGACAGGTGGGGTGGTGGGCAGGAGGCTCGTCCTGCAGGGTGAGGCGAGGCAAGGCGAGGCAGGGCGGGGTGCCATTGCTGCGGGGCAAGGCAAGGCAGGGGCCAGGGTGGCTGCTGCCTGACACCATCGGCCCCCGCACACAGAGGCCAGCGAGCACATGGGGGCCGATAGTGTCCCATCAGCAGCCACAGCCTGCCGGCCCCTCAACTGGCTCACTCTGGGACTCCGCAGCCCGCCACCAGCAGTTCAGAGAAGTGCCCACAGAGAGGGCTCTGAGTGCCGCCTCTGGCACGTGTGCCATAGGTTCGCCACCACTGTCTTATCAGAAACCCTTGTCTACTTTTATTGAAGACAAAAGAATCCTGCACTTTGATAACCTGGATATAAAATCTGAATCTTCATGCAAGATGAAATTTGTGGATTTCAACCTCCACTATATGCTGTAACATACAGCAATACCTGGCTACTGAATCATGATAATTTGAGATATTTAACATTAAGAATGAACCATAAAACATAGTAATGAGAAAGTTAAGAATAAACTCTGAAAGTTCATAATGGGGATAGCATTATGGAATAAAGCTATCAAGATAGATAGATAGATGATAGATAGATGATAGATAGATAGATAGATAGATAGATAGATAGATAGATAGATAGATAGATAGATAGATAGATAGATAGATAGATAGATAGATAGATAGATAGATAGATAGATAGATAGATAGCCTTTATTGTCATTTTTTTCCTGTGGGCACAATGGCACACATTAAAAATGAAATTTAGTTGCTTCCTCTGAAAGTGTACACATACATTTAAAACATACTATAAACAACACATGTATAGACCTACACCCTTACATATAAATAACATGTAAATATTATTCACTGTCCATCTTGAATACATAACGGAAAGAGGAAACTTTAGAGTTCACAAGGTTAATACTGTATGGAACAAAGTTGTGACGGAATCTGGATGTTCTGCTTCGGATACCACAGCGCCTCCTCCCAGAAGGTAACAAGGAAAACAGGTCGTGAAGAGGATGGGTAGTGTCTGATCAAGCAAGATGTTTGTGAATTGCACCTGTATTCCATAATGCTGTGAATTCCAGGAATCCTTTACATTCTTAAGAATGACTGGGGACTGTAAAAAGCATTGTTTTGTGTGAATTATCTATCAATATTTATTATATTAGAAATTAGAACTGAGAAATTTTAAAATATTTGACCACACTCTAAAAGAGTCTTGGGGATCCCTAAGGATCCTCCAGACCATATTTTGAGAATTGCTGGAATAATGGGTCAACCAGAGCAAAATGAACTGTAATTCCATCTTTAGAATAATGTTTTCTACTGGCTGAAATACAAGATAGGATAACGCTGTACACAGAAGACCTGACGTCACCACTTATCTTGTAGAGCAGAGGTGTCAAACTGCTGGCCTGCGGGCTGGATGCGTCATGCCAAAACCGTGCCCACCCCAGCTCCGGCAATGGGGAAAAAGTTGCAATACATTGCAATACATTGCGACACATCACATGATGTGGCGAGTTTGACACCCTTGTTCTAGAGACTGCCTTGCTTGCACCTTCCTCCAAATTCAGCTTGTGAAAGAGATAAGATGCTCAACTGTATGTTTTTTCTGTTGATTAAAATGTATATTTTCTATGCAAACTCCTGGCCTTATAGCATAAAGGCATGTATCTTTTTTTTACTTTGAAAGTTATACCAATCTCATAAGGGACAAAGTAAATCAACTTTCATTTTAAGAAAAGAAAATAAACAAGACGTACAAAAGCTAATTTATTTAAACAATTACAAAAATATGAGCAATGTTCTAAGCAGATGACGAAATGGTGTTGGTCTGCTACAATTAGTGAATTTGGATGGATCAATGGAAGAAGGCTGGTATTAAATGATATTTCATATCATAATAAATTAATATTGAGAAAATTAAATATTTACAGCATAAGCTAGGAATTAAAATTCTGAGGTTACATAGATTTTTCCATTATTCTTAGAAAAATTAAGCCTGGGGAAAAATTAAGCCAGTGAAACCAGCACCACATAGAAAAATAAAGGTGGAAATTCAAACAAGGTTTTTAGGCTGGATTTGCTTACCTATTCCTTAGGGCAGGGCTTTTCAACCTGTGGTACGCGTACCACTTGTGGTACATTAATGAGTGGCAGGTGGTACGCAGCCCTGCCTAGCCAAGTGTAGTGGGGAAGGGAAAGAGCCAGCACAGGCAAAGACTTCCAGTGAGAGAGTCCTCTGGAGCTGCAGATTTTACTTATGAATGGAGCCATTTGGGGAGGCTGCCTTAGCCGGCAGCCAGTACTTACATTTTTTTTTTCTTTAAGTGCCAGCTGGGCTCCTTACTTTCCTTTCTAGCCAGTAGCTAATTCTTAAAGGGGAAGTGCCTTTTTAAGCTAGTTCACTCAGCAGCTTGTCTTTTCTGTCTCTGGAGGCCTTTCCTTGTTTGATCAATATATGGAAGAGGGAAAATATGGGGGGGGGGGGTTCAAATTCTTCCTTCAGAAGGAGATGGGAATGAGAAAAAGGGAGGAAGGGAAGGGAGGGAGGGAAGGAAGTCCCGCCTTAGCAGTTGGCCACCAGCAGCCCTGCCATTGACTTTGCTTGTTAAAAGGTTGCAGAAGGGGATCACATGACCCTGGGACACTGTGACCATCATAAATATGAATCAGTTGCCAAGCATCCAAATATAAATCACATGACCCTGTTGCTGCAATGGTCATAAGTGTGAAAAATGGTCATAAGTCATTTCAGTGCAATTGCAACTTTGAACAGGTTTTTTTTTTTGTCACCACGTTTTTGACACCTTGCTAGGTGGTACTCGGATATTGCCATATCCTAAAAGTGGTACAATCGGTAAAAAGGTTGAAAAGCCCTGCCTTAGGGGCTGGATTTGAAAGCAAAAATCCTCTGATTGCTTTGCTGAATTTTTATATATTCTTGAAAGATACAAGATGGCTCTGTCACCACAAAAGCTGTTTGCTCTCACTCTAACACCAAATTGTAGATAAATTGGAGTAAGGTGGGGTTGGAAGAGGAGAGTAATAAACAATGATCTCAACTAGAGAGTTATAATTGATAAGTGTCTATTTCTATGGATACCTTACATACATAATTTCTTAAAGCTTGTCCCCCAGACATTTTTATTTAGAAAGCAGGGCTAATAAAAGGTTTGCTACAAGAATAAGAGGCATATATTTTTAATTAATTATAATTTGAGCATTCATCTAAAGAAAAAAAAAACATATACATACTTACATGCAGTTCTCAACTTACGACCAGTTGCTTAACAACTGTCTGAAGTTATGATGGACCCCCTCAAGGTTAGTTGTGATCTCTTTTCAAAGTTACTATGCCCTCCCACCAAGTCACATCATTGCATTTTGGGTGCTTAGCAACTGGCTCACTGTTTTGACTGTTTACATCATCCAATGTTTTTTGCTGGTTTTGGCCATTTACTTTTAATTTCTGTCAAAAAAAAAAAAAACACCGATTGGGGGAAATTTATTAGTGCAGAAAATGTATTAACTGCCACCAAAATTTTTGAAAAATCAGGTCCACCTATGTCAGTGGTGGCGAACCTATGGCACGTGTGCCAGAGGCGGCACTCAGAGCCCTCTCTGTGGGCACGCGCACCATGCCCCGGAGATGGCAACCGTCCCTCTTCAACCAGCCGCCCGCTAATTCGCCGAGGTCCCACGTGGCCGGATGCATCCCAGCACCCATGCGCTCGCTGGCCTCTGTGTGCGGGGGCCAATGGTGTCAGGCAGCAGCTGCCCCGGCCCCTGCCTCGCCTTGCCCTGTGACAATGGCACCACCGCCCTGCCTCGCCTTGCCCTGTGACAATGGTACCTCCGCCCTGCCTCGCCTTGCCTCGCCTCCTCCTGCAGGACGAGCCTCCTGCCCACTGCCCCACCTGCCAGAGACCCCCTGGATCTCCCCCAACCCTGCCTGGCCCCCACAGGTGTCCCTCCCCACGAGCAACATCGAGGTGATCACGCCCACCTTGGCCACACCTACCCAGTCTGCCATGACCACAGCCATGCCCACCCAGTGGGCCACGCCCACCCAGTGGGCCACGCCCACCTGGCACCCGGCGATAAATAAGTGGGTTTTGGGTTGCAGTTTGGGCACTCGGTCTCTAAAAGGTTCGCCATCACTGACCTATGTGATGCCTTGACTTATGACCTCAAGTATTTACAACTGTAATTCTTTGCTCAATTACTGTCATAGTTCAAAGAGTACCTGTACTTGTTGGCTGAGAATGATAAAACATCCAGAAATGGAAAGACAATTCCATTTCTGAAAGCTTTATTATCCCCAGCTTCCAGAAATTGAGGACAGCAGGTGTTGGACAAGATTGCACCATGAATCAAATATTCTTTCTCTATTTGTCCTTTTTTTCTTCCCAGCCAGTAAAGTATTCAGAGAAGGGTTCCTTTTACCCACTAGTAGATGAGTATCAGAAGAAACAGCTATGGTTCATTATTCTCCTATTCTTCTAACGGTAAAGGTTTCCCCTGTCCAATTTTGTCCAATTCTCGGAGGCAACGCTCATCTGTTTCTTAGCCAAAGGAGCCAGCATTGCCCAGGGTCATGTGGCCAGCATGACTATACACCAAGGTGCACAGAACACTGAAGTGGTACCTATTTATCTACTTGCATGCTTTCAAACTGCTAGGTGGGCAGGAGCTGGGGCAAGTAATGGGAGCTCACCCCATCGCACTGCGCTCAGCTCAAACCTTTCCAGCTGACATCCAGCATCTTTAACCACTAAGCCACTGTGCCCCCTCTCATTCTTCCAGGCTAGTACAATTAACTACAGTATGTACACATCACACGCAAACATATACTAATTTATTGGTCTACTGCAGACAATTTCGGAAGTCACATAAATTTACATACAGAGAATTTGGACTAGATCTTCTATATGTTTCCCAACCCTGATTTCTGGATTGAATCTTCTTCTCTTCCAACCCTGCTTCTGCCACACACCATGTACCCCTTCAGCCAGTGTTACTAGCTTCTGCTTTAAAATAAGGATCCTTCTCTTCCCATCTACTTTGATGGCCCAGAATTTAGGCTATATTAACTATCTTAGGTACAGGTGAGCTGTTAAATAGCTGAACGAGGTTCCTTATAATGCAAAATACATTAGTGGAGAATTCCTAAACTGCAAAGAGCCACTTGTAGCTCATTGTTTAAGCCTTCCATTCAGATATCACAGCTGCAGTCCTGCATTTAGAATAATGATAATTAGACTTTCCTGTTGCTTCCAGTAAGGAACCAAAGCATCATGTGGATACGTTCACTGTCTTATGGGGCTTTTGTGTAAGTAATGGACAGGAAAATAAGAGTTGTTAAAATCTATCTCACTACACAATGATGAGCAGACTCAAAATGTTCATTGTTATCATATTAGGCATCCTGTTGAGGTAGCTGAATATTGCTTTCCTGTTTTATTTAAAACCAGCATGGGGTTTTAATTAACCTCTTCTACTACTGATCTCCCCAAAAATATTATTAGCCTCTCTCACCAAATTTCTTATCATATCCATCATTTTCTGAATGGCAGCTTTTATAACGCAGGAAAATGTCTTCTCTCCAATCAGTAGCAGCTTTAAGTTCTTCTCAAAACATGTCTTAGCTGATTCATAAACAAGGAAGGGTAAGAAAGGATTTTTGTTTCGCACACAAACTCATATGCCCCTTATCTCAATGGGTGGTGTGTGTCTTCCTCAATCTTGAGTCCTCTACCAGAGGTCTGGGAGTTTGAGGGTCCTGTGCAGGAACTTAGCTGTTCCTTGGACTGAGCTTTGATGTCATTCCTGTTGGGGCCACGTTCCCTTAGAAGTCACAGCTCGAAGTGTTCCTATCACTACTGCGACTACTTTGGCCTTTGCTTTCCACAATCTCTCTAGTTCCTCCTTCAGGCTCTGGTCCTTCTCCAGCTTCTCATATTCATTCTTCCTGATGTTATTGTCACTTGGAACCAGTGGTGGGAGGCAGCCAGTTTGCACCGGTTCTACAGAACCGGTAGCTAAAATTTGCTGAGTTCGGAGAACCAGCTTAATGCACAGTGCTTATGGAAGTCCAGTCTAGGCCTCGGAGGTCTGGAGGAGGCCTCCCAGGCCTAGAACGGCCCACCAGAAGTGCATGGATGCCACTTCTGGAAGTCCATTCTAGGCCTCAGAGGCCTGGAGGCCTTCCAGGCCTAGAACGGCCCACCGGAAGTACGTGGATGCTACTTCTGGAAATCCGTTCTAGGCCTCAGAGGCCCAGGCCTGCATCCAATAAGAGAACCAGTTGTTCAGGTATTTGAATCCCACCACTGCTTGGAACCACTATATCTATCACCACTACTGTCTCCTGATCCTTGCTACTACCACAATGTCTGGTTGATTGGCTAATACTTGCCTGGAAGTCCCACAGGATCTTAGCTTTCCTATTCTCCAGATCTTCTCCCATCTGCACTTGGGAAGATCTAGCCCATACACAGTGCAGATGTTCCTGTACACAATGCCAGCTGTTTGGTTGTCCCGCTCAGTGTATGCTGTTCCTGCCAGCATCTTGCACCCTGCATTGGACTATCTCTGAAGCCTCTCTGCATAATCTGCACCTTGGGTCCTGTTTAGTGTGGTAGATCCTGCTTCTATGGATCTAATGCAGGGGTGTCAGCCAATCGGCCGGATGCGTCACGCACAGGCCATGCCCACCCAGGCTCTGCAAAGGCAAAAAACGTCGTGATAGGTCACGATATGTCATATGACGCAATCGAGTTTGACACCCGTGATCTAATGCTTAATGTCTGTTTTTGTGCTGTGCTATGCTTATTGCCTCAGTCAGTTCTGGTGTGTGTGTGTGTGTGTGTGTGTGTGTGTGTGTTAGCTTCTGGAGGCTATCTGGATTTTTGCAACCCAGTTATGAATCAAACCTTTATTATAGCCCTAAGCCCAAAGATACTAAATGTGCAAATACATAATTTGGCTGGTCTTAGTCTAATTTGGACCTACAACAATTAGGAGAAGGAAAGAAGCCACACACACAAAGTTAATGAATAAAGTAAAATAGTCCCTGCAGATTTTAATCCACTAGTCATTGCCAAGTATAGGAGGTGGTGTTCGTCTCCGTTTCAAGGCCATGAACCCCGCGCTAGCCAAAGAATTTCTGTGATCATGTGACCAACATGACATCATGAAGTGCTGTTACCTTCCCACCAAAGTGGCACTTATTTATCTACTAGCATTTTCATGCTTTCAAACTGCTAAGTGGGCAGGAGCTGGGGCAGGGACGGGAGCTCACCCTGTCTCATGGAGCTTGGGTCTTGAACCTGGGCTGCCAATTTTCCCACCGACAAGCCCAGCCTCTTAACTGCTGAGCCATTGCCCCACTTTAAAAGTGAATACAGTATTGATAATTACTGTACAAATATAGTCTATACTGTATGTATTTACAAGTGTGCATTGGTGCTTATTTACCTTCTATATTGACTTAGCATCAATATGTACTCTGGTATCAACTTAATACTTAGAACTTAAATAAAAAAATTGCCCTACTAGTTTTATCATACAAGCTGCTTTGCTGCTAGTTTATTCTCTCTCCTCATGTTTATTTAACTACAAATTTAGGAATGTTAACAGATTCTCTTCTTAATTCTCTCTTGTCCAATATTCAGGATTGGAATCACATGGAGTTTGCTCTGCCAACATTGCTGAGTCTAAGGCTGCATCTTCTTTCTTCTGGCTTTCCTTAGGTTTCAGGTTTCCTAGGCATCTTCCTGGATCTTACCTGGCTTGGAACGTACATGGCTCGGGGCCAAGTTATTTGGTGGATCACCTCTCCCCTATTGCATCTACTTGGCTCACCAGAGCAAGAAGGCAAGGCATGATAGTGCAGCTCTCCACTATCAAGGAAGTACATCTGGTGGGACAGGTCTATCACAATGCGCTGTAGCCAATTCGCTGTGGGACAAGAGTTATACTACTATCAAAGAAATGGTGGAATGGAATTGTTAAAGAAAGGGTGCAAAAGAAGGAACAGAATGAAATGTGGACTGTAAAAAAAAATTTTTTTTAATTTATTTTAAATAATTAAATAGAATTGTTAAATTGTCCCGCAGCGAGTTGTCCCGTGGCAAGTTGGCCCACGGTGAGTTGGCCACGGTGAGTTGACTGTAGCAAATTGTCTCATTCCATGGTGGGACCTAGCAAAAGGGCATTCTCCCTTTGGAACATCATTTCCCCAGAGATAAGGTTGGTCCCCACTGTGTTGCTTTTCTGCAAGGCCTTGAAGACGTAGTTTTGTCAGTGGGCTTGGGGACCCTATTCAAAAATAATCAACTAGGACTTCCGGTTTGCGCCACAGCAGGATGGGATGCAGGCAGGCAGGGCTCTGCCTTCCACAGCCGATTTTGCCCTGCTGGGGGCCCTAAAAAGGGCCTAAAATCGCCCCAAAGAAGCGATGAAGAGGAGGGGTACCTTGTTGATCACGGAAAGATGGCGGTCTTTCTGTTTGATCCAAGTAAAGCCCTCCAAACCGGCAGGGGAAAGACCAGCTACATTCCTGTGGCCGGCCATTAGCTGCTGACAACTGAAGAAGAAAAAAGCACCAATTAATACATCGTAAATAGCATGTTTGGAACTGGGTGAGAATATTGATCCTTTCTTTACTATTTTACAATGGAATTTCCTGGGAAAGGCTCCCAAAAAGCTAAAAACCTCTGAATGTAAACGGAAGCGGCGTTTTAATTTTATGGGGGACAGAAACATACAATACTGAAGTGGAAGTAACATAAAGCTACAGTTTTGATAAATTTGAGAACAGAGATAACTGTTAAGAATTTCTCTTTGGAAAAAAAAATTTGAGGCGAAATATAAGAAATCAATCCTTTGTTTTAAGAGTGGAAAATGGACTTTGAGTGACATCTAGTAGTGGATTTGTGTATAGCACTATAATTTGCTTCCTGGCTGCTTGGAAGAACAGCTGGCAATAAAGGAAACTATTTTGACATACTTATCACCCTGACCTTCTTGGATTATAAATACGTACTGAGCTTGGACTTTTAACTTCAAGAGCTAGTGGGAGAGAAAGAAAAATTTGACCTTGGACTATACCTGGCTGGGAGAGATGTTTGAGCTGTTTTCAGAGAGGTTGAACATTTTGAACACTTCAAACATTGTAGATTACAACCTTGCCTGATTGACAATTTTTGGATACTTGAGACAAAGGATCACTACTAAATATTGCCTTCAGGTCTGAACCTATACTTTGGAATCTATTGGATTATAAAGAATACATATAAAGACCAGAAAATTAGAAGAAACTTTGACCTACTCTTACTGAGACTGGTGATACTAGAGGATCTCCAGGAATGATGCCTCAATGATACCTTTCAGAAAGAAATATATTCTATGCTACAACTAATTCACCAAACAATTATTGAATGCAAAGAAGACATAAAAAGAAATCATAATGAGACTAAAAACAATTTAGACAATAAAAATTAGCAAATCTCCAAATTAAATCTACAACTAGAAAGTTCCCAGATAACGACTACAAAGTATGAACAAATAAACCAGAAATCAGAAGACAAAACAGAGAAATGGATTTAGAGAAGGAAGAGATAAAAGAAGGGAAATATAAACAAAATACTGCAAGACTTAGCTATAACAATGAAAATGCAAAAGACTTTTACCCCTTAGGTCTGCAAAATATATCTGATGGCAAGGAAGAAGATTCTAAAAAAATGGAATATAGAGCTGTTAGGGGAAATGTCACAACTTGGGAAACAGGGAATGAAAAGAGAAATGGAGGGAGAAAGGAACTGGGAGTTGTTTAAGTAATATAAATGGGTGGAATTCCCTCCCCCCCCCCAAATACCCTACCTAAATTGTCTTCCTCATGCCAAGCAATTTTTACAAAAATAGAAAGAAAATTCCTGGGCGACCTAATTGCCATGGCTTGGAAAGCTACTTGGGAAAGAAAGAAAGAGAAAGAAGGAAAAAAGAAAAAAGAAAGAAAAAGAAAGAAAGAAAGAAAGAAAGAAAGAAAGAAAGAAAGAAAGAAAGAAAGAAAGAAAGAAAGAAAGAAAGAAAGAAAGAAAGAAAGAAAGAAAGAAAGAAAGAAAGAAAGAAAGTCAAATTTAAAAAACAGAAGATTTGACCTTTTAGAGGGGGCATTACATGTTTAAATACTTGTTTGCATAAGATTAAAGGAATGGATGCCCCTTAGATATAATTAGACTTTTATAATGAAAGATATGATTTAGAACTAAGATAGCATTTTTTTTTGATATGGGAAATATGAAGATAAGAGGAGGATTGATATGAATAAAATGTTTAGCTATATAGATGTAATTAATATTGAGAAAATCATAACTGATAAAGATATTTCAAATACTGATGGGAAATCAAACCTTAACAAGAGCACGAAAACAGGATATTGATTAATGAATTGACATTATTGATTTATGAATTGATATTGTTATTTGTATGATATTAGTAAAACATGATGAAGATGCTTATATTTAACTTTGTATACATTAACAGTACCAAAAATTGTAACTGTGTAATGAGGGGAAAATGGGAAAATATGGAGAAGAAAGGAGGATCAGGGGGAAAATACTGGATTGTGTAGTATTGAACAGATTTATATTGAAGAAGTCAGTGTTAAATATTTGAACCCAGACAACATGTTTACTAATCACTAAAGTCTGTAATTCTTAAAAATCAATAAAACTTGTATAAAAACAACAACAAAGATGATCAACCGGCTTGTTTGACATTGTTGACAATGCCACGGAGTGAGGGTGGAGGATTAAATTGTTCATTTTTTACTGTGCCGTGAGCACCACCCTCCCACCCCATTCTAGCTTCATTTTTACGTGTGTGCCTCACCTCAAATTAGGGCTTATTTTGGGGGTAAGGCTTGTATTAGACGCAAACATAATAATTAAGCTGGGGCTTATTTTCAGGATAGGTCTTATTTTCGGGGAAACACTAAACATTTGTTTAATGACTGTTTGAAGTTATTGAAAAACATGACTTATGAGCAGTTTTCACACTTACAATAGATGCATCCCTAGGGCAGGGGTAGGCAACCTTGGCTCTTTTATGACTCGTGGACTTCAACTCCCAGAATTCCTGAGCCAGCATGGCTCAGCATGGAAACCTCTCCATTTCTCCTCAGCATAGCTGGCTCAGGAATTCTGGGAGTTGAAGTTCACGAGTCATAAAAGAGCCAAAGTTGCCTACCCCTGCCCTACGGTCACGTGATCAAAATTCAGGCACTTGATAACTGGTATATATTTATGACAGCTGCACTGTCCTGGGATCATGTGATCACAATTTGTAACCTTCTCAGCTGGTTTCCAAAGCAAAGTCAATGGGGGAAGCCAGATTCATTTAACAACCAGATGTTTCACTTAACATCTGCAGTGATTTGCTTAACAACTATGCTGGAAAAGGCCATACAATGGGGCAGAACAACTGTCTTGCTTAGTAACATTTTGGGCTCAACTGTGCTCGTAGGTTGAGGACTATCTGTACTTCTTTTGAGGCCTGCAAGTATTTCTAAGCAGTTTTTTTAAAAAATTAAATGTGTTCTTTCTTTGCAAGCGCCTATGTGCCTGACCAAAGTAGCTGGACAAGTCAGACTCCTATATAGGAAAAAAACCACCCAAAAAACAAAAACCCCGTGACCAGGAAGCTCGCTGTAACATACTTCCATACCAGGGCAGTTCATCATTCCACAGGGAGCACATGTGTTTTATTTTGTGCACAGATTAACACAATTAAATTTATTGCATTTAATGAAAGAACGTCTTGCAGTTTTCTTGCCAGTTTGACTGTTTATTAAACATATGAACTGGGTTTTTTTTAGAAAATATACCTAGTGACACATGGGATTAAAGTCAACATATCTTAGAGTGCCATAAGATGCAATAATTAAAGGTGTTTACACTGATTATTGGATAAAAGATAAGTACATAGTCACTGGGTCTTATTGCAGAAGGTGATTGCCTACATAATACAGAGTCAGTTTGCCCTCTGCTGGCACACCTAGTTAACATCTTTTCATTATGATGATTTTTATTTTAAAAAAAAAAGACCTCCAATCAATAATTGTGCTATTTATTAAATTTATGCAGCTGCCCTCACATGTGTGACTGGGCGGCATATAATAAAAGGGGTGAAGTAGACAATTATTTGCCTTGACTATTACAAATGCATTGCAGATATATAGTATCTATGATAATGCACTTCTCATGCATTAACAGATTCTAAAATTATATGTACAGGTAATCCTCAACTTACGAACATTTGTTTAACCACTTTCAAAGTTACAATGGCACTGAAAAAAACTAACTTATGATTGGTCCTTGCACTTAGAATTGTTGCAGCATCCTCGCATCATGTAATCAAAATTTGCCTGACAATTGGCATGTATTTATGACAGCTGTTGCAGCATCCTGGGATCACATGATTGCCATTTATAACCTTCCTATGGGGCTTTTGACAAGCAAAGTCAATGGGGGAAGAGAGTTTTGCTTAATGATTTCATGATTCACTAACCATGGCAAAAATGGTCAAAATTGGGCACAACTCTGCTAACCACATCATTTGTTGACTGATGTTTCGGTCCTTACGGTGGTTGTAAGTTAAGGATTACCTGCGCTATCTAACCTTAAAAACAGTCTTTTTCTGCAGAGTGTTTATTCACGGTAGTATGGATTCCCAAGGCTTAATATTTTAAAGAATT
Organism: Azemiops feae; assembly: GCA_023970755.1. NCBI lineage: Eukaryota > Metazoa > Chordata > Lepidosauria > Squamata > Viperidae > Azemiops > Azemiops feae. Next base: position 138,379 of record JALGBA010003894.1, on the reverse strand, counting down.
CATTTATTAACGTCTCTGTCAGATCTGCTATTAGATAGAAACCAAAAGCTCTGACTTTTAAGGTCATAGTTCCTGAAGGGGTATCATGGGACCTAATGAACTCATAGAAGCTCTCTGAGATTGAAATTTACTCGGCTGAAGTTGTTCACAGTTTTGGCTGAGGGACACAGTGAAAAAAATTACTGAGACACTAAGAACACTTTGAACCAAGAAATTTTGGGAACCTCTGCTTTAAGGCATTTTCATGTACAAGTAGCCCTCAACCTACATCTATTCATTTAGTAACCTTTTGAAGTTACAGCAGCACTGAAAAAAGTGGCTTGTGAGTGGTCCCCACCCTTACAACTATTGTACCATCCGCAGGGTCATATCAGCAAAATTTGGATGCTTAGTAACTGGCGTGTATTTAAAATAGTTGCACTGTCCCAGGTCATGTGATCATTATTTATAGCCTGCCATCCCTCGCATGCACCTATGCTTCCCTAGATGCCAGTCTATCATAAGCTATGGGGAGGGAGGGAGCTGTGGGAAGATGGGGGAAACCGAAAGCAATCTTTGTGCCATCCCAATGTAACACCTTCCCATCTAGCCAACCATTGCAGGGATAGTTACCAAAACATCTTCTTCAAAAATGACTGGACAGTGGGGAGATAACAGGGGGATGGCCCGGGAAACTGAACCAGGGAATCTTTTGAGTGCAAACTTTATTTCTGGCTTTGCTCAGAACAGTAAACACTTGGCTTTTTAGTAAAAGTAATCTTTTCGCTACAAACTGAGTTGAGCGTGTTTCTTTCCTAAGGGACCCAGTTGGGCCAGGTCTGACACCTTCCCAGCTGGCTTCCAACAAGCAAAGTCAATGGGGGAAGCCAGGTTTGCTTAATGACTCCATGATTCACTTAACAACTGCAATGATTCGCTTAACAATGGTGGCCAAATTGGGAAAAATTCACTTAATAACTGCGTTGCTTAGCAACAGAAATGGTGAGCTCAATTATGGTTGTAGCTTGAGGAATACCTGCAACTGGGTCAAGGAATATCAACCTGCAACTCTTTGTCAAGCAATAAAGAGGGGCATGAATCAACACATATCATTCTTTCATTTATTACTTCAGGGAGTTCACTTAAAAAACAGTAGGAGTAAATATGTTTAATAACAGTAATGTATCATTTTGATGCCAGACTTCAGCCTCTACCAGAAAGAGTGTGGCCATAAAACCATAAAGCATCAGTGCTATTCATGAGTTCTGCTCCCAGTTGTATTCAAAAGCAACTAAGCTATAAACACTTTTGATTTGTTTGATTGGCTTCTTCCAAAGGGAAAAAGTTTGCAGGAAACAAACATCCTTGTGCACTCTGCAGGCGTAGAGGATGTAAATGCCCCCTTTCTGCAGATCTTAAGGGCAGAACAGATCCCTAATGGGAGAAGCCGGTAATCTGGACCAAAATCCTTTATATATTGTATTTTTGAGCCTTTAAGTCTATTTTTGACTCTTGCTGGCTGCCTAGACAAGTTCCTGGAGTTTTCTTGGCAGTTTTCAGAAGTGGTTTGCCTTCTTCCTAGGGCTGAGTGGGAATGACTGGCCCAAGGTCTCCCAGCTGGCCTTGTATCGACTAGAACTCACCATCTCCTAGTTTCTAGAGGCTGATGCCTTAAACGGTACACCAACCTGGGTCTCTTTGCGCCTTTGTAAAGCAAATACTGTACTTTAAATCAGTCTTTCGTTAGTGATATCCTGAACTGCTTGTGTTTCACACCAATTAGCCTGCTAGTGCTCACAATTTGCATTACAGTAATTGTGGATGATGGGCTTTTTCAAAGATGGTTTCACAAGTACCTAAAAGGCTTATTTTGCTCTTGTCCCTTCACAAAATCAATCCGGTTTTCCGTGTGTATGAAATTGGTAAGGGTTGCTTTAAGGCAGTGCAAGATTTAAAGTGCCTTCTTATCTCTTAAAAAAAGACAAAATATTCAAATACTTTGGCCATATCTACTCTGCAAAGACTTTATGGGCTGCAGATGATTTTCTAAGGATGCTTTTTTTTTTTTTTTGCATCCTGATGCAAGGTATCTATTCTGGAATAGCTGTAAGGACTGTGCTATACCCTTCCTAGCACGTTTGGATGTTTCATATGTTATATTAAATCATGGCTTGTTCAACCACAATTAGGTCGATTCATACAGTATACTGGGGTGGGGTGGTGGCTCAATGGTTAAGCAGCCCCGGTTTGAGACCCACGTGCCATGCGATGGGGAGAGATCCCATTACTTGCCCCAGCTCCTGCCAAACTAGCAGTTCAAAAGCATGCAAGTGCAAGTAGATAAATAGGTACCACTTCGGTGGGAAGGTAACAGCACTCCATGATGTCTTACCGGCCAGATGACCATGGAAATGTTTTTGACAGCGCTGGTTCAATGGCCTTGAAACAGAGATGAGCAATGCCCCCCGTAGTCAGCAATGACCATGGAGTAAAATTTGCAGGACTCCTTTACTTTTTTTTTTTACACAGAACATTAAGCCTTAATTATGATTTATAATATGGAATGTATGTAAATTTTTAATTTTTAAAAAATATTGTTGGGCATTCCCAATGTTTTATCTTTTTCTGAGCCTAAATCAGATGTTTTATTTTTATCTTTCCAAGAACTACTAACTGGTTTTAAAATGCAAGAACTCTTTGTTAGTGTTAATACAGAAAGGAAAATATGGAAAGGAAAAAGCTAAAACTGAGGATTAATTTCTGAATGGATAATTTATCTCGGGTTTCATGAATTATATAACATGGCTAATACACCAAAGCAGTGATGGCGAACCTTTTAGAGACCGACTGCCCAAAACCCTGCCCCACCCCTCGTCCCCGTATCAGGCCAGTAAGTAGTTCCAACTTTGCATCCTTAATTTTTTTCTCTCTCCTAACTTGTGTCTTTTGCCTCTTTTTTTTTACATTTCCTTGAATTCTCCAGAAAACCTTTCATTGTTTCCAGTCCCGTCCTTAGTGTATCTGGCATCTCCCCAGCAGTTCATTTCTGAAGTATTCACAAAACAGATTCATATGCCATCATCCTTGCTAGCTTATTTCAGAAATGTTTATCCTACTTGAATTTCAAACTGGCTAACACTTCATGAAAACAAATTCCAGGTCGGTAGAACCAGCATGAAAGGAAATGTAGCCATAAATTTGATTTTGCTTAAAACACAACCCAAATTATCACCTGTTTCTCATTAGCTGAAATAAATACTGTAAAGCCAGGATATATTTCACCAATGCATTGTTTTCTCAATCCAATATTCTAGAGTCACATGACACACTAAAATCTAAGCTGACTACAAGTGCTACATTTACACAATCCCCTCAATGAACAGACAGTTGGCTGATTTATGGGTGAAATACAACCCCAAAATCCTGGAGGTCAAGAGGAAGCTAAAAAAAAGAGACTTTGCTAGCCTGGGGTGGAAAAGATTTCCATAGAAATATAAGGGTCAGAGGCTGAGATGAACCCTTTAGGTGTAGCTACTGCTGAATCTTGAAATATGGGACTATTTCAAGCAAAGCAAATTTTAACCATGTTAACATTGTGATTTGGAATATGTGCATTTTAAAATTGAGGTTTTTGGTTTGATTATGTGCCATCAGGTTGTTTTTGACTCTTAGCAAGGCAGATTTTCTCCATGATGATTGGTCCCTAGCTTGGTCTTTCAGGTCTACCAATTATATGGAGATAAGTCCTCAATTAACGACCACAATTGAGCCCAAAATTTCCACTGCTAAGCAAGACAGTTGTTAAGTGAGTTGTGCTCCCTTTTACGATCTTTTTTGCCCCCGTTGTTAAATGAGTCACTGCAGCTGTTAAGTGAATCATGTGGGTTGTTAAGCGAATCGGGCTTCCCCCATTCATTTTGTTTGCCAGAAGGCAGCTGAGGTTGCATGGTCACATGACCCCGGGACACAGCAACTGTCATAAATACGTGCCAGTTGTCAAGCACCCAAATTTTGATCACATGACCATGGGGATGCTGCAATGGTCGTAAGTGTGAAAGCCACTCATAAGTCACTTTTTTCACTGCCTTTGTAACTTTGAATGATCACTAAACAAACTGTTGCTAAGTGGAGACCTACCTATAGTTATCATAATTGTAACTGAATCTGTCCACCCAGTTCCTGGTCATCCTCTTCTTTTTCCTTCCATCTTTCCTACCATTTGTCCAGAGAGTTTGGTCTTTGCACAATGTGTCCGAACTAGTATAATTTGAGCTGGTCATTTGTGCCTCAAATAAGAACTTTGACTTAAGACTGAAAAGGGACAGATAAAGGATGCTCTTTGAAACTGAGATTCAGTATGGCTTGTAACTATGTTTCCCAGTGCCTGTATTTAAACATTAGCTCTGTGCAAATCTATTTTGAAGAGCAAAATATGATGGGAGCTGCCCATAGCAACTATCGTGAACAGCTTAAAGTAGCTACATGTTTTCTTGGCAGCCTTTAGTTAATAGGTCATCCTGTTTGGTTCAACATATTTGGTTTAACATGTTCCGGACATGTTAGATGCATGTCACAATAGAGAGAATATTTGCAGCTCAAGACTGAAATGAGGGGTCCTTGGTACTCTTTAAACTTGGTTGTTTTCTTGCAGATACTGTACTTCATTACCCAAACTAGATAACATCATCAGTGTTAGTAAGGAGCGGGGTTTGCTCTCAGTCTATATTCCTAGTGGCTTTGCCCTGTCTGTGTTGAGGAGAGTGGTCTTGGAGATTCTTTGCTTGGGCTGTTTATGTTAACTTAACTGGCAGTTCCCTGATTGTGCCACTGTGTGCTTCTTGATTATTGGTGTGATGTTAATCTTGGTGTTAATCTCTGCTCACCTGGGAGTTGGTTGCTGGTGGGGAGATGTTTTGATCTTTTTGTTCCTTTTTGACTTGTTGATTGTCTGTTTTGAATAGTATGTAGATATTGTTTATGTCTACGTGCCTGTTGATGGCCGGTTTGTAAGACTGTCAGGCTTCCAGGAATTCTCTAGTGGTTTTGGACTTGGCTTGGTCTAGGATGGCCACAGTTTCCCAATTGAAACATTTGAGGTAGGAAACCTCTGCAAGAAAACAACCAAGCTCAGAGAGCACCAAGGATCAGATGCAGGTACACTTGTTCTTTCATTAGATTTGCCTTTCAGATCTAGCTCTCTGCATACCCCAGTTATACATTTTGCAAAACATGTTTTCCCTGACTTTGGCTTAGTATTATGTGTGAGCTAAGCCATTTGTAATTTGGTAGTGTGCAAGGATCATTTTACAAAAGAAACACTTTAGTGAAAAAGAAAATAATAATAATTAGCTTGGGTGTTCTCCCTTTCAAGCTATGGTACACAATGTCCTCTGTATACATAATGATAAAATTGTGGTTAGCAGTCTCTAATTTATTTAGACTGTGCTGAAATTCACTAAGTAATATTCTGGCTCCTCAGAAAAGTCCAGAAAGCAATAAAAGCCGATTGCTGAGTGAATTGGGCAATGTGTATGAATATTTTGGAACATAAGCCATCATTGACAAGTTGTTGACTCATTTCTTACATCATCCAACTTTTCTTAAGGCGCCAATGAACTATGGAAAAAAAAAACCCCAAAATGCAACAAGGCAAAAAAAGAAGGCTCAGATTTTTGTATCAATGGTCCAGAAGAAACCAAAACAGATTTAGTTTTTGCCCCTCTCCCCAGGGGACATTGCTGTATTTCTAGGGGGCCACCCAAACTTAACTTCCAGGTATATATCATAATTCTCACATCTCATTCCCTATGCTAATTCCTTACCGGTACAGAATTGTTTTTCTTAGCTATCATTAATTCTTATTTTTACAGGCAGTCTCAACTTCCAGCCTTTTGTTTAATGACCAAAGTTACAACAATACTGAAAAAAGTGATTTATGACAATTTTTCATACTTATGACCGCTGACTTGCTTTCCTCCTTCTTTAACTCTTTTGGTGAGTCTGGTTCTGATTAGAATAACTGGCTATAAATAAAAATTAGTCAAGTTAATGTTTTCAAAAATACGTGGCAGTTTCAAAATGGCTTGATCACCACCTGACCACCATTCTAATGGGATTTATGCTCAACAGTGTTATGATTGGAGGTTCTGGGTTGGATGTTACAGTTCTGAGCTTATTTAACTGGGAGAGGCATTGTATAGATAGTCCAACTTACAATCATTTGTTTAGTGACTGTCCAAAGTTACAGTGGCACTGAAAAAAGTGACTTACAGCCAGTCCTCACGCTTATGACTGTCATAGCATTTCCAGTCAAAATTTGGATGCTTGACAACCTGCATTATTTATAACAATTGCCGTATCCTGGGTCATGTGATCACCATTTGTGACTTTTCCAAATGGCTTTGGACAAGCAGTCAGTGGGGAAGCTGGATTCACTTAACAACTATACTTAACAACCATTGCAGAAAAAGTAATAAAATCAGGTGTAACTCATTTAACAAGCACAATCATGTGTACGGATGCGACAGCTGCACTTATGCAGACTTGCCTTAAGTTGTTCAATGCTGCATTAAATTTGAACAGTCACTGAGTAAGTGGATATTAAATGAGGACTACTTGAAATACAAACAGGTAGACAGTGGTGTCACTTTATATGGTTGCCTGGTTCATATAATGTTTAAGGCTGTAGCTGGATTTTCTCCAACACACTGATTTTCAAGCCACCTAACTTTGCCTTTATCCTTTTGTGTAAATCCAGTTTGTTAAAATATTTAAAATTTAATAGCTGGGGCAGTGAAGGGTTGGACAATGAGTAAGAACACAGTTATTGCTAATTGGTTGAAGAGAGCTGGCCGGCTGCATGAGGGAATCTGAGCTGTGATTGGTTGCTGTGAGTGTAAAGGAGGAGTTTCCTTGGTTCCCGCTTTTTTCCTGTGTGCTGTGTGTGCTCTCTATGATTTATCTCATGATATTCCTGCCGTATTGATTTACCTGGTGATGCTCCTGTTTGCCTATCTTATTTACTGTAAATATATTCATTTATATAAAACTGGTTCGTATCAACATCTCTGACTCCATTTGGACACCGGCTGTGCAATTCCCTGACAGTTTCTTCCAGTAAAAACTGCAAGAGAATAAATCAAGTTGTGATTCTTTTGATAGCATGGAGAGTTTATAATTACATTAAACATGGTTTGTTTTAACATACTTCATTGATTAAACAACCATTGGCTAATCTTGCACACTAAGCCAAATCCAGTAAAGTAGATTATAACATAGTACAATATATGAGCCCGGAGTGAAAAAGCAATCTATTATTTATTAAAAGACTTCCCAGATGCAATTTTTAAAAACACTTATGAAGAATTCTTTAAGAAAGGTTAATCTTCAGACAATCTAGCTTTAATTCTCTCTATGCTGATCTTATTTAGCTTTGCCTGATTAGAAAGTTTGCTGGGGGGAGGGGTCAAAACAAGAGTAAAAGTAGCCCAAAGCAGTTTGAATAGCACCTGCTGTTTACAGTCTGCATTTTTTGAATCTTGGCACTTAATTTCACTCATTTCAGGACCACCTGAAGTAACACAATTAATGTCTTCCAACTGCCCTTCATATTTGCTGCATTTTTAAATTCTAGTTAATTTAGTTCTAAATGAGCAAGGATAATTGCTTTTCTAAAAGCTGAAATAAAAGGTCAAGGGCATCCATAGGGAAGGATCAGAAAAAGTCAAGAGGGCAGTCATAACTGTGTGATCAAAGCCCTCTCTCCTTTTGTGCATTACAAGTACATGGCTTCAATTGTACAGCTATGACCATCTTGACTTTTCTGTCTTCCTTGTGGATACTCAAAATATTTTTTGAGTGAGTGAGAGACTTCATAAATGTATCAAAGTGCTTACAATTTTCACTGTGGTGGTCTAATTACATATTACTTCCGGCTGTCTTTTCAAAATTTCAATCATGGGTTGTTAACAACTCAGCCTTGGCTAACCTTTACTAAAATATTTATCTGCTAGAGAATCACCAGGAAAATCTCACTCTTTCCTTTATAGGTAAGGTATGCAGGTTGATGGGTGGCTTGGTGGGCACAAACCGCCCAAGGGAGCTGTTATCTGTTCCCATCTCTTTTCCTGCTGCACCTGTAGACCAAAAGGAAATTGCGACGCACAGACAGACAGACAGAGATACCCACACAAACACACACCTCCGCCTGAAAGCTTTTCCGAGCTCCCGGCGTGACTAGACTGCCAAAACCAGCCCGGGCTTTGTTTTGGAGAGAAGCAGGGCTGGGTTTTGGGAATCGCTGCGCGCGCCGGGGGCTGCTGGGGAATACTAGTTCCCGGGGCTCGAGGCTTGGGCAGAAGGCGCAGGCCGCGTTAGGGAGCCTGAACCCGAGCCGTGACCAGGGTGCGCCAATGACATCGTGGCGAAGGGGTCGCGCATCGGGTATCGGGGGGGGGGGAGAAGCGGCGTCCCGGAAATGAAGCAGAAAAGGGACAGTTCGGGGTTGGGCATGCCAAGCGCTCGGATCGGAGGCAAAAGCCCGGCTGGAATTGAAGGGAGGGGTGCGATTCGGGGAGCTGAGGCGCAGCTGGCGACGGGAGCCGTTGGGGGATGGTGGTAATGACCAGGCGCTCGCACGGGGGTGTGGGAATCCCCTCCCCAACGCCGCCTCGTCCTCCTCGCGCGAGGATCTTGCAAGCGGCGGCAGCTGATTTGGAGGCAGCCCCCGAACGAGCGCAACCATGGAAACGGAACGGGTGTCCCATAGTAACCTGTAAGAACAACGGGACTGACACGGATCCTTCCATCTCCGACGGATGTGCTGCTTCCCGTTTGCGCCCGGGACCTCCGTGTGAGGAAGACTGTTCCCGTCTTAACGGGTCTGTGCGCTTTACCCAAACCCGCACTGACGGCTCTCCCCGCGTCTGGCCTGTCCACAAACTCACTCCTCGCGCCTCCCCCCCCCCCCCCCCCAGCCAATTTCCTGCCTTCCCACAAGTTTTGGCACCAAGCATTAAAAGCAGGACACGCGTTACCAGTGAAGTGACTGAGCCAAGTCTCACAGATTCTCACGACAACAACAACCCTCTCGCCGCTTCACGAGAAGGATGCGTGTGCTTGTACGGGGTTGTGCCAAAACGGGGTGAGCGGGGCGGGTGATGTGGCGAAGCGGTTTCTGTCCTCTGTTTACCTCCAGACAGTTCTCGCTAGGCAGCCTTTTGGAGACCGGCTCCTGTCTTTTTCTCATCCTTCCAAAAGATTTTTCATAGCGGGGAGGGGAGAGAGAAGAGTGCCAGCAATCCCCTCAAAATTAGTAGCGCTTTTTTTTTAAAGGGCGTTGACTTTATAAAATAAAATAAAACAAGGGGGGGATCAGAACTCCCTTTACTCCTCCCCCTCCTGTCACTCCCTCCCCCCCTTAAAAAAAAACATCTCGCAAGTGTAAAAAAAGACAGCTTCCAGACTAAAGTCACCAAGCCGGCGGATTATTAAATATTGTAGTAAGGCTGCTTGGAAGGGGATCGCCAGGCGCTCGTTTTCTTTCCACCGCCAGCGCCCTAACCCAGCCAACATGAAGGAAAAGACGATGATTAAAACTGCCAAAATGCAAGGCAACATGATGGTAAGTAGACGGGGGCAGCGGCGACATAACTCCGGGGCGCCTTTTCTAGGCGTTTGTTCGTTCATGAGTAGGGACGTGCAGTAGCCTTCACCGCCGGAAAGGCGCGATCCGGACTGAGCGCGGCGTCGCCTCTTGCGTGCGGAGCTCCTCGCGTGTAACCCTTCGCTGGGTTTACCGTCTGAGGACGCGTCCCTGGCCCGCCCAGCGCAATCGGGATGAGCTTCTGCTGGTGCTCGCGTGTGGCTTGGGCAGTCGCTGGCTGAGGAAGGGGGAAGGATGGCGTGCAGGGATAAGTGACCTTAGAATCGGGACGCGCCTGGGCTTGCGCGCTGCCACCGCCCGCTGTCCCCGCATTGCTTGCCCTTTGCTCAGAGAAATTGCGGGTTTGGCTAGAAGGAAGAGGAAGAGCGGGGGGGGGGGAGGATCCGCTTTCGCGGCTAGTTGCAAGGGTGGTTGGATGTTTGCAAAAAGAAAAGAAGAAAAGTCTGGATGTGACCAGCTGGAAAAAGCGGAGGAGCTGCACCCCTCGCCAACTTTGATAACTTGCTCGCTGGCCTGCGTGTGTCCGGGGTGGAGTGGTCGGTCCCTTTTTCTGCCTTCTTTCCTTTCCTAGGAACAATGGACCTCCTTCCTCCCCCTTTTTGGATGCACTCTTAAAAAAACCAAACAATAAAAGATGCTGATCCCTCCCCCCCCTCCCCAGGTAATACCGGATGCCATTTTGGAGGAAACGTGTTTCTTTGGCCTTCGCGGTTTGGTCGCCGGCAAGGCTTGGTGCGAGCGCGCGTTTTCTGGGGGAGGGATATGTGCTTCTGCTTGGTATTATTAGGAGAAGCTGACCCAGCGACGGCGATTTTTGCGCTTGAGACTGGAGGGTGAGCTTGCAGAGCTGGGCGCGGGGTGGCACGTGATGGTGGGGGAAATGTCCTCCCCCCCCCCCCAGAAAAATAATGTTCGCAGTCTGCACCCAGGACTTCTTATCACCTGTTGGTAGGTGATCTTGCACGCCTCTTAGGGGTCATATTTATTTGAACTGAAGCAAGGCTGATGCCTGTCACTTTTGAGATATATTTAAAAACAGCAACTCTCGTATCGTTCATTCTTTCACCCCAGCTCTCTATGGGTGGCTCACTGCCGCTTTCCTTTTCTGTCGGGGGGAACTACTGCTGGTTTTGGTCACAGTTGAACTCCTTACCTCACCCCCACCCCCTTTCTTGAACAAGAAGGTGACCTATGGATTTAAGGAAAGGATCAGCAGAATAGCAACTTCTACAAACAGTTTAAATGGAAGTGTTGCTATCTATCTACTTAAACCATCTAAGGGAGAATTAAAATTATTTGAATCCTCTCCTCCTTCTCTCTTAGCTGCTCTCCTAAAGTTCATTGCCATTCTTACAACATGGAAGTGAGGCCAAAAGAACTATTTAGAGACAGAAGATATTACTGGCCTTCAATTAATCTAATTTGTGTGTACTGTAGTACCCATGTTCACCCATAGAACACTATGACCTATTTATCTTTGAAAGATTTCTGCTCTTAGATTCAATAAGCTGAATTGTTCTTGCCTTTTATTAAAAAAAATCCCCATATTTTCTTTAGTGATAACTTTTTAACAAAGCTGCTGTAAGTTTCTATAGCATAAAATAGATCCACAGAGTAGGGGAAAAGGAATAAACTTTAGACATAGCTGTACAGTGAGAAACAAACAGAAGTGGGTTAATTTGTCATTAAAGCTAAAATTGGCTTTACTCCACAGAGCCATTAATTCCAGTTGTCCAATTTGAAATGTTGGGATGTTCTGAATGCAGATTACCTGGTCTGTGATGGCAGTCTGTTGAGTCATGGGCCCTAGGAGTCTTGCCTGAATGAACATTCCTAGTTCATTTATCTTTGCTTTTTCAGTTGAATGTTGTCTATAAAGAGCCATGCAAATGATCAGTCAGCAAAACTATTTAACTGACAACACTGATTTAGAAGTATAGAATAAAACTGTTGATTACAGGATGTGATGTTCAAATAGATTGTAATGTTTGCAGAAGAACACAGAATACTTTTTTTGGGGGGAAAAACCTCTTGATATTTGGAAAACATCTGACAAACCTACTGCCTGACTCTAGATATATTTGCAAAAATGTTATTTGTCTATCTAATTTTTTTCTCCTGATGGTTTAATTTAAAAAGAATATTTCACTATAGAATTAAAAGAACATTTCTGGATTCCCTAAATTCTTATGTTTCTGTTTTATTTGATTCTGAACTCCTGTTGCATATTTATAGAATTTCTCATTTTATGAAAAAAAAACATTGGCCTGTATTTCTGCTAGTAGTTATTACCTCTTTAGAGTTATGGTTTTAAGAATAAATGGTATACACACATTTATAACAGTGTGTTTATTTGTTATGACTTGCTTGCCAGCAGTGCTTCATTTACTAACTGGCTGATAAGCTTATAAGATACAAATTGAAAATAAAAGATCTGTATTCTCTTCAGCAATCAATAGTGCATCCATTTTTCTTTTAAGAGTCTTAGGAATATTGACATATTTCACTCAGATGCATAAAACGTCATTGCTTTTGAGTGATATGTCTTTCGCAGGTTAGCGTTCTAACAAGTGTCCAGATATATGTTGACTTTTCTCTAGAAAGTTCTTTATAAATGTGCAGTTTCATTCCTAGTGCCTATAAGATAACCTGTGAACATTCATCATGCTGTGTATTGTTATGAATACTTTATCACTGTTCTACTGAAACCTAATATTTTGCTAACTTTAGCTAAATCAACATTTAGAGGAAAAGTAGTTTTGGAACATGTAGATAATAAGCCTCAGGCTTACGAAGCCATGGCACTAAATCTCAGCTCTCCAGATACTTAACCTCTTATTCATCATTTGGCATAACTTGGCAGAAGATTTGCAGACATGACTTGGTTAGATTAGAGTCTTTGTTCCATACAAGAATGAAACACTGATAGAGGAGAATATTTCTAACTCAAGATTGAATTGTGGGATCTTTGGTGCTCTCTGAGCTTGTTTGTTTTCTTGCAGCCATTTCATGACCAAACTAGGTAACATCTTCAGTGCTGGAGGCAGTAGAGTTACCTCTGGTTATATATTAGTAGCTTGCCCTATCAGTGTTGATGGGAGTGTTCTTGGTGGTTCCATGATTAAACTGTTGTTTATGGCAGAGATCCCCAACCTTTTGGGCACCAGGGATCGGTTCCATGGAGAAAGGTTTTTCCACGGACTGGAGGGTGCATGGTTTTGTGTGCTGCCTGCATCCCATGGATAGGGCTTTGCTTGTTTGTGTGGACCGGTTGCTGGCATGGCGCGGCCCAGTACCGGTCCATGGACCAGGGGTTGGGGACCCCTGGTTTACGGTTAGCTGGTTTGTCTAAGTTGGTAGTTTCTTGATTGGGATACAGGAAGTAAATTCCACTTCCTTCTAACACTAATGATGTTACAGTTACATAGTGGGGTAATGAAACATGTGTAAGAAAACAACCAAGCTCAGAGAGCACCAAGGACCCCAGAAGAAAGAAACATTAAGCATATCAGAAGATTTTCCATCTGAAATGTCAACGCTGCTATATAAGATCATGTTCCATTGTTTAAATCAATGTTTCTCAACCTTAGCAATTTTATGATGTGTGAATTTTAATCCCCAGAATTCTGGCATGCTGGCTGGGGAATTCTGGGAGTAGAAGTCCACACATTGTAAAATTGCTAAGGCTGACAAACTGTTTAGGGTTTTTCTAGTGTCTTTCTAAATTAACAAATATTAATTTTTTGGTAGCAGCTGGAATGTTCCACAACAATTCTCTTTAGCCTTGCCAAATTTAGTCCTTGTAATGCTTTTAGCTAGAGTAAAAGAATTGAAATGGAAATGGGCTGGTCACATAGCAAGAAGAACTGATGGCAGGTGGACCAAGACAGTCATAGAATGGATCCCACTTGATAAAAAGTGTCTACGAAAGAGACCTAAAATAATGATATCAGCAAGTATTTCGGGACTAATTGGCAAAAGAAAGCTCAGGACTGTATTGGTTGGAAACATGCAGAAGAGGCCTTCATTCTGCAGTGGATAAACAATAGCTAAAATGATGAATGATGATGTAGACACATTAACATAAATTGCACCATTGTTTAATTTGGAAAACATCTCTTTTTGATTCTGTTGCATTCTCTTCCATTCATCAAATTAATACAAGGGATAGACTGAAAATTGTAAAACTTTCAGCAATTTTTAGCATCAGCCCATTTTTCCAACTGTATATTTTGGTAAATGGCCAAAATTTTATACAGTAGAGGTCATAGAGGTATTTTCACATTATCTAACTGAAAATAACTGCAGAGTTCAACAATAATTCATGTTAGAACAGTTAGGAGAATTCTTTCCATAAAAGCACATGAAATTACTATGTGTGTATATTCCATCCTATATCACAAAAGGACTAAATCATTCTAGTAATAAAATGAAAATCCAAAAGATTGCTTCTGAATAAGTCTATGTAAACATAAGCCATGTCATTAGTTTTGAATCCATCATCATTTCCATATTTTGCTTTTAGTGAGCCCCTGTATCTTGTAGGTGAATACGGTTTCTGCATAAATTGGGGCAGGGACGAAAAGAGAGAGCAGCTATGAAAACTGAATAAAAAAAAACAAGTACCAAAGAATTTATTTGCCTACAAATCACATTTCTGATGCCCACCATTAAATTGAATGAGTTGTTTAGATAACAGTACATGTATTAAATGTATATGCCACCTGACTCCCAATTACTTTGGATGACTTACAGTTGTTAAAACATTTATAAATAAAAAAACAATAGGAATACACACACATACAGAAACAACGCGAGTCATAAGAATAACAATGGCAAAGAAAATAAATCTGGGTGGAAGGAAGGAAGGGAGGGAGGGAAGAAGACGGAAGAAAGGAAAGAAAAAAAGAAAGGAAAGAAAAGGAAGGAAGGAAGGAAAAGAGAAAGAGAAAGAAAGAAAAAGAAAGGAAGGAAGGAAGGAAAGAAAGAATCATCCTCTCCAGTATCCTCTCCAAAGGCCTGGGTAAAGAACCAATCTAATCCTTTCAAAAACCAGCAGAGTAGAAGCCATTCAAATCTCAGGGGCAACTTCATTCCACAATGGCTAAAATTCTACAGTAGACCTTGTTCTCCATAGGGACATAAGGGAGCAAACATACAAGAATGTTGATATCATGTCATATGCAACTTTGATGTCATTTTTGCTTCTATGGAGTTCCACGTTTCCATAAATTTCTGTAGGGTATGGTCAAGCTGACAAATGCAATGGTGCAATTGAAATTCTGATTCGTTTGTATATACGTTACACATATAAAACAGGCAGATCTTCACTTATATCATCATAGCTGCCTTCTTGGCATTCTTCACCCTATCCTGTAGATCAGAGGTCCCCAGCCTTTTGGGCACCAGGGACCGGTTCCGTGGAGAGAGGTTTTTCCGCGGACCGGAGGGTGTGGGGTTTTGTGTGTTGCCTGCATCCCGCAGATTGGGCTTTGCTTGTGTGGCCTGGTTGCTGGCATGCCGCGCGCGGCCCGGTACTGATCCACGGACCAGGGGTAGATATCCCTCTGATGTTCCTTTAAGCTGATGTTTTGACCAGAGATCTTCCTCACTGGAAAATGCTGAATTTTCTCACCTTTAGAGTTCTATTTAGTTTACTCAAAACCAGATGCAAAATCCTTTAATCACAGTATTTTAACAACCATACTGCTTTTGTAGTGACTCTTTTGTAATAGTTATGATTTTAAATACGTTGAACATTTTCCTGACGCTTAAATGCCAATGTTTCTTTAAGAGCTCAGATGTGGTAGGAAGGATTGAATCTAAACAACCAAGGTTATCTGTATTACAAACATGGAGGCAGTAGGTAGTCTCAGCAGAGAAATACTTGCATATTTTAATTTACAGTTTTTGTCAAGAAACCTTGCCAGATAGTTCAATTCACTATTACTCATTTTCTCTATTTTCTTCTTTTATGTTCTGTCTTTTGATTATTAGTTCTAGTTAGTTTTTATATTTAATATTTAACTTTTAATAAAGTGCCAGGTAATTGTGGTTAAACTTCCCACAGAGTTTGGAAGTCTGTAATGAATTAATATACCTGCTATCTTTACCTTGTAATTATCCATCCAATTAAAAAAATATAGTATTAACTTGATTTAATACTGTGCCTTCACAATATATTTAATGACTTATGACATGCCTAGCTACATGTATCTATCTACAGCAAGCTTTGATTTCTTATTTTATTGTTATTACTTACAAAAATGAAATGATTTTTTTCCACTCAAAATTCTGGGTTATATAGTGATTAAATGAAAGTTCTGAAAAGCTTCTCTTTATAGCAAAGCAGTATTTAGTCCATCTGTCTTGGCAATTGTGTTCTCCATAATGATGTATTTCATTTGCTCAGACATGCAAGGACTGTTAATAGAGTATTTTCAACCTGACTCTAGATGCTAGAGAATTCAACAATTGGATTCTTATTTTTCTACAGGATTGTTCAACATAAAGATATGGACATTGATACATCCCCACGTAAGATATGGACATTGATAAATCCCCACGTTAAATGGCTTATTTTAGATTGCCTTAGAACAGGACTGATCAACGTCAAATATGTGGACTTCAACTTCCAGAATCCCTCAGCCAGCTATGCTGGCTGAGGTATTCTGGGAATTGAAGTCCACAAGTCTTAAAGTTGCAAGGTTGGAAACCCCTTCCTTAGAGGTATTGTCTATGAAAACTAGAACTTAACTCGAGTTAATTCAACATATTATTTTTTTCTGCCTCATACTGCTATGCTGTAATAATTCCTTCTGTTAGTTAGCCTTCTGTATCTTAAAACAGAATTTAACTAGTAACTTAGTAATTGAATCATGAAATATCAGTGTCTTTGTTCTAATGTTTTTATTGAAGATAGAGTATATCCAAGTGATCAAAAAGATACATTAGATTTAATCTTGGAAGTTATCATCACTCTTAATGTTATACTTCAACATTTAACAGTATATATATATTTAGATGTATACTGAGATTTTTAAATGGACAACTCATTTGAATTTTCAGTTGCTTGTTCTTAAAGCAAATTCTCAGATCTGCTAGAAGAAAACTATTAAAATATTAATGAGGTTTATTAGTTTTATTATAAGTTCTCTGAACTAATTAGTTTTATTTATTAGTTCTCTGAACATTTTAACAAAATCTTACATTCATATTTTGACTAATTTAGACCTAATATGGCTTTATGGCATATGTAGTATACGTAGTAAATATTGTAGTAAATATTGTATTTATTATTTACCTTATTCATCCATTCTTAAATTTTGTTTTAATTTAAAAGTGTATTTGTAAAGTTTCAAATGAACAGCATGGTAGAGATCTATTGCACTTGAACATCTTTAATATTTATGAAATAGTCATTGACTATAAACAAAACCAGATTGGGTATGTGCAATAAATCTGAATGTCCTATAAAAAATCAAATTGAGCATTGATACCTAGTGGGGGTTTTTAAAGCACATACTCACAGAAAAGCTAGATTGCCTATTTTGCTAAGCTCATTAAAGTACACATCTTCAGTTTACTGGTTGGACAGTTTAGTGCTTATTTGTGAAACTGCAGGTTTGAGGATAGGAGGGAGAGAGAGAGAGAGAGGTAGGAGAGAGAGAGAGACAATTCCTAAATATTTATAACTCACTGTATAAGAAAACAATGGTTTTTGTATTGCAACTATTTATTTAAAACATCTATGTAGCTGCCTATCTTATAATCAAGTCTGGGTGGCTCCCAAATAAAAATTAAAACAGATAAAAATCATTGTAAAACTAGAAAACTGAACACATTAAAATATTAAAAACTAGATAGATGATAGATAGATAAACAGACAGACAGACATAGAGGATGGATGATGATGATAGATAGATAGATAGATAGATAGATAGATAGATAGATAGATAGATAGATAGATAGATAGATAGATAGATAGATAGATAGATAGATAGATAGATAGATAGATAGATAGATAGATAGATAGATAGATAGATAGATAGATAGATATACTCTTGGGAAGCAGTAGAAAGCACCTACCTTGAGGACAATTTTCATGAGGTTTCGGGAGTCCTAGGTTGATAGTCCAAGCCTTTCCTTGGGCACACAGGTAGTCCTTGACATTTGACCTTAATGTGATGACATAACAGCCATAAGTCATGACAATCATAAAGCAGGTCACCCACATGACCAACCCGATTTTGCAACCTTTCTGTTCCATCGTTAAGTGAACCAGTTTTTTTTATCAAAAAAGACCACAGGATGATGCAAATAGCCATGAGTGTTGACTAGTTGCCTAGCACACAACATGCAGTTACATCACCAGCTGTCAGAACTTTGGAACCAAGTTGTAAGTAGCCTCAGTGAGGTCCGTCATAACTTTAAACAGTAACTAAGATACTCGTTGCAAGTTAAGGATCCCTGTATTCCAGATCTCTGAACTTTATTTCCCAAGTTGTTCATTGATGATGATGGGAATTCTAGAAGTCAAATCTTACATATTTAGAAGGAGGCTAGATTTGTTCATTCCTGTGGACCACTGTTTATGTCAGTGCTTCTCAACCTTAGCATTGCTGGCTGGGGAATTCTGGGAGTTGAAGTCCACTTGTCTTAAAGTTGCTAAGATTGAGAAACACTGGTTTATGTTAATATTTTTTCATTATTTTGCAATTTTGCACCCTATTTTTTCTCTGCCCTTTCAGTTAAATACTTCCTCTTCTCTTCAGCATTTTTTTGTGACTTGCTATTTTGATTATTCAGGTTTGTCAGCATTACTATCTTCTTTTAATTTAAGCAGTGGATTCTTTGGGAATAATTTGGGTACTAAAACATAATAAGTGTTTCAGTCAGGAAGAACTTTTTCTACATTCTGTCTTTTGGTCATTTGATGGCCTTGCTAATTGCTTTTAATAGGTTTTGTTGTCCTCAGTTCATATTCAGGCCAGTACACTTGGCAAAAGAACACAATATCACGTTTCCCTTTATAATTACTTGTGCAATTGGAAGAACCTAAGGTTAGAAATGAGCATTTTGGCTAATCTAGAGATCCTGTTATAAAGCACATCTGTTAGGAAGGAGGAGGTGGATGTAATTTGTGAAGACAAGATGGATAAAAAATCCCTGTGTGATTGAACAATACCCTCATTGACACCTTGTGAAAATCAATGCATTAGGTTTGGGGGGAAAGGCTCTATCATTATCTAATTTATGTAATTGTATCCATTTAAACAAGCTATCAACTTGGCAGGTTAAGGTGGTTTTACTGACATAAACAGACTTAATTTGACTCAGAATTTAGCTTTAACATTCTGTTCTTTTCATTTGAATGCATCTCTTACTTGATGGTTAGGGATGTGTCACTTATTAAGACAGAGCATGCATTTATGTCTACTTCTTCTAAGCTGTGGTAGGCAGTTTGTGGCCTCATTCAGCTCTTTCTGCTATTTTGCTTACGACCCCTTTGCACTCCAAGGCTGCACTGCTGAAATTGTCCATTTTTCATCGAAACCTGTGCAACATTTGGGATTTGAGAAAATGGAGGGCTGGATGTATAACAGTAATGTATCTTTCACAACCCTCTTGTTCTTATTTCCATGCTTAAACTCCCTAATGAGCTAAAAGCAAATCGACTATTCCTCCTCTGGTGGAAGTCACCAAGTCATGAGATGGCATCCAGAAGATCAAGCTGCTTAGTTGCAACTCCTAATCCCTCAAAAGTTGCTCACTGTTGCATTAAGTCACGGTGTGGATCTGCCATCACCTTCCTTTCTCACTCCTAGTAGATGTGGGAAACCATTGCAGATCCATAGTAGATGGCTGGTAGAACAATGGTTAATTTGGTTGACAGATTATCTTATTTAGATGTCAGTTTGGTCTAGAGTGGCTAAGGCAACCAGGCTAGAAACCAGGAGACTGTGAGTTTTAGTACTATCTTAGGTGTGAAAACCAATTAGGTGACTTTGAGCCAGTCATTCTCTATCAGCACCTACTCACATCCCTGGGTTTTGTTGTGGGAAAAATAGGAGGAGAACGAAGGTTGGATATGTTTATCACCTTGAATTATTTGTAAAAATAATTATAAATAAATAAATTCAGCACAAATGAGAAGAAACCTTGGAAAAATCAATTAAAGAAACTTCACCTCATAAAATATTCCTAATAAAGTTTTCAAGATTATAACAAACATTAAAAATACCTTGCTGAAATCGATGTATTTCTTTGATCTTGCCAATTACATAAAGCTTGAAACAATCCCATTATGGTTTATTACAGGTATGGTTTTGAGATGTAGGTGGGAGCCATTATGATCACATGGATCACATTTCTTTTAACAAATGTACACCTTCCCTTCTTCCAGATCCCTCACTATCACTATCTCATACTACTTGAATACCTGTACCAGGACACTAGGAATCATATCCAGGCTGCAAAATACCTCCTTGGTGCTAACAATGCTATATGAATCAAAAAGGTATGGTACTTTTAAAAAAGAATCCTGAATCAGCTAGCACTGCTCATGTTACTAGTTCGGTAAGGAAACATCTGCATGAAAATAAACAAAATTAGACAGCACCAATGGCCTCACAAAAATCTGAATGGAAAACCAAAATAAATATGGCCTTATATTTGAATTACCTTAAAAATATGGGAGTAAAGAAATGCAAACTATATCAGAGTTTCATCCAATATTATATTGGTAATGTTTCTTTTCAATGTTTGCAAAGGGAGTGGAAATAAATAAAAAAAAATTCCTCAGTCAAGTGATTTTGTTTTCAATTTGGTAGTGCCAATTGGCACAAAAAACGAAGGACTGATTATGAAGATTATGCATCAACAAGTCAGTATTAGAAATAGGAGGAGGAAGGAATATTAAGATTTTTTTTGCCACCTTGAATTGTTTATAAAAATAATAAAGGTTGGATATCATGATGATGTTATCCATTCGGCCATGCCCGACTCTTGGTGACTCTATGGGCCTGGTCTCTCCCCATCTTCCAATCTTGCACTGCTTCTTTGAGTTGTTCTTTGCTCAGATTGGTGTCAGCTTTGATGGTGTCCAGCCATCATGTTCTTGGGTGGCCTGGTTTCCTTTTACTGCTAACTCCAAGTGAATTTCCCCACATGACATGGCCAAAATAAGTGAGACACAATAAACTTTTATAATCACAGAGACAGTTCTTCTCCAGGATGATTGCTCCCATTATGGTCCTTAAGATCTTCCAACAGTGTACCGTTACCACTATAATTGAATTCATCTACCTTCCTGCTCCTCTTCTTCTCTTTACTTCCGCAACATTTTAGATGTTTCATGAGAAGTAGGTCTTTGCATAATGCCTCTGAAGTGTGATAATTTGAGCCTGGTCATTTGTGCTGTGAGTGAGAAAAAGAGACTGATGCAACTGCAAAAGTGCTAAAGGCAGACTATAAACTATTTTATGAATATAAATTTAGACCATACTCATTTAGTGTTTATTATAAACCATTCAAACCCTGTACAACAGCAAGCTTGTTTGGCTCCAACATGTACATAAATGTATTTCTTGAGCATTCACATTTATTTAATTTGTTCGTTAAGTTGATTTTCTGCCTATCTTGCCATGGAGCCAATCTAAATGTTTACAACAATAAAAAGGAAGAGATGGAAAAAGTGTAAAGAGAACAGAAGTAAAATAGTAGAAATAAATAAACTATTTATTTATTTATTTAAGTGTATATCTACAAAAGAAGCATGGAATATAATATCCTTTATGTTTGCATGTAACTTCCCATAGAACTGCTGCTCTAGCGTAGATGTAGAAATGGAAGTGAAATATTGGAAATTAATATTTCTTTATTGGGCAGGCTTTCTATAAGAAATAAAAGAGCCACAGTTTCTCTTATGAGTGAAACATCCACATCTGCCTATCCCAGATCCTTAATAATAATAAAGTTGGAAGGGACCTTGGAGGTCATCTAGTCCAACCCCCTGCTCAGGCAGGAAACCCTATACCATTAGTTTTTCTTGCTTCTCCAGAAATGAAAGCTTATGAGGATGTAAGGTCCCAGTCCCTTACTTGAACTTGAGGTACCATGTCAGTCTAATCAGATAACCCAAGTGGAGACTTCTTGATCAAGCAGCACTTTATTTGATCAAATCAAGCAGCTGGGTGACCAACAATCTGGAACACTGGCAGAGTTATGTCCAGAAGTGCCACACCTTAGAAAGTTGGTAGCATTGCTTTATAAACTTTGTTAGCCAATGAAAATCAGACAACAGAGCTATTACATCATAAAGAAGACATCAATCATTCTTGTACACTCCCTTATTCCCTCCTTCAGTATATCCTATCCATGTACATGTTTCCCACACTTGCATGAAATTTCTCTGGTGCAGAAGCCGATTACAAAAAGCAAGAAAGCAACAGTTAGACTAAACAATTTCCCTTTGTTCCAGAACCCTTCAAGGATATGAAAAATCTGTTAATGTTTGTTAATACAAGTAATCCCTGATTTAAGGCTGTAAGAGCCTAGAATTACAGTCATAAGTTTCTGAGGTCATTAAATTGGTCACCTCCAGCACAATATCCAATTTTATGACCTTTTTGTGACACTCGTTAAGCTAATGCTGTGGTTGTTAAGCAAATGCCTAATCATTAAGTAAATGGCCAGTCTTTAAGTGAATCCATTGTATCCAATGGGCATTTTTTGCTGGAAACCAGAAGTAAACACTGGAAACCTACAAAAAAAACCCACCTGTCAAAAATCATCACATTACTGGAATGCTGCAAACAGCTGTAAATGGAAGCTGGTGTCAAGTGTCCAAAATATGAACATGTAACCATGGTGGGAAGGGGTGTAGCCATCAGAACTTCAAAATCAACTCTTAAATATCTTTTGAGGGTCTGTTGTAAATTTGAACAGTTACTAAGTGACCGGTCATTAAGTAAGGACTATGTGTACTTGCTAATAATACACTATAGAGGCTGAATCTTTGTAAATAACTGTTTCCTCCTATACATCCCATTAGAAAAATATTTTGTTGGGAAACATTGCCCCTCCCAATCCTGCATCTCTGTACAATTTGCATTGTGATTTTGAAGTCTTTCCAAATACATAGAAACTAGATTTAAAAAAGATTTTAAAGCAACACTTATGATAAGAATTGCTTTCCGACTACTACAAAGGTCCTTGACCTTTCTCCAGCGTGAAAGAATGGAGAATCCACCAATGGGTTATCTTGGACCTCCTGCCCACTTAGACCAAAACAATCAAAGCTGCCACGCCTCTCTGGTTGAGGGCACGCCCCCAGTTTCGTTTTGGTCTTCAGCCCAGACAGACGTGGTAGTTTTGGCTCCCAGCGATTTGAAAATCAGGTTTTATTTAAAACTATTTTGAGAATCAGGCTTTATTTAAATCTATTTGAGAATGAGGCTTTATTTAAAACTATTCCATTGGTGGATTCTTCATTGTTTTTTCTCCTCTGGACAGCACTGGGATCAGCGCTGTTCTAGAAGGGAAAAAAGGTTTTATTCGTTGTGAGTGCCTTTTCGTTGAATTTGTGTTCCCCCCCCACAGCTGATCGTCGCGGCTGCCGATCCCAATCGGTTTTTTCCTACTTCTCCTTGCTTGTTTAGCCTTCTAGGCTTCTCTGGGGGGTGTCCCCTGGGGGTGGGAGTGCATTCCCCTCCTCTCCGGACTGCTTAGAGCCTTGGAAATTTAGGCCGATCGGCTGCTTTATTACAAGCCTGTGAGGTGCTGGGTCAATTTGGGAGAGCTGTGGATGTAAGGGGGCTGCTCCCTATTCTCCAGCTGTCCCAGGGTGCCCAAATTTACCTGTGAGTTGCGGCCTCCGTTTTTGGACCGCATGGAGCACAGACTGAATTAGTTTCGGTTTCACCTTCCCACCTCACCAGCTTTCAGGCCGGCCTTCTCCTGACTAAGAAGAGGCCGATCAGCCTACTTTCGTTTTCCCTTGGCCCATCTCAGTTCACTCAAACATAGACTCAAAAGGCCACAAGGGACATAGGGGTCCTCTTATTGTATATGCAAGCCAGCCTCAGCAGGTGGCAGCATTTTCTTGAGCTTGACTGATCTTAGAAGCTAAGAAGGATTGTGCCTGGCTAGTACTTGGATGAGAGATTGCCTGAGAGTTCCAGGTCTTTAAACACAATCACAGCCATTGAGCATTGCCAGTCATAGCCTGCTGCCATAGTCTGCATCTAGTGAACGGTCAATACTGAGCTTGCCGTCACTAAGTGAGACACGTGTTGATCCCGTCACTAAGCGCGAAATTGGCCTCAAAGTAGGTCTCACGCTCAGTCTCATCATCGCTGGTGACCCGCGACAGCCGTCGCTAAGTGTGAGTCCGCGCTTGCCGGTGGGCCGGACCATCACTGATCCACGTGGAGGCAAGTCCCACTCAGGTGGGGAACAGCCGCATCTCTTGCAGACCGAGACGCTTCAGCACCCCACTGAAAACTCTCGCTTTACAATGGCAGATAACACCGAGCCACAGGCTTCCACCTCCAGTGGGCACGGAAAGCGTAAGTCCTCTAGTCAGGAGGCAGCCGCAAAAATCAAGGCCAAGGCCAAGGCCGGCCCAAAGAAAGCAGCCTCCAAGGCAGCCGACAAACAGGCCAATCGTAGGCATCGTGCCCTGGAGAGACAGTTCTCACGTGCGCAATAACTGGCTGTAGGGGAGACGGTTAAGCCGCCCCCTACCACAATGGTGGCACTCCCTTGTGGCCCTCAACCTGAGCCTCAGGCCCCATGGTCACCAGAGCGGGATTTAGAAGGGGCTCCTTCAACTGGTCCTTATCAGGAACTCCTTTCCCTCTTTGAAGAGGAACAGGGACTTCAGGACCCTAAGGCTCCAGAAGCCACATTTACATGGGCCTTGCCAGTCATAGCCTGCTGCCACAGTCTGCATCTAGTGAACGGTCAATACTGAGCTTGCCGTCACTAAGTGAGACACGTGTTGATCCCGTCACTAAGCGCGACATTGGCCTCAAAGTAGGTCTCACGCTCAGTCTCATTATCGCTGGTGACCCGCGACAGCCGTCGCTAAGTGTGAGTCTGCGCTTGCCGGTGGGCCGGACCATCACTGATCCACGTGGAGGCAAGTCCCACTCAGGTGGGGAACAGCCGCATCTCTTGCAGACCGAGACGCTTCAGCACCCCACTGAAAACTCTCGCTTTACAATGGCAGATAACACCGAGCCACAGGCTTCCACCTCCAGTGGGCACGGAAAGCGTAAGTCCTCTAGTCAGGAGGCAGCCGCAAAAATCAAGGCCAAGGCCAAGGCCGGCCCAAAGAAAGCAGCCTCCAAGGCGGCCGACAAACAGGCCAATCGTAGGCATCGTGCCCTGGAGAGACAGTTCTCACGTGCGCAATAACTGGCTGTAGGGGAGACGGTTAAGCCGCCCCCTACCACAATGGTGGCACTCCCTTGTGGCCCTCAACCTGAGCCTCAGGCCCCATGGTCACCAGAGCGGGATTTAGAAGGGGCTCCTTCAACTGGTCCTTATCAGGAACTCCTTTCCCTCTTTGAAGAGGAACAGGGACTTCAGGACCCTAAGGCTCCAGAAGCCACATTTACATGGGCCTTGCCAGTCATAGCCTGCTGCCACAGTCTGCATCTAGTGAACGGTCAATACTGAGCTTGCCGTCACTAAGTGAGACACGTGTTGATCCCGTCACTAAGCGCGACATTGGCCTCAAAGTAGGTCTCACGCTCAGTCTCATTATCGCTGGTGACCCGCGACAGCCGTCGCTAAGTGTGAGTCTGCGCTTGCCGGTGGGCCGGACCATCACTGATCCACGTGGAGGCAAGTCCCACTCAGGTGGGGAACAGCCGCATCTCTTGCAGACCGAGACGCTTCAGCACCCCACTGAACACTCTCGCTTTACAATGGCAGATAACACCGAGCCACAGGCTACCACCTCCAGTGGACACGGAAAGCGTAAGTCCCCTAAATGTGCGACTGGTAGGATACACTCGGCTCAGCCTTCGGTACCTGAACAGGTGCCTGAACAGCTTCCTGGCCAAGACACGGATCCGCTGCTTTTAGAACCGGTGGTGTTACACAAACATATACCTTGCCCCCCCATGTTTTTTTAAAAAATAATAATAATAATAAAAAGAAAAAAAAAAAAAAAACATCCATTAGGGGTCAATGGGAGGCCCCAGGTGCTCCCCCCTCTACTGGGGGAATAGACCGCAGGCTGCTTGACACGGAACCAGCTCTGAATGAGGCCCTGGAGGTGCCTGAGGTTGATGAATCCTTACTACCCTTATATTCTGATTCCAGGGTACCTGGAGATATGGTGGAGGCGTTGAAGCCCGAGGATAAAAAATCCGAGGCTTCTTTCCGCAGGACACACCAAGCTTCAGCTTGGTCTATAAGAGCTTCTACCCCGGCCTCATTCTTCGCCAGGGTCTCTCTTATGTGGCTCCGCCAATTGCAGGCTAGAATTCCCCCGGAAGAGGTAAGAGTCCACCAGGACTTGATAAAGCTCATGGCCGCATCACAGTACATGGCGGACGTGTCCTTGCAGGCGGCAAGATTTTCTGCCCGGGTCATCGCATCCAACGTCTCCGCACGCAGGCTTCTATGGCTTAGAAATTGGAAGGCTGAGACTAGACACAAATGGCGCGTAGCTTCCGCCCCGTACCGCGGTGCCCGCCTCTTTGGGGAGGTCCTGACCCCCTACTGAGTCGAAAACAAGGAGAAACGAAGGGTTCTCTACCACCTTTCCAGGAGACCTGGCCGTCGTTTCTCCCCGTACACCCGTCGGCAGCCCTTTCGGACGGGATCAGATTCGGCCTCAGCACAGGTCGCCCGGCCATTTCCCGCAGGCTCGGACCGTTCTTTTGACCGGTCCAGGTACAGGGACAGATACAGACAGCAGGCTCAGGGTAAGAGACCCTTTCGAGGCAGAGGCGGCCGCCCCTTCCGTAGATCCAGGTGACTCGGGGAGGGAAGCTCCCATAGGCGGCAGACTAACTTACTTTCTCCACCAATGGGAGACCACCACCTCGGACTCTTGGGTGCTAAGCACCATCAGGGACGGGCTGTCTCTGGAGTCCGTGGCCAGGCCACCTTGGCGCCTTGTTTCCTGTCCCCTCCTCAGGAAGCCAGTCAGGAAGACCCTCCTGGGGGAGGCCATCCGGCATCTATTGCACATACGAGCCATAGAACGGGTTCCAGTCGATCAGCTGAAACAGGGTTTTTACTCCATCCTATTCGTGGTTCCAAAAGCCTCAGGGGGATGGAGGGCGATACTAGACCTCAAGGGCCTGAGCTCTCACCTGTCGTACCGAAAGTTCAAGATGCAGACGCTTCGGTCCATCTTGGCAAGCGTACGACAGGGGGACTTTCTATTCATCCAAACCATCGGCAATATCTCCGGTTTTGTTATTCCAACAATCATTACCAGTACAGGGCCCTCCCCTTCGGCCTATCCCCAGCTCCCAGGGTCTTCACCAAGATCCTGGCGGTACTTGCCGCACACCTACGACTAGTACCGGTGCGCGTCCAATGTTACCTGGACGACATTCTCATCCAGTCGTCCTCCGCTCTGGCCGCCCAAGCGGAACTGGCCCTCACCATAAGGACCCTTCAGGGTCACGGTTTCTCAGTCAACTTTCACAAGAGTCAATTGACTCCCGCAACACGCCTACTACACTTGGGCGCGATAACAGACACAGACCTTTGCCGGGTCTATCTATCTCGAGACAGACAAGACGACATTCGAGACATGGTTCTCAAGATCCGCAGGGAGCGTGTAGCAACACTGGCTGTCTTCTCCCAGTTACTGGGAAAGATGATATCTTGCCTAGAGATAGTGCCTTGGGCCAGGCTACACTCCAGACACCTTCAATGGTTCTTGCTCCCATTCCAAAGACTGGGCACAAGCTCTTCCAACCAAAGGGTACGGGTCCCCCTTCAGACCCTAAGATCCCTTCTGTGGTGGGCCTCCCCAGAGGTGGCAAAAGGGTCACTATTCAAGGAGCCCAGCAGGCTGACATTGACCACAGACGCCAGTCTGTTTGGTTGGGGGGCCCATTTCCAATCTCAGTTGGCTCAGGGTCGGTGGTCCAGAGCAGATCTGGCACACAATATCAACTGGCTGGAACTGAGAGCCATTCATCTGGCCCTTCGCCACCTCTGCAACCAGGTGGCGGGGCAGCACGTGCTAGTCCTCACGGACAACGTGGCGGCAAAGGCCCATGTGAACCGTCAGGGCGGTACCCGATCCCGATCTCTCATGGCCGAGGCCATGTTATTGGGGTCTTGGGCAGAAAGCAATCTCCTCTCCCTGAAAGCCGAACACATCTCAGGGAAGGCAAACCGTCAGGCGGATTTTTTAAGCCGGGCATCCATTCGGAATGGAGCCTACATCCGGATCTCTTCAGGGAGATATCGGACAGATTCGGGCTGCCGGTCCTAGACTTATTCGCCTCTCCGGCGAACTCCCAACTTCAAAGGTTCTGTTCCAGGTTCCCCTCTCCGGGGGCGGAGAGGACGGACGCTATTCGCAGCCCTTGGCCAGGGGGACTACTGTATGCCTTCCCACCTCTCCCTCTGATCCCAGCAGTTATCAGGAAGGTATTGCAGGAACAGGCAGAGGTCATATTCATTGCCCCGCACTGGCCGAGACGACCGTGGTTTGCCGACCTCGTGAGCCTCTCCATGGTCCCTCCATGGAGGATTCCTCCAAATCGGATTCGCCTAGTGCAGGGGGCCATACAACAACCGGAGCCTCAGTGGCTGCAGTTAGCCGCTTGGCACTTGAACGCAGGGCCTTGACCCAAGAATCTTATTCCTCGGGAGTGATTTCTATGATTCAGGCCTCCCGGAGACCGGCGACCAATCGCATTTATGACTCCACTTCGAGATATTTCTGCCGTTGGTGTGACAGCAATCACTTAGCTATCTCAGAGGTAACCATTCCACGGATATTAGACTATTTGTTGGAGGGTGTTGATAAAGGCTTGGCGCCCAACACTATTCGCCGACTGATCTCGGCTCCAGCCACGGTGTTTACCTGTGACACCTTAGAGCCACTGGCCCATCACCCCAAGGTACGATCCTTTCTAAAAGGGGTCACCAACAGTAGACCGCCGGTAGTACATAGATATCCCTCTTGGAATTTGCCCCGGGTCTTACAGGCCCTTACTCAGGCGCCTTTTGACCCCTTAGGTCCTGCACTTTTAGGTCCTTGTCTCTTAAGGTTGCTTTCTTGGTTGCAGTTACCTCGGCTAGGCGCATCTCGGAGCTTGCAGCTCTTTCTGTCAGAAAAAACCTGTGTGTCTTTCACACGGACAGAGTGGTCCTACGCCTGGACCCCTCATGCGTTCCTAAGGTGAACACCATTTTCCACAGGGCACAGGAGATCGTGTTACCGAACTTTTGTCCTAATCCGTCTCATACTTTGGAAAGGCAATGGCACACTCTCGATGTTCGCAGGGCGTTGCGCTGTTGCGTCAAGCGGACGGAGTCCTTTCGTAGATCTGAGGCCTTTTTTTGTTTCCTTCCACCCGGCCTCCAAGGGTAAGAAGGTATCTTCCTCTACCGTTGGCAGGTGGATTAGGGCCTGTATTTCCAAAGCGTATCAGACATCTTCTTTACCAGTTCCAGGTCACTTGACGGCCCATTCTACTCGCAGTGCTGCTACCTCAGCAGCATGGGCCACACAGGCCAGCATTGAGGACATTTGCAGGGCGGCGACATGGTCCTCGCCTTCCCCTTTTGTGTGCCATTATCGCCTTGATAAGTTTGCCTCGGCGGAGGCATCCTTTGGCCGCAGGGTACTGCAACAGGTGGTGCCGGCGGCAGGGACACTGGCCCAGTCTGCTCCCCTCCCATTGGGACAGTAGGGCTTTGGTAAGTCCCATTGGTGGATTCTCCATTCTTTCACGCTGGAGAAGGGGCGTTGTCTTACCTGAACGCCTTTTCTCAGTGTGATGAATGGAGAATCCACACCCATCCCTTGGACGCAGTCAGGTCCAGTGTTTAGGGTCTGGGAGCCAACACGTCGTACAGTCATTGGCTTCGCCCTTTCGAAACTGGGGGCGTGCCCTCAACCAGAGAGGCGTGGCAGCTTTGATTGTTTTGGTCTAAGTGGGCAGGAGGTCCAAGATAACCCATTGGTGGATTCTCCATTCATCACGCTGAGAAAAGGCGTTCAGGTAAGACAACGCCCCTTCTTCCAAAAAATACAAATATTTGCTTTTATTAGGAATTGCAGCACTTCCAATATCTCAAACAGAAAAGCTGTACAGCAGGAACTACCAGTGTCCTGAGCTATTTTTGGACCCTGTTATTCATGTTTTGCTTTTTTTGTTGTTGTTGTTTTGCACCACCCATCACTCCAATGTTTTTTAAAGTAAAATCTTTGCCTTGGAGTCTGATATTTGTGAGAAGGGAATCCACAGGAACAAGGATAAACAGAGGAAGAAAAAATATAGCTGACTTTCATTTATATTTACTTAGACATATTCCATTGGGCCCTGAGTACTAAAGAATTGTGCTAACGTTTCCAAGCGGGAAAAAGGCTATTTGGTGTTCGGGCCAATATTTTCAGTATTGGAAAAAGATCTCATTATTGTGCATGTCAGCCCCATGAGTGAGATCAGACCAGGAAATCAGCTTCCCAGGAAGGCAAAAATTACCCTTGTTGAGTTTGGCTATAATAACAGAATCCTGCAAGTCTAATTGTGCTAAATTTCATCCCCTTGTATTTCAATGAATTAAGGAAGTGTCTGCCTGAGCCACTTCTGAATAAGTTAAATGACTAAGTGTTAGTATTGCTTTATAGTATAGTGTGATGAGACCACACTTGGAATATTGCATCCAGTTTTTGTCACCACAATACAAAAAAGATATTGAGACTCTAGAAAGAGTGCAGAGAAGAGCAACAAAGATGATTAGTGAGCTGGAGGCTAAAACACAAGATGAATGGTTGTGGGATCTGAGTATGTCTAGTAGTCTAATGAAGAAACGGATTGGGCTGACATGATAGCATCTGCCAATATTTGAGGGGCTGTCACAGAGAAGAGGGGGTCGACCTATTCTCCAAAGCACCTGAGGGCAGGACAAGAAGTAATGGATGGAAGATTATCAAAAAGATAACTAAGGACTAGAACTAAGGAAAAATTTCCTGAGAACAAGAACAATTAATCAATGGAATGGCTTATCTTCAGTGATGGTTGATGCTCCATCACTGGAGATTTTTAAGAAGAGACTAGACAGCCACTTGTCTGAAATGGTATAAGGTCTCCTGCTTGAGCAGGGGGTTGGGTTAGAAGACCTCTAAGGTCCCTTTCTACTCTGTTATTCTGTAATTCTGTAATAAAGACCTTGTTTTCCAGAGCTTAAAAATGTTTCAGCTTCCTTTGCCTGGCTAATTGCTGTTGGATACAGTCCTTGAGTTATGACTGGTTGTTCAGCAACCATTTGAAATTACAACAGACCCACCAAAAGTTATTTATACCAGGTTCCAAACTTCTGATGGCTTGCCCCCCTTTGATCATGTGACCACATGTTACGCACTCAGCAACTAGTCTGCATTTACATCCACTTGCAACACCCCGTGATCACATATCTATGATTTACTATATTTTTTGCCAAAAATGATGTTTACTTCTGGTTTTTAGCAAATAATGCTCCATAGCAAACAATGGGCTTGCTTAATGAATGTGGATTTATTTAATGACCATGATGAGTTGCTTAATGACCTCAGCAAAAAAGGTAGTGAAATCAGGTCAGTCACATGAGTACCCACTTTGTGACCGTCACAGATTATGACTAATGGGCAGGATCCATTACAGCTGTAAGTCGAAGGCTAGCTATATTTCCCTCAAGCTTCTTTTCGTTATTCTCTTCAGTAACTGAGCTTTGTCTTGCTATGGCCCAAGAGCCTGAGCTAATGATTCAGTTACATCTAGGTCCAGCAGTACCACCCTTGTGAGTCTGTTGCAAAACAAGGACGGCCTTATATTGATTTATGCTTAGTCTACTCACAGGATGTGAGAAAGCTGTGTCCTGACATGATTACAAAAGCATCTGAACAGTTTGTCCTGCTGTGTCTCATAAGAATATGGTATGTATTTTTGCTTAGGTAGAACCAAAACTTCAGAAGAAAATCTAAGACAACAAAGTTTTTCATCTGTGTTTAGAAATTCGTAATACCATGTTAACCAGTCAAAACTGTGGAAACCTACATTTATCACAATGTGGAAGAAAGAAATGGAGCAGTTGCCATCTTGATTCTTTTTGACTTTCTTCCCATAAATGACCCTCCTTCCCTCTGAGGAGAAAAAGAAAGCTACTGTTTGTCAGGGAAGCGCGCAGAGGTGTCCCAAATGAAGTCAGAGACACTGACACAAATTTATAGTTTTATATAAATAAATATATTTTACATCAATATATACAGCAAACTAGATAATCAGGCAAATAGGAGGATCATGAGGTAAATCAGAGGTTACCATCCTTTTCATGCTGGTGGCCTGGAGGGAAAGGGAGCAGCTGGGAAATTTGCGCACGTGCGTGTGTGCAGAAACGGGACTGTACGCACCCAAATGGCGCTAATGGCTCCGTTTGCGTAAGCATGCAGGCACTAGCAGCCGCTGCTAGCCCCCGCATGCATGCACAAATGGGCCGTGCAACCCATGCGTGCACTAGCGGCCCCATTTGTGCAGCTGCGCAGGTGCTAGCCGCTGCCGCTAGCCCTGCGTGCAGGCGCAAATGGGTCCACAGGTGCTAGCGCAAATGGGAGTGAGTGCGCACATGTGTGTGTGTGCACTGGCCAGCCTGTCCCACCGCCCAGCGGCCAGTAGGCCACAGCCCAGTAGTGGGCCGCGGCCCATAGGTTTGGGACCCCTGAGATAAATCACAGGGGCCACAGAAGAAAAAGGCGGCGGAAAGGGGGAAACTCCCCCTCCACAACAACCAATCACAGCGCAGATTGCTTCACTCTTCAACCAATCAACCATAATTGTGTGTTCTGGCTCACTGCACAACCCCACTGCTCCAACTACTAAATTTAAATATTTTAACACTTTCTCTTCCTCCATAAGATAATTGTAAGTTTCTGGAAAATTTTCCTGGAAAATGAACCCATAAGAAAGTAAAATTCTGTAATGTGGTTCAGGATAGCCATTGTTAGCCATTTGGTTTCTGAGTTTTAAGAGCCAGGAAGCTGCAGGCAGGCAGGACAAAAGCTGATTAAGGGTTAACTCATTATAACTATTTTAAATTAAAGCAATATATACATTCTATATTGTTTTTGCGTATCAACTATAACCCTTACATATTACTTAATAACTTGTTTCTTCTAACTTGGTATGCCTGAGTTTGCAAATGAAGCCTGTTTAATGTGAGTCATATTTAAAATTTCCCATAAGAACTCAAAGAGAATTGATTCTGGGGCAATGTAAAATGGATTATCAAAATGTTCTCTCCCTTTAAATTACCAGCATGTAGTAATTGTTTTTATAGCATTGTAAATTAGCAAATAGAGTACAGCCAAATAGCCTGGCTAGCGAAAAATTTAGCACAATTAAAGAAATATATATTTTTTACTTTGAAAAGATTGTTCTTTCTAAAGCATAACTGAAATAGAAATTAAAATGTGTAAAAAGAGAGGTTGCCATTTTTAACCTGTCATTAGATTCCTCAAATTGTAACTCTTCCAATCTTGAATTTGAGTTTATATATATATATATATATATATATATATATATATATAGGTCTTTGGTAATTCGGGTTTTCTCCCGCGTAAAATTGGAAGTGTCTTGGCGACGTTTCGACGAAGTCTCATTCGTCATCTTCAGGCTGGTGTTTCTTCGGCCTCGTGCTTCTAGGAGCAATATATATATATATACTGTAAGAGAAAATTTTCAATATAATCAACAAATATGTTGTGAAAGAAAAGAAAAATAAAAACTTTTATATATGCCACATTGAACTTTTGATGGATAAATGGTGTAAATTTAAGCAATAAAATAGAAACTATAGGCTAAGAATCAGTTTGATCTAGTGCACGGGTATCAAATTCGATCGCGTCACGTGACACATTGGGACATATCGTGACATTTTTTGCCTTTGCGGAGCCGGGGTGGGTGTGGCCTGTGCTTGACGCATCTGGCCTGCAGGCCGCCAGTTTGACATCCTGGTCTAATGGTTAAGGCACCAGGCTAGAAAGTGGGAGACCATAAGTTCAAGTCCCATCTTAACCAGCTGAATGAGTTTGGGCCAGTCCCTCTCTCTCAGCCCAACCCACCTCACAGGGTTGTCGTTGTGGGGAAAATAAGAGGAGGAAGGTATGTTTGATTTGTTTGACACCTTGAATTATTTCGATTAATAATTAAAGTGGGATACAAATTAAATAGGCTAAGTTCATACATTTGGCTAAGGCAAGAGTTTCTAGTGCCACAACACCCTAAACCAGTGTTTTTCAACTTCACCTGTGGGAATTCTGGAAATTGAAGTCGACATATCTTAAAGCAGCTGAGGTACTATTTATTATTTTACTGCCTAAAGTAATAAATAAATAAATTTATTAAAGTAATTATTAAAGTAATAAATAAATTCTGGACTTCTTTCCTGAAATTTGTGACTCCACTTCAGATTTCCTTACGATCTCCCAGTTCATGACAACACAGTTGGAGAATCCCTGTATTAAGCCATAAGTCACAATTTATTAACCACAGTGCCCAGATTCATCCTTGTGTTGGATTAAACCCACAACCAATTAACACAGCATCAATACTGTTGTGGCCGGCAGATGCCTGTGGGAATTTCAGCACAAGATACGTGAACAATGTCTTCATCGTCCTTGGCTCTGAATCCCTGCTCAGTAAATTCCCTAGTATTATATTTGCCACTTAATTGTGATCTTTTCTAGCCATCTGCTTCTTTTCTTTTGGATCATCAAATCAAACACACTATTTGAAATTAATACAGGCTATTCCTACCCGCAAGGTAGTATGTGAGAATTAGTTTGTCTTGACTTGTGAGAGGAACAATAACATTGCTAGCATATATTAGGGAAAAAATATGAACCTTCCAATTATGGATTGAGTTTTAATTATCTTAAATAAGTGATTCCTGTCTTGCATAGGAGTTGCGTGTTAATTCTAATTAGTCTTTAAGAGAATGCATGGCTATCTTCTAATGAAGGATGTTGCTAGGGATGCAAATGGCTGAATATTTAAGTTCTGTTTCTTTCACATTAATTATGACTTTGCAGAGCAACATGGGAAGTTTGTAAATGCGATAGAGTGGGTCTGTCCTTAAGTAGAATAGCAAACACTGCAGCTCTGATGATTGTATGTAGTGGAAGTATTTAAGCAGTGGATAATTCCTGATTGATTTTCAAAGCAAGTTTAATACCATAGGATACTGGATACTCAAATAAAAGGCAGCTTACCATTAGGCAAAATAAGGCAATGGCTCACAAGCAGACATCTTCAGGAGTTTGTGAAGAAAAAATATTTTCTTAATGGGGAATGATGCAATAAAACAGAACTAAGTAGGTAGATAGTAATGCAACAGCAACATGAACTTACACTTTTGTAGTATGAAAGTTGCCTAGAGCAAAGGTCCCCAACCTTTTGGGCACCAGGGACTGGTTCAATGGAGAGAGGTTTTTCCACGGACTGGAGGGGGCGTGGTTTTGTGTGCTACCTGCATTCCATGGATGGGGCTTTGCTTGTTTGTGCGGACTGGTTGCTGGCATGCCACGGCCCAGTACTGGTCCGGGGGTTGAGGACCCCTGGCCTAGAGGTAGTCCTTGACTTATGACCACAATCGGGACCAGAATTTTCATTGCTAAGCAAGATGGTTAAGTGAGTAATGCCCAATTTTATCATCTTTTATTTTTAGCATGGATATTAAGCAAATCACTGCAATTGTTAAGTGAACCATGTGGTTGTTAAGCAAATCCAATTTCCCCTATTGACTTTGCTTGTCGGAAGTTGGCTGGGTAGGTTGCAGGTGGTGGTTACATGATCCCAAGATATTGCAACCATAAATTATAAATTCATGCCAGTTGCCAAACATCTGAATTTTGATCACATGATTATGAAGAAGTTGCAGTGGTCATAACTGTGAGGACTGGTCACTTTTTTCAGTACTGTTGTTATTTTTGAATGGTCACTACACTAGTAAGTAATGGTAGTAAGGACTGCCTGTATATAAAGAAATCCATTGTTTGGAAGTCAGTAAGTGCTTTATTGGAGTCAGTGAAATGCATTAGTATCTTATAGATAGTTCTGATCAGGTTTAATACAAATAAAATCTTTTTATTTTATTTCAGCCAGTTTTTGCCTCGAAATAGCAGATGTGAGATTGGTGCCTTTTGCTTAATCCGTGCTTTACAGTGAGAGGAGCTTCTAAATTTTAGCAGTACTTGAATGTTGGCAGCAATCATTCCTGTAACTGTGTATAAGTGCAAAGAGCTTTTCGATCATGTATAATAAATTAAGCTTTTCTGGAATTTCTAGTCAATTACGCATTTTTCAATTTCCAGACAATGTATTGGATTAATAGTGGTTGAATATGATGACAAATACAGGCAACCGGCTGTATGGGTAGTGTTGGTTTTGCTAGTTCTTAAAAGTGTACTCTTTAATTGGTGTTTATAAGTTACAATTGGTATAACTCTTTAATTGGTATTTTGTTGTTATTAAGATGGGGAAAGAAAATTGCTGCAACCACTGTTTCTATGCTCAGTTTGGAATTAAAATTGAGAACCATTTTCAAGAATGACTTTTCTGTCTGGCTGAAAACCTTCTCCTGTACTACAAGCTAAATAAAATCAATGGGATTTCCCCCCCCCCTAAAGTTTGATCTGCAATTATCTAAGGGAGTGCATAAAGCAGAAAGCATGTTTAATTTCAAGCTCAAAACAAACATCACATCCAGAATGTTCCATCAAGACGTTTTTAAGTTTCTGTTCCTCCTACTAGAACTGAGTCCCACTGGTGAAACTTGATAGACTCCAGGAAATATACCGCCCTTGTCATAGTGCCTTTCTTGTGGAATAGTCTCTCCAGTGCAGGGGTGTCAAACTCGCAATGTCACGTGACGTGTCGCAACGTATCGCGACTTTTTTGCCATTGCCAACAATGGGGTGGGCGCGGTTTCGCTATGATGCATCCGGCCCGCGGGCTGGCAGTTTGACACCCCTGCTCCAGTGAGATGTGGACACTCTGATGCTGATGGACTTCCAGATAACTATGAAGACTGGGTTGCTCCTCCTACCTTAGTTCCTCAAAAGGCAACTAGACTTCCTTGTTTTTTTTCCTTGAAAACTTTTCGCTTCTCATCCAAGAAGCTTCTTTAGTGTTTTTCAAAAGGCAACTAGACTTCCTTGCTTTTCTCCTTGAAAATGTTTCGTTTCTCATCCAACAAGCTTCTTCACTTCTGAAGTTCTGAAAAAGCTGCTTGGATGAGCAGTGAAATGTTTTCAAAGAAAAAAAACAAGAAAATCCTGTTGCATTTTGAAAAGCACCTTTGAGACAACCATGATCTGGATGATTGAGAATCTGCATAGACACCTCCCTACCTTAAATGTTGAGAGAGATGCCGAGTGTGGTTTTGTTACATGTTGATATTGTGAGTTTTAGGGGGCCTTAAGCCAATTTTCTTTTGTACTTGATTTATATAGCTTACTTTATTTTTATTTCTGTTCTGTTCCTTTGGATAAATGAGCAGCTCTCTAAAGTGGCTAAACAAATAAATTTCAGAATGTGCATTCAATTTTTTTCAAATCATCCTTTCAGAGATTTGTTAATTAGATTGCGACTTGCATGTTTAATGTCTTAAATGTATATCAAACTGGAATGCTGGTAAAATGTGTGCCATATATGAGTTTATTTTTGATAGTCCAGTGTTCAGATATACATTTCAAACAACCAAGCCAAAGACATTATCTAAGGCAATATTGCTTTATGAATTTCATGGTGTCAGTATTTTGTTATATCAGAATTTAAGGCCCTAATTTTTCAGTTGCTTCCTTGGAACTGCAGGATGCAAGAAAACTGCCGCAAGCAATCTATCTTTATAAAGCTTTTTTCTTCTGAAGGTATCATCATTAAACTGAAGATGGAAGTGTTCCTACTGAACTGAGTCTTAGCATTATTGGAACTCACTTTTTTGCAAAAAAGCCTATGACTTACTGATAATCAACATTTTATTGCAGGCTGTGGGAGGATTTAGTAGAAAACCCCTTTTTTAAAATTAAACTTGTTTATAACTTATTTATTAAGTCTGTTTTTAATCTAGTGCTAGAATGCTGTACAAGAATAATTGTGGCACCTTCTACAGTGGTAGCTTCTAATTTTGCTTTTATAAGCATGGCTATCAATTAAAGAAATCTTCATTATAGAGGAAGAAGGGTGGGAGGTTGACAAGCATTAATAGCATCATTATGCTCAGAAAGCCAAAAAAAAAAAAAAAAAAAAGCCAGTAATGTATTTTACTGCAACCAGCAGTGATTATTTTCAGTGGAGCTCTGAAGAAATAATTCAAATATATTTTTGGGAATCCTACGGGAAATCATGAAATTTCTCATATCCAACAAGTATTACATTCAGGCATGTTTTTTTTTCTTCTTTTTTATAGGTAAGAAATCTGTTCTGTGATATATGCTAAATGCATATTTTGATGAACCTTGAAGCAATATATGTCAAAAAAAGAAGAAAGTTAGAATTTCTTTCGCCTATAAAAAAGGTTTAAGCTATATTTCCAGTGTTTATAGCTTCTTCTCATGAAAATAGGTTACCTGACCTTGAATCCAAAATATTGTAGTAAAATATTGTAGTAAATGGAAATGCATTTAGTAATTACTCCAGATAGATAAAAGAAACATGAATCATACCGTGTTTCCCCCAAAATAAGACCTACCCCGAAAATAAGCCCTAGCTTGATTTTTACACGTGCACCTAATGTAAGCCCTATCCCCAAAATAAGCCCTAGTTAAGATCCCGCCCACTCTGTCCCACCGTCAGTTGCATGAGGTGGGACGAGGTGCACATGTAAAAATCAAGCTAGGGAGGGGGCGGGGGTGGAGCTGCCCCACGCGCCCCATACCCACTTACCTCAGGGCCCCTGCAACCAGGCCTCCCATGCCCCGACATTCACCTCCTGGCGGCGGCATCAACAGCGCCATCCAGAAGGAGCCCGTGTGGCTGCCGCCGTTTCATTTCTTCCACGGCCATTCGCATGTGTCGCCCCCGGCCTCTGTTTTGCTGGCAGAGACCTTCAAGAAAGGCCTCTGCAGCCCAGAACAGAGCTCTGGGATAACACCCGCGTTACCCCCTGGTCTCCATTTTGCTGGCAGAGGCCTTTTCCTGAATGGGGAAAGTCAGTTGGTGCCACCACCGCGAGGCAAGACAGTGGAAAAGACATTCCCCGAAAATAAGACCTAATGCCTCTTTTGGAGGCAAAAAAATTATAAGACCAGGTCTTATTTTCGGGGAAACATGGTACTTTCACATGTCCACAGTGTTGGAGCCAACTGATGGTTGGAAAGTTACTGACATTACATGGTATGAGGAAAATAGATATAGGTAGAAATCATTTTGGAACCATCTGTAGTAGATTGTTCAAGCCTATAAGATGGAAACTCGGAGATTCCAAAATTTTCTCAGAAGGTCTCCACCTCCAGCTTTGGGATAGTGACTCGGTCATTCCTACTGTTTAACCTCACATCACCTCTAACCACCTATGTTAAGTGAAGTGATTCACTTAACAACTATGGCAAAAAGGTTGTAAAATGGGGCAAAACTCACTTAACAACTGTCTACCTCAAAGGGCTGATAGTATGAGAGAAATAGGGATAGAGCAAACAAGCCATCTGCATCTTTTCTGGTGATTAAGGTAATTTTTATAGTGCCATCTCCTGGCCATGCAG
Source organism: Azemiops feae (assembly GCA_023970755.1). Classification (NCBI taxonomy): domain Eukaryota; kingdom Metazoa; phylum Chordata; class Lepidosauria; order Squamata; family Viperidae; genus Azemiops; species Azemiops feae. Next base: position 98,783 of record JALGBA010003894.1, on the reverse strand, counting down.
TGTAGAAGAAGAATTTAACACTCCATCCCTCCCTTATCTAGCAGATAGGTCACAAGAGATAAAGAAAATCAAACTTAATTATTAAAGAGAGGTGGGGGAGAGAAGATAACCATTTTAAAAACAATTCCTTTCAGCTTTAAACATTGTTTGCAGTGTGGAAAAAGATGACTACAGGAGTGCCCAGATCATAGCAAAATAGCAGCTGGCAAATTAATTAATCAGAAAAAGAAAACCCAAACTCCAAACAGTTCACTAGGTGGTGCTGGCATGCTAAATATCAAGTCTTCTCTGCAGAATCTCCAGAAATATGCTGGAGAGGTTTCAAAAATTGTATCTTCCTCAACGAAGGCGGAAGTTAAACACTGAATTTCATAAATTCAACAGGTTTTTAAAAAAAAACAAAACAAAAAAGACTGGGCACAACACAGTAAACAAACAAAAAACCTAGTGCACATTTTAGGTTAACTACTTTTACAAAAAATAGAATTTTTGCTTCTGTGCCTGGACTTCTCTGGGTTCTGGGAGGTTCTGCCTGTTGATAATGGGTTTTGGAGAAATGGACTTTGTGTTCCTTATCCAGGCTCTTTCCACTGATTTCCCCAGCATTTTGCCCTTTGTTTTCAAAAGACCACTCCTTTCCAGCAGAGTGGGTGGCTGGGATAATCTGACTCTCTACAGGATCAAATATATAACTTCTCATTCAGAAGGAAGTAGATTTCCCATTAGAGCCTACGGTTTCATTTACAGACTACATTCACAACACATAGTAGGTTTTGCTGTGCACTGATTATCTTGGGTCTCATTGATTTGATATGGATGTTTGAACAGAATATTTAGGGGGGAAAGCCCTCAGTGCTTAGTAGAACTATTTTAATTTTTGCTTGAACTAATCTTTGGTTTATAGGAAATATCAAAAACTCAACTGCATGGCTCTAAAGGGTAAAATTACAGAACAGAAATATTAACAGCTAGAGACTAAGATAGAAGAGTAGACCATATACATTATCAACATTTAACAGAATAACTAAGTTGAAAGGGAGCTTGGAGGTCTTCTAATCCAACCCCCTGCTCAATCAGGAGAACGTATACCATTTCAGACAAATTTAGTTGTCTGTCTGGACTACCTCAAAGGGCTGACAATATGAGAGTGACAGGGATATACCTTCTGCAGCTTTTTTGATGATTAAAAAGTTGAAATATAAAGCTATTTTATAGCACCATCTCCTGCTATGCAAGATAGAGGAAAAATTCAGCCCTTCATCCCTCCCTCACCTAGTAGATAGGTCATAAGAGATAAACAAAATCAAGCTTAATTAATAGAGAGAAGGTAAACTTATTTTAAAAACAAACAAACTCTTGCAGACTTAAGTACTAAGTTGCCATTCAGTATGGAAGAAGATAACTATAGGGATGCCCATATTACAATAAAACAGCAGTTTGCAAATTAATTAAAGGGGGAAAATCCCCCCCACACACACACACATAGACACACACACAAGTGAATCCTGGTAGTATAAGACTTGTTATTCCTCAGATTTTGTCAGGTGTGAACAACCAGATCCACATGTGAAGCGTTCAATTAGCTACTTTATTGCTCATGCCGATTTCACAGGAATCTTCCCAGATTGACAGTTTGTACCTGGACCAGATTGGATAAGATTCAATGACATTTCAGGGAAGGTTGGACCTTGGCCTCTTGTGCCTACATAAAGATTCCAGACTATTTCCCCTTTGTCTCCTCCCCCTGACTTGGCCAGTCTCTCTCCAACAGATTTATCTTAATCTATTCTTTAGTGTCTTAAGATCTTTTTGCAACCTTTGTACAACATTGAAAGTCAGCTAGAGAGGCATAAAGATGTAGAATACAAAGGAATTATTGGAGAATTTTTTTCCTCTCCTCTGTGTCTTACATTTTTAAACGAGAAGATATTATTCTTACAACCTGGCATTATATATGAGATAACCATGTGTTAAACAACATTATGGCTGTGTTAGCCAACAATTAAAAACACAATATACACATATAAACATTTTCTCTTTATGGGTCTCATATGTTTGATTCTTCAGTAATTTTCACCCAGAAAGAAAGCCAAATTTCAAACTATATAAATGGCTTTTCTACAAGAAATCATAAATGCTCATTGGGATTTACAATATACAAAAAATGGTGTATTAGAAAGTATTAAAATACAGATGTCTTTCCAGAAGACAACCTATGGAGAATTACAGAAGTAAGATGGCAATATGCAACATTTAAGGTGTTCAGAATCTTATGTGAATTTTAGCAAAATTTAATTCATTAAGCATTAGAAGATATTTTTTTTTGCTTTTGAGCTTCTGCCAATTAATTTTTCTTGAACTATTGAGTAGTGTGTTACATATTCAGTTTACGATTAAGGCATTTGAGGGGTTCTTTTAAGTTTTGCACTTAGGTAACATTCTACAACCATTTGAATTTACCTTTAATTTGTTTTCTTATTAGTTATTGTTCATTTTTTTTCTGTTAAATTTAAGGATTATATGCTATTGCTTCTAAAGAAAAAAGATTAAGTATTCTTTTTATATCCATTTTTCTTTTGAATTTGTGATAGAAGAGATTTGACTGAAATTAAATAACAGTCATGCAGTTAGTAATTAAGGGAATTACTAAGTAAATAGACCTCTATTAAAAAATCTGCACTCTGCTATGAGTATAAGGACTTTCTATATTATGTTCTGAATTAAAAGTCCTTAGTTGTAATAAACTGTAATTAGTAGATATAAAGTTCCTTTGGACAAAGTCCAAACATTTACTTCTACGCAACAATTCATGCAATTTTGTATTTGGGGACCTCATATATCAATCCACAAATAATAAGGTATCATGTATTAAACTAGCTAATTAACTGAGAATATTATGTTTAAAACAACATATGTTTAAAAGATGTGTCCTGCTTCTGGTTCAAATTAAACGTTCACTAACACTATGGAAATTAGCAGTTTATTCAAAGCCAAAAGATAACAGCAGACAAAGCATTCAAGCCAACATAGAGCCTGTGAAAGAAGCTTGCCTGAAGAGGTTGCTTTTTTAATGGCAGCACACACACCACTAGTCCAAATCTACTCCAGAGTTCCAAGATCCAGATCAGGGTTGGTTCAGAAATAGTAATTTTCCAAGCATAATCCACACACAACCAGCATACGAGAGCCGGAAATTAGACAGTCGATTCCAGTGTGGTCTCATTGATCAGAGCTAAATCAGGCTGAAGCCATCTGTTTCTAATCAGAAGATTTATTCCCTAGCTTAGTAAGGAGCCTCATAGAACATCTCTGCTATGCTTGCCTGTCTATTCACCAAGTGAATTGTTGTTTTAAACATAATATTCTCAGTTAATTATCTAGTTTAATACATGATACCTTAGTATCTGTGGATTGATATATGAGGTCCCCAAATACAAAATTGCATGAATCATTGTTTAGAAGCAAATGTTTGGAAACCCTATACCATTTCGGACAAATGGCTGTCCAGTCTCTTCTTAAAAACTTCCAGTGTTGGAGCATTCACCGCTTCTGGAGGCAGGTTCTTCCACTGGTTAATTGTTCTAACTGTCAGGAAGTTTCTCCTTAGTTCTAGGTTGCTTCTCTCCTTGATTAGTTTCCATCCGTTGCTTCTTGTCCTGCCTTCAGGCGCTTTGGAAAATAGCTTGACTCCCTCTTCTTCGGGGGAGCCCCTGAGATATTGGAAGACTGCTATCATGTCCCCCCTCGTCCTTCTCTTCATTAAACTAGACATACCCAATTCCAGCAGCCGTTCCTTATATGTTTTAGCCTCCAGTCCCCTAATCATCTTTGTTGCTCTTCTCTGTACTCTAGAGTCTCAACATCTTTTTTACATCGTGGTGACCAAAACTGGATGCAATATTCCAAGTGTGGCCTTACCAAGGCATTGTAAAGTGGTATTAATACTTCACGTGATCTTGATTCTATCCCTCTGTTAATGCAGCCTAGCACTGTGTTGGCTTTTTTGGCAGCTGCAGCACACTGCTGGCTCCTATTTAAGTGATTGTCCACTAGGACTCCGAGATCCCTGTCACAGTTACTACTGTTGAGCAAGGTACCCCCTATACTATACCTGTACATTTGGTTTTTCTTGCCTAAATGTAGAACCTTACTTTTTTCACCATTGAATTTCATTTTGTTAGATAGTGCCCAGTGTTCAAATCTGTCCAGATCCTCCTGTATCTTAAGCCTGTCTTCTGGAGTGTTGGCTATTCCTGCCAGCTTGGTGTCGTCTGCAAATTTGATGAGTTCCCCATCTATCCCCTTGTCCAAATCATTAATGAAGATGTTGAAGAGCACTGGGCCCAGAACAGAGCCCTGGGGCACCCACTACACACTTCCCTCCATGTAGATGCGGTTCCATTGAGGACCACACGCTGAGTACGGCCGGTCAGCCAGCTACGAATCCATCTGGTGGTGATGCTATCTAACCCACATTTTTCTATTATCAAGTAGTAGGTTGTGATCTACTTTATCAAATGCCGTACTGAAGTCCAAGTAAACTATATCCACAGCATTCCTCTGATCCACTAATTTTGTCACTTGGTCAAAGAATGCAATAAGATTTGTCTGGCATGATCTGTTTTTGACAAACCCGTGTTGGCTTTTAGTAATGACTTTGTTTGCCTCTAAATGTTCGCTGATTCGTTGTTTGATTATCTTTTCCAGAATCTTCCCAGGTATTGAAGTCAGGCTGATAGATCTGTAATTTCCTGGATCCATTTTTTTTCCTTTTTTGAAGATGGGAATTACATCAGCTCTTTTTCAGTCCTCCAGTAGTTCCCCAGTGCTCCAGGATCTTTGAAAAATATAGTTCAGTGGTTCTGAGATCACATCTGCCAGTTCCTTGAGAACCTTGGGGTGTAATCCATCTGGTCCTGGTGATTTGAACTCGTCTAGGCTGGACAGGTGCTCTTCACTTACCAGTTTCTTGCCTATCTTAACTTGTGTTTCTATTCTGTTTTTTATGGCACTATTTTTGATAGGTTGGTCTGTTTCTTCCCTTTGTGTAAAGACAGATGCAAAAAACGAGTTAAATAGTTCTGCTTTCTCCCTGTTACTTGTCATCTTCTTGCCACTTTCACCCACTAATGGACCAATCATTTCCTTCACTTTTTTCTTGTTTTTTACATGTTTTTACATGTTTTTCTTGTTTTTTACATAATGTAGAAAGCCCTTATCCTTATAGCAGAGTGCAGATTTTTGAATAGAGGTCTATTTACTTAGTAATTCCCTTAATTGCTAACTGCATGACTTTTATTTAATTTCAGCCAAATCTCTTCTGTCACAAATTCAAAAGAAAAATGGATATAAAAAGAATAATACTTAATTTTTTTCTTTAGAAGCAATAGCATATAATCTTTAAATTTAACAGAAAAAAATGAACAGATTTTGGCGATAACTAATAAGAAAATAAATTAAAGATAAATTCAAATCATTTTAGAATGTTACCTAATGCAAAACTTTTTTTTTTTTAAAAACCCTCAAATGCCTTTATCTTAAATTGAATCTATAGCACACCACGTAATCAGTAGTTCAAGAAGAATTGATTGGCAGAAGCTCAAAAGCAAAAATATTATTATCTTCCAATGCTTAATGAATTCAATTACAATAAAGTTCTCATAAGATTCACTAATTGAATAGAGTTCTGGGAGGACTTACATCATCATTGGACTGTTCCAGGTTTCATCAGCCTCATCTGATTCTTGGCTTATTTTATTACCTGAGGTTGGCATGACACAGATGCTGTTGAAGCAGCTTCTTCACATTCACTATCTCATTCCTGGGTCATGGCATGATGGAACTTAGAGAAGGTGTGAATAAGGGAGAAAAAAATGTTGATGAATTGAGAACTGAATTAACAAAGGAGAATTTAGGATAATTCTTTGGGTGTAGTTAGTGGTGGGATTCAGCTGGTTCGCACCTGTTCGGTAGAACCGGCTGGTGCCCTAGTCCTTTTTTGCAAGGCCCAGAATGGACTTCCGGAAGTGTGTGGACGCCACTTCCAGAAGTCCATTCTGAGCCAGGGAGACGTCCCTGGCTCAGAATGGACTTCCGGAAGTGGTGTCCACGCAGAGAACCAGTTGTTCAGATATTTGAATCCCACCACTGCGTGTAGTCACAATGAATGCACACATTCTTTGGGGAGAGAGGACCATTCAAACCCAGGTTGCTCACTACGAGCTCATTTTTCCTCATGTAGTGCTGTTCATGCAGATGAAAATTGGAAGAATAAGTGTTTTGGAAATCTAGGAGAAAGTCGATATAAATGTAATCCATAAACAAATCAAATATTTAGAATTTATATGGTCAGACATGTAATTTAAGCCTCAAAGTATGAATTGCTTTTTCTTTTTCTTTCCTTCTAGTGGAGTAATATTCAAAATAATTATCTTATCATTTATGGGAAGGCTTCTGTACAAACCATTTCGCTCTGCAGTTTAATATTTTATCTTGTACACATAAATATTCCCTAACACATATTTTCTCATATAAATTGGGCCTTTCTAATGCTTTTCCCTGATCGTTTATTATAGCTCTGAGCAATGCATCTCAATTGGTTTTACAAACATTTTTATGAAGATATCATGAAGAGCAAAGTCTAAACAATTGGATTGTAGCTTTTAGTACCTCAATTATTTTCTTCTATAAAGATCTAATATCCTGTAAAACACACATGCAGCATTTTTAAGTTTTCAGCTTGGCCATTGAAGTCCAAGGAAATTGGTGAGGAGACAAGTGAATCCATTTTAAACAGTTGGAATACTGTTACAGGTAATCCTTGACTTATGACCTATTTGTTTAACGATTGTTCAAGATTACAGTGGTGCTGAAAAAAGTGATTCACAACTATCACAATGTCCCGGTGGTCACGTGATTAAAATTCAGGTGCTTGGCAACTGGTATGTATTTATGATTTTGTAAGTTCTGATCCCAATTAAGGCGAGGACTACCTGTATTTTGATTTTCAACCTTACAAGTACACTGACAAATTTCCAAAGATGAAAGTATTATAGACTAGTACAGGGGTAGGCAACCTTGGCTCTTTTATGACTCGTGGACTTCAACTCCCAGAATTCCTGAGTCAGCCATGCTGGCTCAGGAATTCTGGGAGTTGAAGTCCACGAATCATAAAAGAGCCAAGGTTGCCTACCCCTGGACTAGTAGAATCACATTACCTGTGAAACCCCAACAATTCATCCCATAACTCTCTAAAATGTTTCTTTCTTAATGAATCTGTCCAGTTATTAAAATGCATCCTTCTGAAGTGAAGGATGAAAGATGCATCATGTATCACGGTTTCCATTCATGTTGATTTTAGTTCCTAAAATATCTTGTTTGGAAAGGCTTTTAGTAGTTTTGTAAATGTTTGCAACTAAAAAACTAGGTTTCATAAGAATCAACAGGGTTCTATACTTCAATTTAAGGTTCTCCCCCCCCCCATTTTAAAAATTAGGTCAGTGATAAAATTGATTATTCATTATTTTCAGTACTTCAATAGCAGTAAATGCTTTTTTGTTTCAAAGGGGCAGAACAGTTTTGAAATCTGCCTGAACTTTTGAAATAGCTGTGAGGCCTATATTCTGAAATGTGTTTCTGTTATTGTTCTCTATCATTTTTGCTGTGTCTTAACATATTACTGGAAGGATTAACCGATTTAATTTCTATACCATCTGTGGCTTCTTCCTTTTGGCACCCTGAATTGGTCTGCAAGTGCTCAGAATTAAAATAGAAATGGCTTTTCGCAGTATCTTTTAAATAAAATTATTTTTGCTAAGGATTAAAAGACACAGTAGCAAATGAGTTGGCGGAATTCTGGGCCATTCCATTTACTTCATCGCCAGGCGCATAATGTAGTGCAGTGTTATTCAAACTTGGCATCTTTAAGCTGTGCAGAGTTCAACTCCCAGAATTCCCCAGCCGGCAAATTTGAAAATCACTGCTGTGATATGGCTGGGGAATTCTGGGAGCTGATGTCCACACAGCTTAACGGTGCCAAATTTGAAAAAACCCATATGTAGCAAAAACTAGAATAGGAAGATCCAATCCATGAGTGACAGAAACAAAAAGGTATTTGTGTTTTGCTACACAAACTTGATTCCTTCCACATGCAAGTGTGTACAAAGCTATAATCCAAATATCCTATTTTTTACATGGCATGGGGCCATTCTTGCTCCGATTACATCTACCTGTCCCACCTGGTCAGGCAGGGAAGGTATGTTGCAGACCCCATCAGTTAAAGAATTCTGACTGGTGGGGTCCAGATAGGACAGGAGTCTTCAAACTAGGCCCTTTTATGACTTGTGGACTTCAACTCCCAGAATTCCTCAGCCAGCGTGCCTGGCTGAAGAATTCTGGGAGTTGAAGTCCACAAGTCATAAAAGAGCCAAGTTTGAAGACCCTCGAGATAGGAGGACCTTTGTCTGCTTTTGCCCATGCCCTATGGAATATTCTTCCTGTGGGAGGGGGCAGGCCCCCACTCTCCTGGCCTTCCAAAAAGGAGTCAAAACATGTCTCTGCAGCCTCCAGGTGAGCCCACAGCTGTGAGGCTGGGTGGTACCAAATCCTCCCTTTACCTTTTAAATTAATTTTAACAGTGTTTAACCATCATTGCTTCCTTCTAAATTTTTAATTGCTATATACTGTTTTTATATTTTAACATTTCATTGTGCAATAACATTTTATTCTATACCACCCAGAGTCCCTCTCTGGGGCAGATAAGGATTCAAATATGTGAAAATACATATATAAAAAGTATAAATAAATAAATTTATCCCTCTTCTCCTAGCGAATGTGTCTGGGCAGGTGTGAATCCTGTGAGTTCCTTGCAAAATTCTAGCTTGGGGGGGGGGGGAGGAGAATGTACTGTAATTAATAAAATTCTCATCTGACATGATGTGAGAGACGGTGGGAAAGAGAGCTGAGACTGAGGTATTTGAATGTTTACCTCAGAAGAAAGAATCAGTCCATTCCAGTTGCTAAGAAGTAGTGGGGGAACAAAAAGCTGCAGAGAAACTTCACTTTAACTCTCTATAGGGAGTTAGTTAAATTCTGGAGAAATAGCTCTTAGTCTTCAATGTTCTGTATTAGCATTAAATTAGCATTAGCGTTTAATTAGCATTAAAGATCCATTACTAAAATCCATGTTGTTTTTGCTTCCTTGAGCTTGCCAATGTATAGCCTCATTCTGGGGATTTTAGTCTCCACATTTCTAAAGTATGTATCACATTAGGGAGGATGGTATATTAGTCAATGCTTAGATTTTCCATATTTTGAGAATACAGTAGAAGCTACCTGGTCAGTACATTTGAAAAGAGCCAGATCTGGAAGGTTGTAATCATTACAGATAGCAGTAGAATTTAGACTTATATACCACCCCATAGCACTTTACAGAACTATCTGGGCAGCTTACAATGCCCCTAACAATCTGGGTCTTCATTTTACCGACCTTGGAAGGTGGAAGGCTGAATCAACCTTGAGCCCCATTGGGATCAAACTCCAGGCTGTGGGCAGAGTTTGCCTGCAATACTGCACCACCAGGGCTCTTTTGAGTTTGTAAAGTTGAGATAGTCTTTGACTTTACAACCGTAATGGAGTCTTCCAATTACGGTCCTAAGTTGTGACAATCATAAAGCAGGTCATCACATGACTGACCCAATTTTACAACCTTTTTTGTGCAGTTGCTAAGCAAATGCCATGGTTGCTAAGCAAACCCATTGTTTACTATAGGGCATTTTTCCTGAAAGCCAGAAGTAAATGCCAGTTTTTGATATAAAACATCATAAATAGCGGTCATATGATGCTGCAAATGGCCATAAATGTGGGCCAGTTGCCGAGTGACCGAAATGCAGTCATGTGACTATGAGGTGGCCGCCATCACAGCTTTGGAACCAGGTCATAAATACCCTTTGGGGAATCTGTTGAAACTTTGTACTTGTTATATGTTGAGAACCACTTGTGTAACCTCTTGGGGGAAAATCTTGGTCTTGGGATCTGTTTTACCTCTAGCATAAACCATCTTAAGCCCTTAAATTGGGAGTGAATGAGATTTACATACATATTAACGCACTGTTTGTTGATATGTATACAGGTATAAGTGCATACATGGAAGTTTGTGCAACTAATGCCCGCAAATATGAATTGTGAGAACGGCGAATGTAGTAAATAAATAGAACAAGTATGAAATGGGGGATTGCTTAAAAAAATGATAAGCAGAACCTGAGACTAGAATAGAATAGAATGAAGAGCTCAAGTTTAAACTATGAGGTCCTTGTTGCTCTCTGAGCTTGTAATTTACTTGCAGACATTTCATTACCTAGCTAAGTAATATCATCAGTGTGAATGAATATGGAGTTTACTCCTTGGTTATATACAGTAGTTTCCCTGTCAGTGTTGTTGGGGGTGTGGGTTTCTCCTTGATAGGTCCTTGATTAGGTTAGTGTTTTCTGCTTATTTGTCTAGTGTTATAACGCCTGTTTATCTGAGTGTTGGCTGTTGTAGGGGATGCATTCTGGATTTTTTTTTTTCTTCTTATTGTCTCTTTTGAATGATGTATACATATGGTTTATTTGTTTTTATTGATGAGTGATTTGTCTGAATGCCCAGCTTCCAGGAATTCCTGTGTGTTTTTAGGTTTGGCTTGGTTGAATATGCTAACAGTTTCCAGGTTGAAACTGTGATTAAGTCTGTCCATATGTTGTGAGATTAAGGAGATTTTATTGTATCTTCTGACTGCTAATTGGTATTCTTAGATGAATTCTGTTAGTCTTCTATTTGTGTCCTACATCAGAATTCCCCAACCTTTTGGGGTTGATGATCCAGAGTGGGGGGGAGGGGGAAAAGAAGGGATAGTTTTGTGGGAGGGGTAAATGTGTGTGCATGCGTGCATGAACACCCAATGCTCGCGTGAGTGGGGCTGCAAATTCCCACAGCATTTGCAACAATGCTCGCACGAGTGGGACTGAGAACGCCTGCGATGCTCGCACATGTGAGGCCATGAATGCTCGCACATGTGATGCTCACGGTGATGCAGGTGGGACCGCTCGCGCAAGTGGGACTGTGATGCTTGTGGCGATGCTCATGCTAGTGGGACTATGTGTGCATGCTCACACATGTGCCTCGATCAGCCACTCTCATGGCCCGGTGGCCAATAGGCTGCGGCCCACAGTTTGGGAACCCCTGTCCTACAAAGTGGCTGTGCAGTCTTTAATACTATATGTTGCAGAAGATTACTTCTGTTTTTTTCTTTTTGAACTACTGGGTCTTTTGGCTTACTTAATATGTTTTGGAGGGTTTCGTTGGTTTTGTATGCTGTGATGATTTGTGTGTTTGTAATAGCCTATTGGTTGTTTCTGAGACATTCTTGATGTAGGATAGTATTATCCTTTTCATAACTTGTGTTGGTTATATTGCAGTAGATTAGGTGGTCAAGCACTTTTTGATAAAAGTGCATAGATATTCATACGCTGGAAGATGTTATTGGAAAATGTATAGATGATCCGTTTCCTTTTTCTGTGTTCTGTGTTGCTGCAGTGCATTTGTACTTGTCTGAATAATATTCTTACACATCTCCTCTTGTGGGAGGTTGAGTTGTTACTTTGGAAATAAAGCATTGGGTTAGTGTGGGCTGTTTTTCGTTAGACATGCGTTTCTAATTTGTCATTTCCTTGGCTGATGAAGACATCCAGGAAGGGGTAGTGTGTTGTTTTCTTCTTTTGTGAATTTTATTTCCTTGCAGAATGTTGTTGATTGTTACATTTGTCTTTTCTAGTTGTTCCTTTATGATGTAATAAAGGAGGCATCTACTTACTGGATCTGTACATTTAATTGTATGTATCGGAATGCTATAGTTTCTAGATGCTGCATTATAGTTTCTGCTTTGAATCCTGAGAATGGTGATCCCGTGGGTGTTCCTCTGACTTGTTGGTACATATGTCCATCAAACTGAAAATAAGTGATGAAGCAGAGATTGATGAGTTCCATTCTGAGTTTTTCGATGTTAGTGTATTTGGCTAGGTGGAGTGCATTGTGTAGTATTGTTGCCATAATTCTTTCACTAGTTCTGGATCTATGGATGAAAGGAGTGCTGTGACATTAAATGACTCCAAAATTTCATCTTATTTTTATTGCTTGTTCTTCTATCAGATTTAGATATCTCCTTCTATTTTGGGGTCTTTGACTTTCTGGAGGCACTGTAGTGGGGAGTTGATAGAATATTCACTCCCCTCTGTGAGATGTGCAAGCTTTTTTTAAAAAAAAAGTTCTTGGCTATATTATATGATAGGGTTCCTGGAACAATACAATTGGACAAAGAGGCGTGGGTATTTTCGAGCATCAGCTGGTCCATGGGTCCAGTGTTTTTCATCTACCTCTATTCTTCTTTTGTGATTTGACCTTTCTTGGTTAGGTTGTTGAAGATTCTCTTGATCAGGTTGTGCTGAGTTGAGGTTTACTGGGATGTAGATTTCTTTATCCTCCAGTAATTCTTTGCCTTTACCAAGTATTGTATTCTGTCCATGATAACCGTGGTTTGGCCTTTGTCTGCTAGAGGATGGTTTGGTCCTTCTTTAGGTTTTTGAGGGCTGCTCTGTCCTCCGCTTTAGAATAGAAGAGAATAACAGAGTTGGAAGAGACTTGGAGGTCTTCTAGTCCAATCCCCTGCTTACTATTTCAGACAAATGGTTGTCCAGTCTCTTCTTAAAAACTTCCAGTGTTGGCACATTCACAACTTCTGGAGGCAGGTTGTTTCACTGTCAGGAAATTTCTCCTTAGTTCTAGGTTGCTTCTCTCCTTGGTTAGTTCCATCTGTTGCTTCTTGTCCTGCCTTCAGGTGCTTTGGAGAATAACTTGACTCCCTCTTCTTTGTGGCAACCCCTGAGATATTGGAACACGACTGTCATGTCAGCCCTAGTCCTTCTTTTTATTAAACTAGATATAACCAATTCCAGCAACCTCCAGCAATTGTCCTCTTTTCTTGGGTTTCTCTGGCAAGAAGTCCTGCAGTTTTTAAATGCTGCTTCTAAAATTGCAAAACAATTCTGACTGATTAGCTTTATCTATGTTATAGTTGAGGCCTTTCTGGAGCATATTATGATGCATGGAAAATAGTGGTCAGCTGAACATGTTGACTACCCATTTGGTTCATGTGTGTCTTTGCTTCCAAAGTTTAGCTTCAACAGTTTGATTTGGAGTTTTGTTTTTATTTTTATTTTTTTTTCAGTTTTTCTTAGAGATGTAGCCCTGATGATGATTATCAGCATTTTTATACTTTTTGGGGTCTTAGTTTGTTGCAGTTGCTCCTTGAGGTTATCAGTGGTGTGCTGGACCAGGCTCAACAATTCCACAGAGTAGAATGAGCTAGATAGTGAAAAACACAAGAACAGTCTCTAAATGCTGAATTGCTCATGACTGTAGACATGTTAACATATTGTTAGCATAAAGCAATGTAAAATACAGGTATAATTGAACTATGATTGAACTTAGTGTTAACAAAAGACCTAAGACAACCTTGAGTGTGCCTCGAGCTAAAAAGGAAAATATTCTTGTGTTAAAAAGAAAGAAAAAAGTGTTTTGTTAAATTTTGTTTTTGCTGGGGAATTAAAGAGCAGCTGGCCAATTTCTGGTGACTTTATCAAGCAAAGGAGGATATTAACTTGAAAAATCCTTTTGCAGTCTCAAAGCTGTCAGTCACCTCTAAATATTGACTTTTGTGGGAAACCTCAGCACGATAAGCATTATGATCATAAGTCAAAGGGAAAAACTGGAAAATAGCGACAGTAGGTCAGTTTATTTGATTGCTATAGATACAGGCAGGATTGTGTTTCCATTTATCTACATCAGTTGTTTTTCTCAAGACATTAAAAAATACTTTTCTTTTACTCTATGTAAGATTTCTTTTTTAAAATAGGCAAAAGGGGGGAAAAGCCACATTATAATGTAGCTGCCAAAGGATATACCTGAAGATTGTCTTGGTGATAGAGAGAGAGATAAATATTTATATATTTGTACCTGCAAGATTGCAGAAGTAGAAAGGTCTTTAAATGACTAACTAACTAACTATTTCTGTTTTTTTTAATTGCACTATTGGTCTTATCTTGTTTCAAATTATCCTGGGCATATGCTAGTAACTAAATTTTGGTGTGCTTAATAATAAAATGATTCTCAGGGCAGTTTGCTATACCATAATCATTTTTTAAAAAACTCTGTAGTATATGAACCAATTTATGAGAAATAAGTAGAACAGCTGATTAAAAATATCTGCTTAGCACCAAAGATATGGCATTCAAATGAACCGCATTGAAAAAGTTGGTGTGTAAGGATTTTTCATTACAATTACTGTGTTTTACAATTGAACTCTATCTCATTGGGACAAGAAGATATACTGTTTCTTGAATATGATTTAGTATCTTAGAATTACTGATGTGCAGTTTCATATTCTTAATTATTGCTCAGGGAATGTTTAGCTATAACTTAGCAATTTGTCAGGGCTTGAGAACTATTTAATAAAATAAGTCATTTATGTGTTAATTCCAAAACTCTGATCTCTTTAGTAGGAGGAGAAGGTGATGGTTTCATTATGTTAATCAGTTATTGATGGATTGATTATATGCTGTCAAGTTGATGACAACCCTTAGTGACCTCATAAATAGATCTTCTTCAGGACAATCAATCTATCCCTAACCTGATCCTTCAGTCTTCCAATGGTGCATCCATCAATACTACAATTGAGCACATCCATCTTCTTACGGATTGTCCTCTTCTTCTTTTTCCTTCCATCTTTCCCAGCCTTACAGCCCTTTCCAGAGAGCTAGATCTTTGCATCATGTGTCCAAAGTAGGATAGCTTGAGCCTGGTCATTTATGCCTGAAATGAGAACTCTGGGTTGATTTGTTTGATGATCCATTGGTTTGCTTTCTTGTCTGTCCATGGTATTCTCAGGAGTCTTCTCCAACACCAAAGTTCAAAGACACCAGTATTCTTTCTATCCTGTTTTTTCAAAGTCCAACTTTCTTTTCCATAGACAATCATAGTGAATACCATGATGTAGATTATTCTGATCTTTGAAGCTATAGACCTATTGTGACGTCTGAATATATTTTCCAAGCTCTTCATGGATGCTCTGTCAAGGCTGGTCTGTGTTAGATTTAAAGGAGCTTTATGTACAACCCTTGCAACAACACATAAATTTAAGCAATTACAGATAAATCACCATAGCTTACTCCACTGTTTCTCAACCTTAGCAATTTTAAGATGCATGGACTTCAACTCCCAGAATTCCTGGCACAGCATAGTTGAAGTCTATACATCTTAACTTCCCCAAGATTGAGAAACATGCTTACTCCAGTCTGATTTTAGGAGAAGTAAGGTTTATCTTAAAGTCAGTATGCTAGGGCTCTCAGTTTCCTGGATTGCAGAAATCCAGGTGACCAGTAGATGACAGACAAATCCATTTTGTTGTGATTTTGTGCTTACTTTTGCTTTTCTTTATAGCCCAGATGTGACAGCAGACATATGTGTTGGAGGATTCTTGCAAAAATGTTTAGGGAGCTTTTGATCACAGAACCCTTGTTGTGAATCAAGGAGGAAGAAAGCAAAATGATAGTTACCTGCTTAGAAGCTGAGCACACTCATTAACAAACAAAACTTTCCCTTTTAGCTTTTGAACACCTTCATTATTGCACAGAGGGGCTATTACTCTGCAGAACTGCGGAGTGGCGTTGTGTCAAGATGATTGAGCATTCTCTCATAAGGAAGGGAGGGGGAAATCTCTTTCACCCATTAGTGAATTAGCAAAAATCTCTTTCCCCCCACACCACACACCATCAACTAATTAAATCCTGCAGACAGCAATATGATGTTGGTACATAAGCTCAGTTTAGCTGGCAAATCCTTTTAATTCAGAACTTTTACACATTTATTGGAAGTGTGATTGGTGCTTAGAGGCTAAGCATGTATTTCTCTATGATGCAGCATCATGTAATTTAATCTTGTTAAAAGGAAATCCACTAACCATCTGTTAAATTATCTGCAATGAGAAGAAAAAGAGTCTTATGTTATTATGAAAAACTGAAATATGAAAGTCAGAGTGGATTTGTTTGTAGGCAGTTCATTAGTTTTGGAGTAAGCGTTCTCTATTTGTTGGGTTACTGATGGATTGATAGATACAGATGAATGGATGGAATTTATATAGCTGCCTATCTCACTTGCATGTTACTCTGGGCAGCGTGCATAATTAAAACTAAACTATCAATATACTTTATCCATTAAGACAATTAGAAATAATGAAAAGTAATCAAACTTATACCAATCATTTAATGGGCTCCACACTTCCATGAGATCACTAGGCCTGATAGTTACTTACTAACATGCTTAGTGTTTGTGAAATAAGACTTATCTATTTCAATCTTGTCCCATTTCCCCTGATGCTTTGGATGTCAACATGCAAAAGCTCCAGATAGCAAGAGATTGTGGAAATCCTAGAACATGATTGACTGATTGATTGATCATGTTCTATTAAGTCTTTTTTTATATTCCAAATGATGACATAGATTTTTCACAATCTGTCCCTAATCCTTCCTTCCTTCCTTCCTTCCTTCCTTCCTTCCTTCCTTCCTTCCTTCCTTCCTTCCTTCCTTCCTTCCTTCCTTCCTTCCTTCCATCTTTCTCTCTGTCTCTCTGTCTGTCTGTCTGTCTGTCTGTCTCTCTCTCTCTCTCTCTCTCTCTCTTATATGACTGGCTGTCTCTGCGCCCGGGCTCTCGACCTAGTCGTCGGTCCGCTGATCAGCGCCGGGCGCACCGTTCTTAAAGGGGCCGTTCTTAAAGATTGTGGAAACGGCCCCTTAAGAACGTTGCGCCCGGCGCCGATGAGCGGACCGATGACTAGGTCGAGAGCCCGGTGCAGAGACAGCCAGTCATATAAGAACGACTCCCAAATCTTACGTTATATGCCTGATGATGTCGGTAGTGTGGCCGACGAAAGCTCAGCTTTGTAAATTAAACAATCTTTGTTTTAAGATTTTCATCCCGGTGATCGTTTTTTATTTATTTATTTATTTATATATATATATATATATATATATATATATATATAGAGAGAGAGAGAGAGAGAGAGAGAGAGAGAGACAGAGACAGAGACAGAGACAGAGACAGAGAGGGGGGAGAGGGAGAGGGGGGAGAGAGACTGGTCATTTGGGCCTTGAGTGAGGACTCTGGATTAATTGTTTGATGATCCATTAGTTCAGGGATGTCAAACTGCCGGCCCGCGGGCTGGATGCATCATAGCGAAACCACACCCACCCCATTGCTGGCAACGGCAACAAAGTCACGATACGTCACGACACGTCACGTGACATTGCGAGCTTGACACCCTTGCATTAGTTTGTTTTCTTGGCTGTCCAAGGTATTCTTAGGAGTCTTCTCCCACACCAATAATTCAAAGGCATTAATACTCTTCCTATCCTGCTTCTTTAAAGTCCAACTTTCATTTCCCTAGAGGGTCACAGGAATACCATATAATTCTGATCTTTGATACACTTCGTGGTATCTGAATATCTTTTCCAAACCCTTCATGGCTGTTCTATCAAGGCTGGTCTATATTAAATTTGAAAGGAATTTTGAGTCCAACTCTTGCAACAGTGCATACATTCAAACTATTAGATAGATATAATTTCAATTATTTGAACACATTTAATAAAGGGATGTCCACAACCCCTTCAAGTGTGCTATGGAGCTGCTCATACAGTTGGGGAGGTTTTGGGTTTGTGGCATTCAACTGATCACTGCTTTCCTGTAATTTAAATCCATTATTAGGTTATTGATTCCTTCAGTCTGAGTCTTTCATTATCAGTAATAAATTATGCTTTTTAGATTTCAAATCATTTCTTTGTCATGTGTACATATATATGTGTTGTAACCATGTATTTGGACCAAATATGCTTCCTTCTAAGCTCATACTTACTATGAGTAATGATTCTTATTCAATCATTCTTGGGTCTTCAAATAATCCAGTTGCTTTTCTCTCTGCTCTCACCTTTCACTCCTATCTATTCCTGCCAACCTGCAAAATAACCTTTACCATTCACTAATTAAACCTGAACCTGCACTTCTCTGCATGTATTCATCAACTCCACTCCATGAGATCAAACACTTTAATTCAGAGCTATTACATCTTCCCCCTTCTCTCTCAATTATAGAGTAAGTAGTCTCTAAAGAAGGAAAAGAACACTGTATAAACCACGGGTGTCAAACCCGCTGCGTCATGTGACGTGTCGCAACTTTTTTTGCATTGCCGGAGCTGGGGTGGGTGCGGCCTCCGCATGATGCAACCGGCCCACGGGCCGGCAGTTTGACACCCCTGGTAAACAATACAGTCTTCTTTTCCCTTTATTTGTTGATTAATGCTCTTTACCATCTACTTTCCTTATATTCCAAGTTACAGTCTTCCAGATATTCATTCATTCAATTTCTATAGCTTCCCATCTCAAGCCAATTGACTCTGGGCGGTGAACAGTGTCACAATATTACACAATAATTGCAGTACTGCAACCTTTGAGAAGCACAGACTAAAATGTATTTATTAAAAGTAGATAGTATAGTAATAATATGTTTTTTGCCCAACCAAAATTATAATTAAATCACAACTTTTCTTCATGGGGAAGGCATGCAAATTTGTTTCTCATTGTATTGGCCTCAACTATCCATCATGGCTTTCATCAATGAGGACTATCACATTACACTTTTAGTAAGGTAGAGGAAATACAACTAACTTACCAGTAATAGTGATATACATATGGCAGGTGCAGCATTCACTGCTAATTCTATGGAAAACATCATTTAGTTCTGATTTGGGCCAATGGGCCATAACCCAACCAAACCTAGTTTTACCCCAAGCATGCACACACTATTTAATGCCAATAAGGCTCTCTAATACAGAGATTATTGTCAATAAAAGATAATATATAGAGGGTCCTTGGTGCTTCTGACCTTGTTTGCTTACATAGATTTCATTACCTAACTAGGTAACAACATCAGAGTGAGGGAGTGTGGGGCTTGCTCCCTGTTTATATACAGTTGCTGCTCTGTCAGTGTTGGTCTTTGATTTAGGGCAGGGGTAGGCAACCTTGGCTCTTTTATGACTCGTGGACTTCAACTCCCAGAATTCCTGAGCCAGCATGGCTCAGCTTGGAAACCTCTCACTTTCCCCTCAGCATGGCTGATTCAGGAATTCTGGGAATTGAAGTCCACGAGTCATAAAAGAGCCAAGGTTGCCTACCCCTGATTTAGGGTATTGTTTCCTGCTTGATTACAATCTTTTAACATTGTAACTTTCAAGCAGACAAATAATCAAGCAAGAAACAGATAGTTCTTGATTTATGACCAGAATTTTTGTTGCTAAGACCAGATTTATGATTTTTTTTTTGCAACAGTTGTTAAGCATATCACTGTAGTTGTTAAATGAATGATGCAATTCTTAAGTGAATCCAGGTTCCCCCATTGACATTTCCATTGTGGGAAGCTGGCTGGGAAAGTCACAAATGGCAATTGTTTCTCATTATATTGGCCTTGACTACCCATCATGGCTTTCATGACCCAAGGGCGCTGCAACCACCATAAATATATGCTGGTTGTAAAGTGCCCAAATTTTGATCATGTGACTATGGAGATTCTGCAGCAGTTGTAAATATGAAGCTTAGTCATACAGTATGTCACTTTTTCAGTGCTGTTGTAACTTCAAATGGTTGCTAAATGAATGGTTATAAGTCAAGGACTACCTCAAGAGAAAAAAAAATCACACCCTGACCAACATTGGCAAGGAAGCTACTCTATATAAATAGAGAGCAGCCCCATACTTAATACTGATGATTATTACCTACTTGGGTAATGAAATGTCTGCAAACAAACAACCAAGCAGGGGGTTGGACTCGATGACCTCCAAGGTCCCTTCCAACTTTATTATTATTATTATTATTATTATTATTATTATTATTATTATTATTATTATTATTATTATTATTATTATTATTATTATTATTATTATTATTATTATTATTATTATTATTATTATTAAGTTCAGAGAGCACCAGACTCCATAGAGATTATTTCTTGTAAGCTAAACTATCTTGCTCAGATTCCACCCACTGAAGTTGCTCTTTTTTCAGATTCTTCTACAAAAAAGTACTTCTTTCCATTTTGTGCCAAACTGCTTTTAGACATAAATATATCCATTCCTTTGCCTCTTCAAAACTGCATATGTATCACTTGTACTCAAATTTTATAGAACCAACCATTATCCTTAACATGAACCATAATAATGTTCATTTAAGTAGATGATACTCTTCCATTTCCCCTAATATAAATTGGATCAAGTAATGATATTCATGATTTATAAACTCTGAGGAATATACCAACCTGGTGTCAGGATCAGATAACCAGGAGCATTCCTTGAATTCAAAGCAAAGAAAGAATTCATTGTTACTACCTTCTATCTTAGTCAACTAATGGTCAAAGCTAAATTGGCGTAGATAAGGGTCAAAGGAATTCACAGGTGGCTGGACTTGAGTCTCTTGTAGCAACTTTTTTCAATGCTGTTGTAGCTTCAAATGGTCACTAAATGAACAATTGTAACTTGAGGACAACTGTACTTGCAATCTTGGGAAACTGCTAATAGATTGTGCTGGTTGAATTATAGTGGGTTTTGATACCATATTTGCCATAGATGACCTCCAAAATTTCTTCCTATAATTGTATGAAAACACCAACTCTTATTACAATGTTATGACTGAAAACTCCTGAGCTTGGTGACCAATAATAATAATAATAATAATAATAATAATAATAATAATAATAATAATAATAATAATAATAATAATAATGGTATTACAGATATCGACGCAGGATGGAAGCAGTTCCTAGTAAGGCCGCCTTTTGCAATTGGCATTGACAATTTGCCATTAGTCAATTGCAAAAGGCGGCCTTACTAGGAACTGCTTCCATCCTGCGATGATATCTGTAATACCATCAAACATCCACATCTGCCAGTCCCAGGTCCTTGGTAAGGACTCGATAGGTAGACAAAAATCCAGTCTGAACATCTGGCTGACTGTGCGATTAATAATAATAATAATAGTAGTAGTAGTAGTAGTAGTAGTAGTAGAGTTGGAAAGGACCTTGCAGGTCTCCTAATCCAATCCTCTGCTCAGGCAGGAAGCCCTATACCATTTCAAACAAATGTTTGTCCAGTCTCTTCTTAAAATCTTCCAGTGTTGGAGCACCCACAACTTCTGGAGGCAGATTGTTCCGTTGATTAATTGTTCTAACTGTCAGGAAATTCCTCCTTAGTTCTAGTTCTTCTCTCCTTGATTAGTTTCCACCCATTGCTTCTTTTTCTGCCTTCAGGTGCTTTGGAGAATAGCTTGACTCCTTCTTTGTGGCAATATTGTGAGATATTGGAACACTGCTATCATGTCACCCCGGTTCATCACTTTGCTTTTAGACCATCACTTTGCTTTCTTCCTTCTTTCTAGTCTTTGCAGAATCCATACAGGTAGTTCTCAACTGACAACAGTTTATTTAGTGGTCATTCAAAGTTACATCTGCACTGAAAAAAGTAATTTATGAATTACATAAATTACACTCACAACCGTTGTAGTTTCCCCATGGTCACATGATCAAAATTTGGACGCTTGGCAACTGACTTGTATTTATGTCATGTGAACACCTTTTTGCCACCTTCTGACAAGCAGTGTCAATGAGGAAGCCAGATTCATTTAACAACTGCATTACTAACTTAAGAACTGCACTGATACACTTAACAGCTGTGGCAAGAAAGGTTGTAAAATGAGACAAAACTCATTTAAAAATGTTTCAATTAGCAACAAAAATATTGGGCACAATTGAGATCATAAGTCGAGAACTATAGTGCTTCATGTTGTTTGATCCTTTTAATATAAAAAAGATGATAAATTCACAACAGTATAAAGACACTTCTGGGTATGCAGAAGCAGTTGAAGATGTTCTTAAGAAGTGCCCATAACAACCATAGTGAACTTTAATCACAAACAATTCAATTGTTTAATTAAAAGGCAAATTAGCCTTTCCATCTATCAATCAATCAGTGTGTCTAAATCAGTCTATCTATCTATCTGTCTGTCTGACCGTCTGTCTGTCCACCTACCTACCTACCTACCTACCTACCTATCTACCTACCTACCTACCTACCTACCTACCTACCTACCTACCTACCTACCTACCTATCTATCTATCTATCTATCTATCTATCTATCTATCTATCTATCTATCTATCTTCTGCATATATTTTTATTGTCCTTTGGAGCAAAGTTTGAAGATTACTAGCTACATATCTTCCCCATGACCAGTTTTCTTTCTTACCTTTTGGGAGGACACTTCGCAGTATCCAAAGCAGAACAACTAGTGTGTGTGTGTGTGTGTGTGTGTGTGTGTGTTCATATCACCTCACTTCACCTCACCTCATCCTATCCCATCCCATCCCATCCCCCATTATTGGTCCAATCATGAAACATGTTTGAGACCACTACCTATATCTAGAGGTATTGCACTACAATTTCCATCATCCACAATTAGCATGGCATTTTTGCTGCAGGATTATGGAGATTAATTAACACATTTGGAGGACAGGAGATTAGAGAAAGCTATTAGACGAAATAATCAGCTCAGCATTTTGTAGTGGAGTTATTATATATTTTTAAACTTCCTGAATTAGAGGGTGTCTGTCACAAATATTAAAGCATTGTTATCACTTTATTCCCTTCCCGGAGGAGGCTACCATAATAAATATAAAAGTAGTTTTTCCAAAGGCTGGTCAGCAGGTACATAGGTTTGGCAGTTTTGTTTCAGATGATTTAAAGAGATGTCAAATATGATGGAAAAACTTCTATTCCAGGTTCAGGTTTTTTGATTTCTCTAATATAAAAAATAATAAGGATGGTGATGCAAGGTAGGCCTAGTAAATAAAATAGTTTGAAAACTTCCTTTTAAAAATACAGTGGGGCTCTGTGGGGATCATTAAGTGGAAAGGCTGAAGTAATATCCGTATTTCTTGCTGCAGCTTCACCAACTCTTTCCCAACTCTTAAGCCTCAGAGAGATTTGTAGCCAGTAAATGGATACGGTGAGGTTGTGTTTTGCCTTGACAACCAAGGTGGAATAAGGTGACTTTATTTCTCTGATAGATTATACCTTTAATACTGCTTCATTTTATTGACTTGCTTTCAGGGTGGAAATGAAAGGTTGCAGACTGATTAAGCAGTGGAACAGCCTGTGACAGATCCAAGCCCCCAAAAAGAGGCAGTTAGATCCGACTGAGTCCAATTCTTCATTTGCTTATATTTTGTAGACAGAATCCTGCAAGATTAAAGTTATAACTTTCTAACCTAATAGATGTAGCCTGTAGGGTGTGGCTATCCTGAAATTCTTTCTCCCTTCCCCATCCAGTTTGGGATTGTGTAGTAGTCTCTTATTTTGGGCTGCTCTCTGGAATGCACTGCTATCAGGCATAAGGAACCAAGAAAGACTCAAGGAGTTACTTAGAGTAATTACTTTATTGTGGCTTGCCCACAGACAAGACTCTGCCAGAGTAAAGCACAGTCTAATAACTATGAGATGTAACTTGTGAAAGGTTAGGGAGGGGTCGGCCTGGCTGTCTTCCTGCGTACCAAGAATTCAGGATTGATTTGCCTCTGAGCTCCTTGTCCTGCTGGATGCTCCCAGCTTATCATTGTCTGTTTTCTAGGGAGGTGAGCAAATAAAATACTGCAGTCTCCCATCATTATCATTTTTATTTAGAAAAACAACTTATAGAATCTTGGAATGGAGAATCAAGCAAATATTGGAAATCGGTGCATTCTTCCACTGCATGCCAGCTTCCCCCTTTTTTTTAATTAAAGGCGTTTTTTTAAAAAAATAAAATGTCAGAAAATACCAGAACCTGGCAGGTACTAAGGAAGTGTCCATAGCCACAAGACTGTACAAATGTAAAGGTGCCAACCAATTACTGCAGCTTGCACTAAAATCATGAATATGGCAGAATAATGCGTCATTTAGAAAGGTGTGAAGTTACTCTTTCTTTATAAGAGGTCTCATGCCATTATGAAGCTTGCCAAAAGTGCAGAGAAGCGCAACTAGGATGATCAAAGGCCGAGACTAAAACATGTGAAGAACAGTTGCAGGAACTGGGTATGGCTAGTCTAGAGAAAAGAAGGACTAGGGGTGACTTAATAGCAGTATTCCAGGATTTGAGGGACTGCCACAAAGAAGAGGGGTCAACTTATTTTCCAAAGCACCAGAAGGCAAGACAAGAAACAATGGTTGGAAACTAATCAAAGAGAGAAACAACCTGGAATTAAGGAGAAACTTTCTAACAGTGAGGACAATTAACTAGCAGAACATTTTGCCTTGTGGGTGCTTCATCACTGGAGGTTTTTAAGAACAGACCGAACAGCCACTTGTCTGAATTGGTAGAGGGGCAATAGAAGAAGGGGATGACAGAGAATGAGGTGGCTGGATGGAGTCACTGAAGCAGTAGGCGTGAGCTTAAATGGACTCCAGAAGATGGTAGAGGACAGGAAGGCCTGGAGGAACATTGTCCATGGGGTCGCGATGGGTCAGACACGACTTCGCAACTAACAACAACAACAACTCCTGCTTGAGCCGGGGATTGGACTAGAAGATCTCCAACTCTATTCTGATTGATTGATTGATTGATTTGATTGATTGATTGATTGATTGGTTGAAAATATCCAAGTAGGACTAAACTCAGTCAGCCACAAACTGGACTTCCATCCATGCAAAGATTCAACATTTCCTCTAAGGGATGTTTGATTGAAATGCTGAAGTAAAGTGCTGTGATAATAGGTACAAATAACCTTGGGAAGCAAGGCAAAGAAACACAGCCAGACAAAGGAATATGGATGGGGCAAGCAGTTCAGACGGCATCTTCCCTGATTTCTTGACTTGTAAAGGGCACAGGAGAAAAAGTATGTTCTCGGTCTTGCAATTTTCTACTAACGCACAATAAAGTAGATTTAGTTCATCTGTCTGTGTTTCTGGTCTGGTCTCTCTCACAAGGCTGACAAGTGCCTCTTTCAAGCTTTGTACACCCCTGCCCTTACACAGGTAGTTACAACAGTTCATTTAAGTAATCATTCAAAGTTACAAAGGCACTGAAAAAAGTGAATTATGATCATTTTTCATACTACCATTGTGGCATCTCCATCGTCATGTAAGCAAAATTCAGCCGCTTGGAAACTGACCCATGTCAGTTAGTGTCCATGTCTTCTTTTGTGACCTTCTGACAAGCAAAGTCAATAGGGAAGTCAGATTCACTTAACAACCATGATACTAATTTAACAACTGCAATGATTCACTTAACAACTGTGGCAAAAAAGGTAATAAAATGGGGCAAAACTCACTTAACAAATGACTCGCTTAGCAACAGAAATTTTGAGCTCAATTGTGGTCGTAAATCGAAGACTACCTGTAATCACATCTGACTGGTGAATTCACAAACCTACCACACCAAAGAATTCACAGCTATTACATTTTCTCCAGTGAATCTTTTCTGTTTACATCTATTGTCACAATGCATTTTAGTAAAATATGCTTGTGTCTTGTGGGTTTCCTGCTGTATATTTATGCCTGCAGAGCTTTAATAACTTCTTGTGGTGGAAATAAATATTTAATTCTCATGCAGTGGGGGCAGATTTTTTAAAAATCTTCCTTTATGCATAGAGAAGCTTTCTGAGATGGTACATGCCTTTCTGGAAAACTTCCTTGTCAACCAGATCCTTGTTGTTAATGTAGGTCTAGACCTTTTATGACCAGTAGAATATATCCTTAATGTATTTTGTACACTTGAAAATGGATGATTCCCCTAAGAATTAAGTGGCTCTGGCAACCTTATTTCTAATGCCAAACCTCATATATAATGTTTTAGGAACTAATAATACAAATGGAATTGGCTTCAAACCACGTAAGCTGCACTTAGAGACCATTTGAAATCAGTAGGGTCATTTAATATTCCACTGATTTCAAATGCAGTTAAAGACAAAATAGGGAAAACATTATATGCTGAAAGATAATTATTTCATATACAAGATTTAAAGAATTAAGATAGGCTTAAAAAGATGGCGCATAATTCTGGAAAAATGTTCAAAGTTTGTCGGATTTTCATGATAAATCATTTCAATAGATGCAGAAGACCTGCTGCAGTTTGTTTTTGCTGATCATATTCAGAAAAATAGTGTTCTGCTATTCCTAAATCATGTAGATCAGTGTTTTTTCAAGCTTGGCAGCTTTTACGATGTGTGGAATTCAACTCCCAGAATTCCCCAGCCAATAAAGCTGTGGGGAATTCTGGGAGTTGATGTCCACACATCTTAAAGTTGCCAAGATTAAGAAACATGGAGGTAAGTAATTACTAACGAGGGAAGTATTTATTCTGGAAATTTTGTCTCAGGTCTCCATGTCATATGAAGCAAATTATAAATCTTGTCATGACTTGCCACCATTTAAGATTGCAATATAGAGGCTGGCTTGCACATCTGTGCTTTCTAAAGACTTATGGACTTCAGGAAAGTAGGAAAACAATCTTTCCTTCAAGTCACTCTTCATTCCTGATGATTGCATAGAGCTATGGTTCTTGGGAACAATAGGGAGGTGATTCGCCTCTTTTTCTGGGATGATTTTCCTCCTGGTTATCATAAAGCCCTGAGATTTTTTGATGGTGTCCCATCCAAGCATTAACAAGTCTGTCTTTGCTTAGTTTCTTCTGAGATACTCAAGATTAGCTAAGGGCTGCTGAAAGCTAAGCTATTGGAAAAAGGGCAAGCTATGTGATATAGCTTTCTCTTTGATTGCTTTATGTACCATACAGTATAGTAAGGGTCCCCAATCACCGGTCCACAGACTGGTGCCAGCCCGCGGCCCATTTGAAACCAGGCTGTGGAAGTGGAGGTGCGTAAGTATACACGTGCGTGCAGTTGCATTTGTAAAAGTGGGAGGTGCGTAAGTGTACCCGTGCGTGCAGTTGCATTTGTAAAAGTGGTGTGCATGTGCAAAACAATTCCCTCTCCTGCCTGCCCCCGCCCCTGTCTCCTTCACTGGTCCGCCAAGCCGGAAAGGTTGGAGACCACTGCAGTATAGTACAGGTCAGTGGTGGGATTCAAATATCTGAACAACCGGTTCTCTCTGTGGATGCTGCTTCCGGAAGTCCATTCTGGGCCTGGGCAACAAAAAATTAGCTATTGGTTCTGCCAAAATGGTGCGAACTGGCTGAATCCCACCACTGGTACAGGTAGGCCTTGATTTACGACTGGTTGCTTAGGGACCTTTCTGGGGGCTATTTACAACTTGGATTCAAAGTTTCAATGGTTGCCCTGCCCCCTGTGGGCACCTATTGAACTTCAGGCGCTTAGTAACCAGCTGCATTTACAGCAGTTTACAACTGCAGCGTTTGCTTAATGACCATCACAATAAAGGTCATAAAATTGGGCCAGTCTGGTTGTATGACTCTCACAACTTACAGCTGTGATGGGCAGGCTCCCTTACCATCTCAGAAGTATATATTCAGTTATTGATCACAAGTTAAGCCTAATTGTTCTACATTAAACAGAAAAGTTCATGATGGCTTCTAGCTTTCTTTATTCAAAATTATTCTCTTTTCAAAAAAATGACAGACAAATAAGTGCCTAATTCGATCCATCTGGAATTAGGAAGAAAGTTTCTAGGGCTGAGATTTTTTTATAGGTAATTTTAGACCAGGTACATATTTTCAAGCAAGTGTATTTTACAGCTGGTCCTCCATTTATAACTGGTCGTTTAGTGACTGTTTGAAGTTACAATGGACAAAAAAAACCTCAACAAAACTTATGGCCTGGATTCAAAGTTAGAACAATCAGCCCTTCCCCCCCCCCACTATCTTGTAATCACATTTTGGATGCTTGGCAACTAGCCAGCATTTACAGCCATTTAGAATGTCCTGCAGTGCCCATGACTGCAATTTGCAACACTTTTTGCTGGAAATTGGCATTTACTTCCAGTTTCAGGCAAAAACAAAAACGCACATTGTAGACAGTGGGTTCGCTTAACAATTGTGGTGAATCACTTAATGACTGCTTCCACAAAATGCCATAAAATTGAGTTGGTCATGTAATGACCTGATTAATGACAGGCGTGACTTAAAATTGTAATTCCGGGCTCAACTACAGTTGTAACTCGAGGATCACCTGTACTACTAACTTCTGCTGAGCTCAGGATTCTGCACTTTTTTAATCTAGTGATTTGGGATTGTAGATATCTAGCAGGAGTCTAGGACAACTCGCCGCGGCCAACTTGCCATGGCCAGCCCACCGCTGGATGAGAATTTCACTAATATCAAAGAAATGGTGGGATAGAATCATTAAAGAAAGGATGCAAAAGGAAGCAGAACATCCAGATTCAATCACAGTTTTGCTCCATACAGTGTTAACCTTGTGAACTTTCAAGCTTCCTCCTTCCGCTATGTATTCAAGATGGACAGCAATTAATATTTATATGTTACTTATATGTAAGGGTGTAGGTCTATATGTCAACTCTACAACGACATTAGCTGAAGCCATTTTCCCTTCATTTTCGGTTGCCACAGACTTGGGAGGGGAGATGAGTGTTTTAGCTTAGACATAACAATAAATTGCTCTGTGGGAACCAAGGTCATTGCTAGCCGGCTGTTACTTTTGTTAGAAAGCCCGCACAAGTAGCTAATTGTGGAATGTGATTGATGACATATTACTGAGGTGGGAAGTTTCACTTTGTAACTTTGTAACCTTGGGGGAGGCGGTGTTTCAGTCTTGGGTTCACTTTTGAACGTGCCAATATTATGTAGCCAAATAAATATGTTCTTTAAGGAAACCTTTTTGCCTTGGAGTTCTTTTTGCTGATCTCATCTATCAGAATCATGACACTATACATATATTGCATATAGTATGTTTAAATTGTGTTATGTACATGTATACACTTTTGAGAGCAGGCAACAGAATTTCATTTTTAATGTACGCCAGTATGCCCACAGTAAAAAATGACAATAAAGGTTATCTATCTATCAAAAGGAGGGACAAAATGAAATGTGAATGACAAAACTTAAAATATTTTAAAAATTATTTTAAATATTTAAATTGAATTGTTAAATTGACCTGCAGCAAGTTGGCCCATTCCGATCTTGCTATTCTACCCCAATCTGACTGAATGAAGCAGTGCAACTTGCTGAGAAGGTCTATACATGAATTTCTGTATCTTGGAGCAGAAACAGTTTTGTGCTGCCGATTTATCAGAACAATTCCTTGTAATTTTTAATCAGGGCAAAGAAATACAGTAAGGGCTTTGCGAGGCCTATAGGAATGACTTAAATATGGGGGACTAAAATTACAAAATCTGCCCAGCTCCAAAACCTTGCAAATTGATGAGATTGAGTCAGACTGATGA
Organism: Azemiops feae; assembly: GCA_023970755.1. Taxonomy (NCBI): domain Eukaryota; kingdom Metazoa; phylum Chordata; class Lepidosauria; order Squamata; family Viperidae; genus Azemiops; species Azemiops feae. The sequence continues at coordinate 69,255 of JALGBA010003894.1, read as the reverse complement.
ATGGAGTTATGCGAGATATACATTTGATTAATAAATACTTTAATAAATAAATGTGTCTTTTTCTCTGGGCTGGGCACACCTCCAAACGAGAATCTGAGCTATAATTTCCCTTTCTTTATATCTTTATTTTCTTTGAATGTTTATAGGTCTCTACACAGGGTGTTTTTTTAAACAAATAATGCAATGCTGCAGTCTTGTGTTTTGCTTTGCAATATCTAGCTCCATATTTAATGTTGTGGTTGTTTTAATTAAATTTGAAACTTTGCAGAAGTTTTTAACAAATCAAATAGAATCAGCACTTTCATTTTTAACGGCTTTAGCTGGTAGATCCAGTTCTGAAGACAACCAGGATTCTGGCTTTTTGTGTTTGATAATTTATTTTTGGTGTGGGGATATTTCTCTTAAAAAAATAAAGTAAAATTCTGAATGTGACATGCTACTCAATTTTCTGCTTACATTTTTAAAGCGATGCTGGAAGGCAGAGCAGTGGTCCAGTTCAAGTCCAAGAGATGGATTAATAGTTAGACTGCAATCCATAGTGTGTTTCTTTCAGTACTTTATTGAAAGTCTCTTAGGCACACAAGTTCATAAGATCAAAATGTGAAGGAATGCTAGTTGGCAGTCACGGACAAGGATAGTTGCAAATATTGCCTCAAGTTGACATCTGCTTCTATTTAAAGTTGGTCGAAGCAGTTCAAAGTTCAGACTTTTTTTTAAGAAGCCAAAGTTGGATGTCTGTCTTTGGGATTCATAAACCCAATAAGCCATAATCCTTAAGGATTTGCATGTTTAATTCACAGACTGAAAGACCAGTATTTTTGTCTGGTTTTCCTTTTAATGTTTCATTCATTTTTCTTCTAGGGAATTCAAAGTTGCTAACAGTAAAAAAATTAAAAATGCATACTTTGAACTACGCATACCCAATTTTGCACTAGATGGGCTCTTTGCCCAACCAAAGTTCTTAAAACAATCTTACATTAATAAATGACTGTTTAATCCAGATGTCCTATAAGTTTTAAGACTGTAACATTCATTACACTAACATTGTACTAGTACTTGCAGTCTCCCGGTTTCTAGCCTGATACCTTAACCATTAGGACAAACTGGTTCTTGATAAAAGATGTATAGACAGTCCTCATTTAGTAACCATAGTTGGAACCAGTTGTTAAGTGAAAAGATTGCTAAGTTAAATTGTGTTTGTGTTGATGATCTTTCTTCAGCTTTCCTTTACTTTATAGACCTGCAAAGGTCATAAATGTGAAGAGAGGTTGCTAAGTTACATTTTCATCAATGTCATAACTGCAAACAGTCACTAAACGAGACAGTCGCTGAATAAGGACTATCTATAGTCCAAAGCAAATTGGGGTGCGATGATCTTTGCTATTTTTTTCTATGGGCTGAACTTTAGGACCTCTTCATTGCTTGTTGCTCATTGAGAGAGTGAGAGATAAGGAGGTATATGTGGTCTTCTAATATTTGAGCCTTTTTTCTAGAATTATAGGACTTCCTTCACTTCTTTATTATTGAATCTTTTTAATTTGTAAAAGAGACACAATGCAGGTGTTAAACAATTGCGGAAAGTATTACACCTAAACGTATTATCTTGGGTCAGCCTTCCTTTGCCTTTTTCCTTTCCAAATGTAAGAATTAAAATATTCTAATTTGCCTGTGAGTATGCTCTCTCTTTCTCTTGCTACATAAACATACACTGATGCTACGTAGAAGATTCTGTGTGCATAGTAAGTGAGATTGAGATTGTTTGGTACAACTAGTAGCTGTCCTACCAGGTCGGTAGGACTCCCAAGGAATTTTTAGATGTGGCCATGTCATTTTCTTGGCAATATCATAGACAAGTGGTGCAAAGAGCTATGGAAAGAGACATGCTTGGCATCACAAGAAAAGATAGAAAGACCTGCACATGGATTAGAGAACAAATGAAAATATACAACATCATCAAGAGAGTAAAAGAACTGAAATGGGAATGGGATGGTCACATAGCAAGAAGTACTGATGGCAGGTGGACCAAGGCAGTCATAGAATGGATCCCACTTGATAAAAAGCACCCACAAAAGAGACCTAAAACAAGATGGATTGACGACATCAGCAAGTATTGCAGGCTCAATTGGCAAAAGAAAGCCCAGCACCGTATGGGTTGGAAACAGGCGGAGGAGGCCTTCATCCTGCAGTGGATAGAAAATGGCTAAAATGATGATGATGATGATGATCATAGACATGTTTAGTTGTTGCTTTCAACTGTGATGTCTTTTGACCTTGTTAATAGTAAATTTACTCTGATGTAAGTTTCTAAGAACTAGAGACTGCTATCCATTCATGAAGTACTGTTGTGTGCTGGTAGATAATATGAAATTTCAGAAAACAGTGTAGAATACTATTTTGTCACCCTGGTGTGATGGGCTATAATTTGTGAGGCAGTAAATGTAGTACCCTTTAAGGTGCTTCACAACACTCTTGCACGCCAACATAGATGCTTCTTTGGAAAACATTGCCAAGCTGGGTCTCTCCAGATGCATTAGACCGTTGCCCCAAATCCCTTGGGAGCTTGGCCAGCATATCTTGCGAGCACCAGAATAAGCAATGCTGATGTAGTGTCAAATAGCATATAGTATAGGGGGTTTTAAGTGCATTACCCTCCTAGATAACATGGGAAGCTGATCCAAATGATCCTCTGGGTACCTTTCCAATCCAGTAAAGTTGTGTTCAATCAGTTACTCAAAAATACATCTGAGTAACTCAGGCTCTGAAAGAGGACTGAGTAGGAAAGCAATTTATTTTTGTTTCTTGGACAATGGATCATCCATGGGAGAGGACTTAATTGAATTCTTAAGGATGGCTCTCCTCTCCCCCCCCCCACTTCTTTCAGTAGGCAAAGTGTACGGTCCTATTACCAGAATATTTCTCCCTTCTCAGCAGTTTTCTTCAACCTATTAGCTTGTTGGAACGACTAGAGATATTGTAGTCTCTCTCTTCCCACATCCCCCTCCCCTTTCCACCCATCTTCTTTGGAGCATTGATTTTGTTGTCTTATTTAAATACGGGTTCAGTATTCAGGCAGGTAAGTGCAACATAAATAAAATGGCATTCCAGCACAGCCAGAGGGTCTGATACTTCCTGGGAGTTGCAATAATTAACAACTGGCTAAGACAACACCATAAATACCTTCGGGGGTTTTATCACAACCAAAGGCTATAAGCTGCCTTTGGAGCCGGTGGGCTTGGGGAAGGGCGGGGGGATGAGGGGAAGAGAATGGGGGTGGGTTATAAAATATCTGCCTGGCTGGGCACTGGGAGAATTTGCGGCACTAAGTTCGGGGGGAAGCAAGCAGTTGTGCTTGGAAGTAGTTGAGCATTTCCTTGTGCAAAATCCATTCACACCACAGGCTGGAGAGGCATCCAGTGGGCTGATGCTGTTGGAAAGCGATGGGAGTGGGATTCCTATTCTTTTCCTTCTAAACATCTGGAAGCCTTGCGTCCTTGCATTGTATGATTGAACGTGTCTCTATCCGTGAGTGAGAAACCGATTTTGAATTCCTGGGGCATGATTTCCTCATGGAAGGAAGCGGAAAGTACCCTGAATGGAAGAAAGGATTGAGGGTTTTTTGCGTGGTGGGAAGATAGAAGGATGGCTTTCTTTTGAGAGCAGCTAACTGGGGTCCTCGCTCGCCCTTTGCCACGATGTCAGTGATGATTTCGGCACATCAGAAAGTAACCACCACCTCCACCTTCTCTTCAGCAGCTTCTGCCATCAGCAAACTGGTAGGTAATATCTCCTGAACTACCTTGCATGCTTCCTTTTAGTTATTTCAGGGCAACTAAAAAAAAAACGAGCATAGAATAAAAAAAAAAATCATGCAGCTTTCGAAGACTGGGAATCTCTTGTATTGTTCCTGGGAGGCTATTTTCCTTGGATTGTGCCACAAAGTGCGTGATGTGTGTTACACACAGGGGCAAAACTTTGGTGAGGGGGGTTTGCCAATGTGGTGCAACTGCACTGATTTGAGACTACTATGATTGTAAGGAAGGGGGGGGGAAAGGTTTTGCTCAAGGCAGGGGAATTTATTCAAAATTCAGTGGTGCCTTAACACACCATGTTGGAGAGAGGGTGTTGAGAATCCAGAGCTCTAGGTTCATCCTGGAATTAGGACATACATTAATGACTATTCTACAACAAATTACACCGGCAGTTCCTTTCTTCCCACTCGCTTTTTGTACCCTCCCCAGTGTGTTTCTTCTTGCCTAAGGCTTTAAAAGGAAGAGTCAGCTGCAAGTTTGCACATGGTGTATGGAGATATACTAAGCAAATGCAGGAGGGAGAGTGGGACGGAGAGAGATGAATTACCCAATTCATTTAAACCAGCAGTAGCCACAACCTCTTTCCCGTCATAAAGCTCTGGATCAGCATTTTGCTGATACGGAAGGCTGATAAGAAACGTTAGGGAGAAAATGCCATACCTATCCTTTCACCTGCACGTGCCTGCATTTGCACACACACACACACACAACACACACACAGAGGCATGTGAACGTTTGTCTTACCATTTCATATATGCACACATGTGCTTACACAAAGGGACATACGCTTGTGCATGCACCCCAATTCCCGGAGGCTAGTTGGCGTGGAATTGCTTCTTGCTTGCACAGCATTTCCGGGTGGGGTGTGGATGGCTCTCTTCACAGCCTCTGCTCGCTTGCAAGTCCTCCGCCAACAATTTAGCTGATGGGGAGTCTGAAGTGAATTACTATCCCTGCTTCCTTCCTAATAAATCACACACACCCCAATCCCTTTTGTGCCAAGCGGTGATAGCCTGTGTCTTGTGTCTCGAAATGAAAATGAAATCTCTCAGGAAGAGATTGGAAGACCAGTTGCTGTAGAGAAGGACCACTGTGCCCCTAGAAGGGGGGGGGGAATTCCATTGCAGCCCCCACTGCAGTGGGTTGCCCTTTGGCCAAGCTTCATGTTTCATCCCCAATCCTACTCCTTAAACCTCAAGAGCCCGCATCTGTATTGATTGCATATCCACTTAATTAATATTGATTGCTCCTTTGGAGTCAGGTTGAAGACATCCTCCCCCCCTTTATGATGGAAAGTAATCCCCCCTCCCTTTCCTCTTTCTCCTCCCCATTTCAGCATGGGATTCCCTATTCACTCTGAGCTGGAGTTCAGCACAAAGGATCCTCTCTCCTGATACAAGGAGATCTTATTCCTTTGCCTACCTGCTGGTTCTAGCAGGAAGCCAATTTTTCAAAAGACTTCTGCTGACAGAGTAGTTCACAGCCATTAAATTTGAAATTAAATTGAGACAGGGGGCACAGACGGGGGGGGGATTCTGCTTGCTTCACTGCAGTATAGCCTTAAACGGTTTCAATTTCTCTCTGTGTTTTAGTAATATCCACCGCCGTCGGAATACTTTAATATTCTTCCAAGTATTTCTTTTTTCTTATTAAAGGGAGGGGAGAAAATTCATTCATTTCCACCACATTTCTTTCCTGCAACACTGTCTACTGATGCAAGGTTGAGGATTTCCAAATTTCCTCATTACCTGCAAGATTAATTACTTCCCCCATTCCAAAATATGGGGTTTAAACATTTGATAATCATTGGATTGTAGCAGATTTTAATTCCACGAGAAATAGCAAAGGCAGCAGTCGCCAAATTAATTTCTATCTAATATGCTAAGATGCTTCAGAATTTATGGTGGGAATGTGGGATTTCTGTCCCTCTCTCACTTTGGGGGGGGGGAGGCGCATGGAATTGATTGTGGACAGTTTTTAAATTAGGCAGTTTTTTTCTGCCTCTGAGCCTCTGAGGACAGAGAAAATTAATTTAGCCCTAAACATTCATAGAACTGTAGATGCAGACCATGTAGTATGCATAGTACTTTAAAACTACAACCATATACTGTATATATACAAGTAATCCTCAGCATAGGACTGGGATTTCCATTGTAAGGCAAAGCAGCTCTTAAATTGAATTGGACCCAATTTTACAACAATTATTATGGTGGTCATTAAGCGAATCACCATAGTTGCTAAGCAAATCACCACGGTCATTAGGCAAATCCAGCTTCCTAAGACAAGGTTTTTGCTGGAAATCGGCAAAAAAGATTGTGAACGGTGATCACATGACCACAGGATCCTCCTGCTGCTGATCCTATAAATGCAAACCAAATTGCAATCACATGGCCATGAGGCTGGTGCAGCAGTCGTAAAGTAAATGTAAGTATAGGTTGCAGGTCCCTTTTTCCAAGGCTGGTGTAACTTTGAATCACCATTAAATGAGTGGTTGTGGGTTGAGGACCGCCTGCATACATAGAATCACAAAGTTGGAATGTACCTTAGACTTCATCTAATCCACCTTTACGGCTTTGCAGATTGGCGGGGATGGGGAGGGGGGAGAGGGGATGGTTCCACATGAGTGGCAGGCATGCTCCTGCGCAGGTCGATTTGCACAAGCGTCCCTGTTCCGAAGGGTTCAAAGCCCGATAGTGGGTTGCAGCCCCGGGGTTGGGGACCTCTGATCTAGTCCAACCCCTGCTCAGTGCAGGACCAAGGGCAGCATCTCTGACAAATGATCTCTGATAGATGATCCTCCAGATTCTGATTAATGACTTCCAGCAAGGGAGAACTCCCCATGGGGCGGCATGTTCCACTGACCAACAGTTCATATAGTCAAGAGGTTTTTCATTATGGTTATAATCCTGCCCTCTGGAATGATAAGATCATAGAATTGGAACGGACCTGGGAGTCCATCCGTATTTCTCTGACTACAATTCAGATCTGTTATTTGACTGTTATCTGTCTCAATAAAGGAGCATATTTATTGAAAGGAGGGGTCCTTGGTGCTCTCTGAACTTGGTGGTTTTCTTGCAGGTGTTTCATTGCCCAAACTAGATAACATCACCCTAGTACTAACACTGATGATGTTGCCTTTTTTGGATTAATGAAACATCTGCAAGAAAACAACTAAGCTCAAAGAGCACCCAAAGACCTCCACATTGTTATCTGCCTTCAGTCATCTCTTACTCAAATTCTTTAATCATTCCTCATAGGTTTTCTTGTCCTCGCATTTAGACCTTCTTGAAGCTTGTCTCAATTTATTTGCCCGTTTTTTGAACTGTCACGCCCCAGAATGAATCCCATATGCCCCATGGGGTATGGTAAGAGTTGTATGGAACAATGATGTTCAATTCGTAAGACTCTGGTTCTTTTAATGTCTTTTTAGCAGCTGCATTATGTGGTTGCTGTCAGGCCCAAAACCAAGAATAACATAACTCTTCCAAGCTGAATTCTTTATCATTTCACACGTATAGACAAAATCTGACTGTACATTTGCGACTATTAGAGAAGGTTGTCTTCACCCTCTTTCTGTCACACAGATTTAATTTTATGGCTTTTTTGTTGTGATTGTTAATTGAATCATCATGGTCATTAAGCAAATCGCATGGTCATTAAGCGAATCCAGCTACTTCCTTGACTTTGCTTGATGGATGCCCCCTCGGAAGGTTGCAACATTTGGGATGCTGCAATCGTCATAAGTCCACGTTGGTTGCCAACTACACCGATTTTGATCAGGTGACTGCAGAGACCCTGAAACAGTCGTAAGTGTGAGAATCAGTCTTAAATCGCTTTTTTCAGCATCTTTGTAATTTCAAATGGTTGTTAAACGAATGGCCACAAGTCAAGGACTGCAAACACTTTCCCAGGAGGTTTGTGCCCTGATGCCAGGATTTCAGTGTGCAAATACATTTTTTTTTATATATAAATATCGCAACCGCATGCCCTTTCTGCTGGGTCTCTTTTTTTTTTATAAGCTATAGAATTCCAGTACTGTGTTCCAATTATTTATTATTTTATTTATTTAAACAATTGATAAGGCTGCCGAGCTCAGCAGTGATCCTGGGCAGTGTAAAAAGCCAACTACAATTTATCATTTTGCCAAAGCAATAATACCTCAGCCAACCAATCAACTGATGAGCTTGTTGATGTCCTGGCCCAAATTCTTGGGAGAACAGCCAGATTTTAAATGCCTATAGGCTAAGAAGGAGCCAACCTTGGAAGGTGTCATTCAACAGGTGCTGAGAAGGCACGGTTCCTGGGACCAGTAACAAGGCATTGCTAGGATCCTCTTCTGTTGCTGGTTCCCTTGGATGCTGCGTGCGGAAATGCAGCCGTAGAGTTCCCCCCTCTCTTCCTCTGCTCTTCCTCTGCTCCACACATAATCAAAGACTGCTCTTAGGATCTGTCACTCACCTCCCCTGCTCCCCCTCATCATCTTCTAGTGAACCCAGTGCCTTGCTAGACCACATGGCCATCCCAGTAGATTGTGAGAAACACCAAACCTGTCCCGTTTGTCCCCCCACTTTCCGAGCTGCGGCACCGCCAGTCTCCTCTAGCACTTCTTTTGAGGGTCTGGCAATGGCCATTAGGGTAATTTTTCTACTTGGGGGGGGACAATGGGAGGACATCCTTTCACTTATGCTTGGGAGACACATCTCTGAGCTTTCCCACAGTCAGGAAATGTATAAACCAGAGGCCCAATCTGAGATCTTCACTGCAAAGCCCCACATGCACGTTGCAAATCCACTCGGCATTCTTGGGCAACCACTTATCTGTCTTGGGTAGGGGGTTGGACTAGAAGACCTCCCTGGTCCCTTCCAGATTCTATGACTCTAATAGAGATGCCCCATCTTCCCAGATCTGGTGGAATGAGCAGAAACAATCATCAACATCACCCTACAAAATTCCTCTTAGGTAAGAATGGTGCTTTCAATAATCATTAATATTTTGTGTGTTCTGTCATTCAGTAGAAATGCCTCAAGCTAAGTTACAGTGGTCCCATAGTTTTTTTAAAAAAATAAAAGGAGTGTAACAGTTTTGCACAGAGAAGTAGCTTGGAAAATGGTCAGATCTTAGGAAGACTGATAAGTTCGAAAGAGAGCACACATTTTGTTTGACTGCTGCGGGGGGGGGGGGAAATAACCACCAACTAATGGTGTTAGATGAACCCACTATGAGGGAACTGAGTGGGTGCCAATGCAGGAAAGGTCCTTTTGCTGGAATTCAACAGCTAAACCTTAGAAAGTGAGAGACACCAGATAAAATTCTAAAATAATAGTCTCAATTCACAGAGCAAGTTCATTGTAACAGATTGTGCCTGTCAGAGAAATCGATGGAAAGCTGGAAGAAAATAAATTAGGTGCACAGATGGAAGGAGAACAGCATTCCAGATATGCTTGAGGTCATCAGTTCTAAAGGTAAAAAAGTATCCGTGTTCTGTTTATTTATGAATATATATATATGTCATGGCAAATATTTGTTTATGTTTAAGAGTAGTGTTTTTTTTCTTTAGTGATTCTACATGCAATTATTAGTGGAGTTCTTGGGTGCTGCCTAAGCTTGGTTGTTTTGCAGACATTTTATTACCCAACTAGATATTATCATCAGTTCTAGAAAGGAGAAAGGAGTGAGGTTTGCTACCCATTGCTTATTCTATTCATTTTAATTATTCATTATCGTTTTATTTATTACATTTGTGTTTCCTCCTAGGAGCTAATATTGACGTACTGGTGCTCCTTCCACAATAAAATCATCGTCATAGCCTTTAGAACATAAGTCGAATTGTGGTGGTGATAATTTATTTATTTATTTATATCTTGCCTTTAATATTTTTATAAATAACTCATGGTGTCGAACATACCTAATACTCCTTCCTCCTCCTATTTTGCCCACCACAACTCTGTAGAGATAGGTTGGATTGAGGGAAAGGGACTGGGCCAAAGTCATCCAGCCAGCTTTGATGCCTAACATGGGACTAGAACTCACCATCTCCTAGTTTCTAGTCTGATTGCCTTAACCACTAGACCAGGGGTCCTCAACCTTGGCAACTTTAAGACTTGTGGACTTCACCTCCCAAAAAGCTGGCTGAGGAATTCTGGGAGTTGAAGTCCACAAGTCTTAAAATTGCCAAGGATGAGGACCCCTGCACTAGATCATACTGGCTCATAATGATTTGTGATCCCCCAATGTAGCTGAGAAGAATTTAAATAGGAGTTCTCCAGGCCAAGCAACCTTAATCCCAAGACTAGGTAATACTTTCAAAACTCAGCTTGTAATGAAGTGTTAATCAGTGTACCACAATTGCTCCTTTCCTAAATAGGAGTATAAAAAGATAAAATAAACCATAAAACAACACAGCATAATTGTATGGAGCAGGTTTCTCAACATTAGTGACTCTTAAAATGTGTGGACTTCAACTTCCAGAATTCATTGGATCTTTGAAGTCCACACATCTAGAATTGCTAAGGTTGAAACACAATTGTTTAGAAGAATGCTGAGGAATTTCTTTTAGTCTCATTAGCCATATTGGCTAGTTTAATAGGTGTAGATTCCAAAAATTTACAGGGTCACATTTTCACTTCAGTTTCAGAAAGTTCAAACAACTTCTTTTATATGCATTCTCAGGAAGGTAAGGGTCTCCTTTATTACAACTTCAGAAGTAATTGAAAAAAATATCTACAGAGAATGACCCTAGCAGCGTCTTTTAAGATAGAAGTGGATAGGGCTTTATAGCCACCCACTTCTAAAACCTGGGTATAGTTGAATTATTGAAGGACTTTGAAAGGAAAGTTCACTTAACCCTCAGTATGAGAATTCTTGGAACTGGTTAGGCTAGCAAGGAAGCCATTCATTTTTACAAAACATTGAAAGAGACCTTTTTGTGATACAGATAATGAGGATCAAAAAATTTTTTCCCATTCCTCCCTTAGAAACTAACAATTCAACTTTGCCTCCTTCTTAACGGTTTTGCCCAAATACTAACAATATAAAACTTCTCTCTGGAAAGCAACAGGAAAAGCAGTGGACTTCAATAGCAAAATAAGAATGGAGCCTGGCCAGTGATGACCTACATGACAAATGAAGGGAGCTCAATCTAAGCAAAAGGCATCACACTATGGAAAATCTAATCACTCTTTGTCTTGTTTTCCTTATCATGTGGGGAGGGAGATGGACAGCTAAGAACTATGAAAAATAGATGATGGATGGATGGATGGATGGATGGATGGATGGATGGATGGATGGATGGATGGATGGATAGATTAGATAGATAGATAGATAGATAGATAGATAGATAGATAGATAGATAGATAGATAGATAGATAGATAGATAGATAGATAGATAGATAGATAGATAGATAGATAGATAGATAGATAGATAGATAGATAGATAGATGAGAAAAAGAGAAGGACCATCAAAGCAAAAATGAGCAAATGCAAAATTCATTTCAATATACTAGCAACTTTTAAGAAAAGACAGTGGAAAAAATACATGTAGTCTTTGATTTATGCCCACAACTGGAACCAGAATTTCCATATACTCCAAGCAAGGCAGTTGTTAAGTAAGTCATGCCTGATTTTACAACCTTCTTTGACGTGATTATTAAGCAAATCACTTGTTAAGTTGTTAAATGAATCATATAATTGTAAGCAAATCTGACTTCCCTATTGACTTTGCTTGTTGGAAGTTGTCTGGGAAGGTCGCAAATGGTAATCACATGATCCCAAGACTCTGCAACCATTGTAAATACATGCCTGGTTGCCAAGCGCCCAAATTTTGATCATGTCAAAATTCGTTGCAAAAGTTGTAATTTCAAGGACCAATTATAAGTTCCTTTTTTCAGTGCCATTCAAACAGACGCTAAATGAATGGTTGTAAGCCAAGGACCTACCTGTACATATCTTGTATATTCTTGCAAAATTTCAGTTAGCAGTATTGCATTTCACTAAAGTTAATGAGTAGGGATACTTTAATAATCATTTGATAACAGCTCTAATTAATTCTGTGGTGATGGGATCCCTATCCCTTATCTCCTTCTTATTGCTATTATCTAGTAACGAGGAACAGTTGGAAGGTACGTCTAATTAGTAATTGGTGGTATTAAGTAGAAAATATGTGGTACTAAATAGGATTTTAAACCATTATTTTTATGGGAATAGATTACAATGTTTTATGTTATTAGATTAGGTACATGATGGAGTATGCAATTATTTAAACTTTTTTAAGACAATAAATTATAGTCATTTTATAGCCATTCTTACTTCCTGCACTTTTGAGAGATTTTTGTGTAGCCATTATATATTTACTGATCTGAGAAGATGATGATTACACATTTAGTTTTCTTATCTAGTATTTCTGTTGGTCAACCATGCAGAATGGATCTGAAATGAGTTAGTTGTTATCACAAGGGAATTTTATGGATTTGCTTGATGAAAAGCTCAGCGAAGAAACATGATTATTTATTTAAATTTATATGCTGCCCATCTCATGGTTCGAGGTGACTTCAAATGCAAATAATCCTGTACAGGTGTGTGTGTGTGTGTGTGTGTGTGTGTGTGTCTGACTGTCTATGTGTTGGCTGGAGCACCCAGTCTACCATGTATAGGATAAATCAGTCTGTTCTGCGTTTCACTCCAATCTAGGAGCATATTTTGCAGGCAGACGTCACATACTGTGAATACTATAAATTCAAAATTTTGTGGCTGACAAAGAGTTAGTGGGAGAGAGCTTGAAAATAGCTATACTAGTCTCCCACTAACTCTTTGTCAGCCACAAAATTTTGAATATATATATATAGCTTTCGTCGGCCACACTGCCGACATCATCAGAGCATATAACGTGAGATTTGGGAGTCCATTCTTATATGACTGGCTGTTTCTGCGCCCGGGCTCTCGACCTAGTCATCAGTCCGCTCCTCGGCGTCGGGCGCACCGTTCTTAAAGGGGCCGTTTCCACAGGTATCCTCTCTCCTCCAGTTGCCGTTGTTCTTAGGGCATGTGTGCTGGCGTTAGGGGGTCGAGTGTCAGATCGTTCCTGCTCCTCCCGTTTCGTGCCGGGGGACCGGGTGTCAAATCGTTCTTGTACATACATACATACATACATACATACATACATACATACATACATACATACATACACACACACACAACTTTCACTTGTATTCATTACTTCTGAGATTCTATTGAACACCTATCCTTTTCAGTTTTCAAAGATATAGGCATATACTTCTAAAGATGGAGATTTTGGGATCTGGTTTTGTTTCAACTAATGTAAGATTTGGTCGCAAAATAATGACATTTATTGGATGTTGAGAATTGGTTACAGATCTCTTGTTGACAGTTGGAAACAACAGTTTCCATTCCTTATAAAAAAAATGTAAAAAACGATAACCCAAGGGCAGATTGTACAGTTAGATAAAATGTAGTACCTTGCTGGACAGGAAGAGAAAATGATGACAGTATTGACTAGGAAAAAAGATTTGTGTAAGGTTTAGAGCTATCAGGCAAAGTCTTCTGGAAAATGAGTTTATCCCACTAGTGTCCTTTGAAGCAAAATTCAGATAGTTGTGGGCGATTAATGTACTGAGTACTCAAGTTAGAAAGCTGGGTTTAAAAAAAAATAATTTATTGCGAAAGTATATATACCATAAAATAATTACCTTTAATTGTTTTTTCTAAATCACACATTCCAAAATACGGTTTTATATAGAAAACACAAGTGATCGTTTAAAAAATACATGACTTTCCTTTTTAGTACATCTTCATTGAAATATCCGTATATTCTCTTTAATATTTATTTCTAGCCTATTTCACATTATAGTACTAATTTTTAAAGAACTGACCTGTAATATTCTGAAAAGCATGAACAAGTCTTTAATGTAGTTTAAAAGAAAGATAGACAGATTGACTGGTTGATTGAAAAGATATAAGTAGATAGAAAAAGTTCAAGAGCATTATAAGAGCTTCATATAAGGCCAAGAGTTGTTTTTTTATTTATTTATTTGATATTCTGGTTTCTGATAGTGGTCACCTATAAATAATTCCCCCCAAAAAACCTCAAACCAAAAATAGGAGCTGAGTCCTTTAATTGGATTGAAGCAAATATTTGTATAGGGTTGTGTATTCAGTTCCTAAGTGGTGCTTCAGAGTGCAAACATAGCATCTATCTGAAGCTCTTTTAAAGCAGGAACATCTTTTCCCAAACTTGTATGACAGCTAAGGAGGTAACCCACATGCCTTCAAAAAAAACAGAGTTAATCTAAACATTTAGAGACAGTTATTGTATGAATATCTCTACGTGCTCCAAAATAACTTGTGAAATAAACTTAAAAATGCTGCATGACCTATTCCTGCAACATTCAATAATGTAGCCTTGCAAAAGAGTAGAATTAGTTCATGTTGTCATATTTGCTCTCTGATTCACCTGGAAGGGCTGACATCTGTCTAGTAAGTCTGAAAACACGTATTTCCCACTGTCACTTATCTGGTTCATCCATTAAGCCCAGCCCTTCCTAAGTTTCTTTCTCTGACTGTTAAGCCACTGGGGTTCCTCCTGTCTTCTCTGATTGTTTCCCCTCCTCTCCCTCATCCATCCTCATTCCATTTCAGGTAGTCCTCAACTTATGTCATTTTACTATTTTATTAGTTTTATCAAAATATAAAATACAGAAGTACAAGAAAAAAATGAAAATAAGGGGAGAATAAGGGGGAAAAGTGAAAAGTTTAGGTAGATATATACCAGTGGTGGCAAACCTTTTAGAGACCGAATGCCCAAACTGCAACCCAAAACCCACTTACGTATCGCCGGGTGCCGGGTGGGCGTGGCCCGCCGGGTGGGTGTGGCCTGCTGGGTGGGCGTGGCCATGGTGGAAATGGCAGACTGGGTGGGCGTGGTCAAGGTGGGCATCAACTCGATGTTGCTCTGGCGGGTGGGGCAGTGGGTAGGAGGGCATCTTGCTCAGCAGGTGGGGAGGCATGGGGGGAGGCTCCTGAGCCCCGCAGCTCTTCCAAGGCGGGGAGGAGGGGCTGTGCTGGGATCAGGGCTCCTCGTGCCTTCCGTTGCCTGCCTGCGCTCTTCTGCCGAAGATGCTGCGGCTCCGCTTGCCTGGCAGGGCAGGGAGACGCTTGTGCACGGGGACGCACATAGGGCTGCTGCCTCGCTTGCCATGCCGGGATTGGACTGGACTGGGCATGGAGCCGCCTCATGGCTTCTTCCCCCATGGACATTGGGAGCACCTACCCCACCTGCGGAAAGCTACGCATGCGCAGCTCTGCGGAAAGGTGCGCATGTGCGGAGAGGAGGAGGGAGCAGCTCGGCCCAGCAATGGCTCGCGTGCCATAGGTTCGCCACCACAGATATATACCTTAACTTCCAACACCTTTTGGTGCAGTATAATAAGATAATAACATGAAACTTCAGCTTTTCACTTTTATATAATAGTATATACTAGCCATTTCTATAAATCTATCTAATCAGCAAAATCCAAAATCAAAGTTTCATTTTTTCCATCTCAAGCACAAAGTCCAAAAGTGGTTTCCGGGTAGAAACAAAATTAATAGTGGTTTTTTTTTTCTTTGATCAAAGCAGTCAATTTAGCCATCTCTACTAACTCCATCAAGTTTTGCAGCCATTCATCCATGGTGAGAATCAAAATGTCCTTCCATTTTTGTGCATAAAGTAATTTTGTTGCCTTCCGCATAGATCACGGGTAGGCAACCTTGGCTCTTTTATGACTCGTGGACTTCAACTCTCAGAATTCTGGCTGGCTCAGGAATTCTGGGAGTTGAAGTCCACGAGTCATAAAAGAGCCAAGGTTACCTACCCCTGGAGATAGTCCTCAATTTACAATTGGGAGCATCCAAATCTGGCTTCTCCCATTGACTGGCTTATCAGAAGCCAACAGGAAGGCCACAAATGGAGATCATGTGAGCACAGGACACTCCAACTGTCATAAATTCATGCTGCTTGCTAAGTGCCCAAGTTTTGATCACATGATTGTGGGAATGCTGTAATGACCATAAAAGCGAGGACAATGTAAAACACTTTTGTCAGTGCCATTGTAATTTTGAACAGTTGCTAAATGAATGGTTTTAAGTTGAGTACTATCTGCACAGATAAGGGATTATTGTCCAGGCATTTCTTGCTAATTAGACTGATTTTTTTAGGGTGTTTCTGAATATGTTTTGCCCTGCTTTATAATTTCAATGCAGTTATAATGAGCCTATATCTCTCATGGAGATGGCACATGCATATTTTTTTTATCTTGTTTAAATGAGAGATTAATCTAATAACTATTCGATGATGACTTAAATTCTCCTCTGCAAACACCTGTGTAATGTGTTCTTCATTTCTTTCATACACTGCATCTTTCCAAGTTGTGAACAATTTTCTTTTCGCTTTTTAACAAGACACCTGCAGATTCTGAGCATTACTGCTTTCCACGCATCAGTGAAGTCCATATTTGTGGATCACACCATTTTGTTGTGGAAGAAATATTTGGCCAATTACTTTTATTCTTGAAACTCAGGCTTGCCAGATACACAGTGAGTAATGAACCAATCCGAAGGAACAAGCATATTTTGTTCCTGCTGTAACCGGTGAAAGATGATTTAGCTTTGTCCTATATAATCCCCACCGTGTAGAAATCTGTCAAGTGTGATGCACTTCAACCAATTTTTCAAGAATAAATTCTCAAAATGTATGGCCATGCCATTCTTCATTTAGATGTTCCATTTCATATCCTATCGCAAATAAAGGATATGCCAAAACATGTAACCAAACATGTTTTTTGTTAATCAAATCTTGAATTTCTGCTCTTTGAAGAAAAAGCTGGGGTCGTGTTAGCAATTATTATTTGTTATGTACAGGTAGTCCTTAACAACCATTCATTTAGTGGTCGTTCAAAGTTACAACAGCACTAGAAACTTACACTTACAACTATTACAGGATCCCCATGGCCATGTGATCAGAATTCGGGTGTTTGCAACTGGCATGTATTCATGCACAGGGTCATGTGATCACCATTTGTGACCTCCCCAGCTGGCTTCCGACAGACAAAGTCAATGGGGAAAGCCAGATTCACTTAACAATCACATAGTTTATTTAACAACTGCAGTGACCCACTTGACAATCACAGCAAAAAAGATCATAAAACTGAGCGTGACTCATTTAACAACCATCTTGCTTAGCAACCAAACTACATGTATTTATTCCATTAATATCTCTCTTTTCCATGGGAATTCAGACCAGTCCATAAGGTGGCCTCCTAAAGTGATCGGGCAACTCCAAACTTTAAATTGTATTACCATATTAATGGCTTAATATAGATTACCAAGTTAATTGTATCTCCTTACCGCCCAGCCACATCTACAGAAAGAATAGGACTTCTAGATGTGCTTTACAAATATCTCTGGATTGATATAAATTGAAAAAAAACACGATGTATACGAAATAATGCAAGAATAAACACACAAAATTTGGGATAAACAAAAGGAAAGAATTAGCCAGTTTTATGTCTTTTGCCTGGCTATTAAATGTTTATTTTCATGAATAGGAAAGCACAAAGAAATTTGCTCAGTGGAGAGCTAATTGTGCAGTTCAGAGCATCTGCTGGGCTGTATTTATAAATTGTTGATGAAGTAGGACTCAGAAACTGAAATAAAATATTATAGGGTTAAATGATTGTAGAATTTCAGTGTTGTACTGTATATTTAACAATAGGAATCCCAATTGAAGGAGAATATTGTATCAAATACTATAGCTAGAGAAAACTGGTAGAAATTGTTTTATCATTGATATATTACCCCAGTCCTGATCACTACATCATTTTCTAAAAATTGTTGGACATGTAATAGGTTAGATATTTCTTTCATATCTGATGGCAATGCTCTAAAGCTAAACAACTCTGGAAAATGATTTGTCTAAGATGAAAAAAATCTTAATTGTTGAATTTCCTTTTTCAGCCTATGCTATTCTTACTAAGCTTTACAAAATTATATATTCCCACAAAATTAAACTGGTTTTCTATATGCTAATTGCTATAAGGATATTTTATACAAAGATACATATCAGAGCTGCACAAAGTAGGAGAACCATTTGGCTTGAAAATAAACCTGAAAAAGAGCCAGATTATGTTTAATAAATTCACCAAAGAAAGATTTTTTTTCAAATATCTGGAGAAGAAGTAGACATAGTAGACCACTACATATACCTTGGCCAACAGATCTCAATAGTAGGTGATACAATAAAGGAATATTTTTTTAAAGAGTTTTTATTGGTTTTTTTCATACAAGTCAATAGTACTTGTTCAATAAACGTGTTGTCTGAGTTTATTATTCACTAATACAGGTTTAATTCCTAATTCCTTATTCTTTTCTCCAGCCATTTATAAAATAAGTCCCAAGTCTGTTAGTATTCTGTTTCTTCTTTTTCTTTCAACCTCATAGTAAATCTGTCCATTTCCGCACAATCTAGTATTTGTTTAATTATTTCTTCCTCTGGTGGTATTTCTTCATTTTTCCAATATTGTGCGAATATGATTCTTGCCGCTGTTATCACATGTAAAATCAAGTATATACTTTGTTTATCAATCTTTTCTGGCATTTACTATTGCGTTAAAATCCCCTATTAGGCAAATATTTTGGTATTCCATTTCTACTATTTTTCTATGAAGATTTTGATAAAATTCTTCTTGTTTATTGTTTGGTGCATATATTACTACCAAAAGTATTTGTTTTTGATGTAAAAATATTTCTACCATCATAATTCTTCCTTCTTCATCTGAATAAATCATTTTAGAATCTATTGTCTCTTTGACGTATACAGCTACTCCTCTTTTTTTTTCTTTTTTTTTGTGCTGATGCATAATAGAGTTTCCGAATTTTGGGGTATTCCAAAAGTTTATAGTATTGTTTTTTTATATGTCTCTCTTGCAGATAAATTATATCAATATTTAATTTCTGTAATTTTTTAAAGATTCTGTTTCTTTTTGATGGGGAATTCAGTCCGTTTATGTTCACTGAAAAGATTCTGTTTTCTTTCTCCATTTTGTTTACTTATATTTAGGTCTTGTTGATCTTGTAGTCCTCTGCTCTCTTGCCATTCCCTCATCCTCTTGTTCTGGTTTGTCTTTCTCTTCTACTGATTGTATAGTTGTTTCCTCGGTAGTTTGTTCTGTATGTTTCTGGCTTTTTCTATCCTCTTGTTGATGTTGTATTCTTTCATCCAGGAATGCTCTGTTTTTTTCATCGAAGTCGTCTGCCTTCCAGACTGAATCCAATTGATATCTTGTATTGTTCCAGTTGATTAAGATCCCTTCTGGCATTAACCATCTAAAGTTTATACCTTTTGCAATTAACTTTGTAGTCAAAAAGTGATATTGTCTTTGGGTGTCTCTTATTCTCTTAGGAATCTGCTTCAACACCACAATTTCTTTGTTTTTATATTGTAATGGATCATCCCTAACTCTTCTCAGTATCTCATCTCTTATTGTTTTCTTTATGAATCTTACATGGACTTCTCTGGGTAATTTGTGTTTCCTTGCATAGCTTGAATTCATTCGAAATATTTCATCTATTTCCATTTGTATCTCCACTCTTTCTGTTTTTAGGGCTGCCACAATAGATTAGTAATCACTTCTGATATATCTTCCTCCTTGTCTTCAGGTATATTTTGAAATCTTAGATAGTGTACCGCTTTCTCCATTTCCAAGGCTGCAACCGCTCCTTCTAAGCTTTGATTTCCTTTTTCTAGTCTTTCATTTTCTTCCATTAATGCCTCAATTTTTTATCAGTTTCTTCTGATTTGTCTTCCATTTTCTGAATTCCTTGTTCATTTTTGGCAATCATTTGTTGATGGGTGTCAAATTGTGTCTTTATGTCAAGCATTTGCTCATTTAGTTTATCAAAGTTGTTTTTTGTCTCTTCATAATTTTTCTGTATTGATTCTTGAATTAGCTGTAGTGTAGCTTGCATATCTTTTTGAAAGCTGTTTTTTCTCACTGTAACGTTTCAATAGATCCCTGGCTTGCTGGACTAGATGTTCCAGAAGAGGGTGCAGAAGAAGTTTTTTTCGTAATTATAGTGAGATTTGGTGCACTCATTTTTCAATTGAGCAAGTTTTGTAAATCCACAAAGAGAAAAAGAAAAAAAGAACAAAACCAACTGCCTTAGGCTATAATCCAAATGTGAAACAAGCCAACTGCTTTAGGCTAATCCAAATGTTCCAGTTAGTTTAAAGATGTAAAAAGCCCTCTGTTTCCAAGTAGTTTCTATTGTGGTTATATCCAGGGTCAGAAGATATGATTTTAGAAAGTCTTTTCTAACATAAAGTCACATAAAGTTCTTTGGTTTACAACAGGTGTTATTTCAAGGTCAGGAGCTTCTCTAGTTCTTTTAGTATTGTTGTAGTATCTCCTTTCACCATGGCATGTTAAATGTGGTTGGCAGGCATTTGGCAAGCTAAGCGTAATTTTCAAGAACAACCTTCCCCTATGCCTGAAGAGAAAAGTTTTCAATCAGTGTGTGCTACCTGTTCTAACACATGCTGGTCAAACATGGACACTAACCTCACAATTGATACAAAAGCTATGAGTGCCACAAAGAGCCATGGAAAGCTACATGCTCGGCATCACAAGACAAGACAAGATAGAAAGACCTGAATATGGGAATGAAAGTATACAATATTATCAAGAAAGTAAAAAAATTGAAATGGAAATAAGCTGATCACATAGCAAGAAGGACTGAGGGCAGGAGGAACAAGGCAGTCATAGAATGGATCTCACTTAATAAAAAGCACCCACAAAAGAGACCTAAAACAAGATGGATCAACAACATCAGCAAGTATTGCGGGCCCAATTGGCAAAGAAAAGCTGAGGACCGTATGGGTTGGAAACATGCGGAAGAGGCCTTCATCCTGTAGTGGACAGACAATGGCTAAAATGATGATGATGATGATTGATGATAAAGAATTTTTGATCGTAAGAGAATGACTAAAAAGTTGTGGGTGTGTTTTGATGTCTTTCATGTCTTTGTATCTTAAAAATAAACCTGACACATTTTAATTCAATTTAATTAGAAGCCATTTTTACATTACATTTAATATATGGGGCAATATATTTGTTTAATATTTATTAAACATATATAATAAATTTGAGCTTCTTTTATGTGAACTCTTCATATTTCATATTTTATAGTTATAGTAGCATGGATAGAATTTATTGTACTTTACAGTTTCATTTTACAGTTCGTAGTGTGCTGTCCATTGTTCTTAGTAGTTATAATCTGCATAAGATTATATAGGCATTCAATCACTTGTTGAATGTACTCACTAAGTGTTAAATCTCGGATCAGCATTCTTTCCCTCTTAATCTATTTGTGAGCCCCAGAAAACAAAACCATGACTAGTATTAATATTTTGGTCTCCTCTTTTGTTCTAGTTATCTTCTTGTTCAGTCCTACTATTTTTTTAAAATGTTGAAACAATACCCATTTTTGTCTCACTTCCCACCATATTCTCAACCATTCTGTTTCTCTGAATTCAGTTCTTACAGTACTTCGTTTTTAATTCTGAAGCTTCCTTGTGTGAATAATCGAGTATCCAGCTTCCATTCAATTCAGTTCTCAGTTTTGTCCTATTCACAGACTGAATCTCAAGGTATGAATTAAGGAATGAATTTGACTGCAGTGACTTCATTTCAGTTTTCTAGCAGTCACCATAGTAAGCAAAAGAGTATAATATATGGATCTTGCTAGACAACTTACCACTGGAAGCAATTGTGAGTTAATTAGTAGTACATTTTCACTGAACATATTAATTAAAACATTTTCAATATTTCCTTGAATCTGGCAAACCAGGATCCATTTTTACTGAATTGACACTGCTCCCTATTATTACATCTCTCTTGGAACCCATCAGACATACATATTACAATTATTCCATTAACATTTGTGAATCAGATGTGAGTGGCGCTCACAATGTTCAATAAAATATCTTAAATTATGTCCATTATCTGGTTTCAATTTATCTCAGACTTTGACTTCACAAAATGTGTATAATTACAATTGAATCTTAAAGCCAAAATTATTTTTTTAACCATTTATATGGTTAAAAATAAATGTTCAAAATGATTCATCTACTCAGTAATCTTTAACATACAGACACTATTCCATACTGTGGTTTATTATTCTTTATAGATATTTCAATTTGGAGTGATAGTGGCTTAGCAAGTTCTGTGAGAAGTGGTGGTGGGTTTTTTGTTGTTGCTGTTGTTGCATTTTTTAATTTCCTCAAGTAAGTAATGGCCTACTTTTTTATCTTTTCTGTACTGGAACCAAAGAAATGGCTGACATAGTTCAACACAGTGGTGGGAGAATCCCTGATAATCTTACTTTATCTACTTGTTCCCAAAGTCTCTTTCAGTCTATACACATTTAGAGAAGACTTCACAGTCTTTTATCACCACCTGATTTCCCAAGAATCCTTAATGTAGTGTTTTTGCAAAGGAAATTGGAACAAAATCCCAGAAGTCAGCATTTTTTAACTGTAAAACGGCTTCTGATTGAGTTGCTTGAAGTAGGGGATTTCTCTTCCATGTTTCTGCTGTGCTGTGCATAATAAAGCAAAGGACTGTGCACTCTGGGGAAACAAGCTGCATAGTATTCATTCATTCGCTCAAAATGATACGAAAGCATAATGCACACATTTATGAGGAGTCATTTTGCTTATTGTCACATGTATTAGAGATTGCTGGCCTCTCCTCTATAAGCCTGTCATCTACAAACAATAACTGAGAAAAAGTAGTATTACTACCAACCAACATGCTAAATTAAAAACACTTATCATTCCAATTATTTTACAGAAAAACGAAAGGCAAGAACTGGGAGCTTTATATCCACAGAAGTTCAAGAAAAAATAGTTGCTCTTCAGGGGTGAAGCTGGACTTCAGAGAGTTGTTAATCTTTTACCTTATTTTAGATGAAAGGCTCTGTAAAATCTATGAGATGAGAAAGAAGCACAATTCCTGAAAAGCACAATTGTCCTTTATAACACAAGCATTTGTGGATTTTGCATGAAGATTATTGCTTTATCAGAAGAAGTCTGAAGATACAATCCTAATCATTCTCTTAGTGTAATATGTTATCTGTTCTAGAATATTACAAAGTAGATGAAGCATTTTAAACACCTTGTTGTTGTTGTTAGTTGCGAAGTCGTTCTGACCCATCGTGACCCCATGGACAATGTTCCTCCAGGTCTTCCTGTCCTCTACCATCTTCTGGAGTCCATTTAAGCTCATGCCTACTGCTTCAGTGACTCCATCCAGCCACCTCATTCTCTGTCGTCCCCTTCTGCTATTGCCCTCAATCTTTCCCAGCGTTAGGCTCTTCTCCAGTGAGTCCTTCCTTCTCATTAGGTGGCCAAAGTATTTGAGTTTCAACTTCAGGATCTGGCCTTCTAAAGAGCAGTCAGGGTTGATCTCTTCTAAGACTGACCGGTTTGAACGCCTTAAACACCTACCCATACCTTATATAAATGATAAAAGAAAACAACATTTTATTCCTTTGGCTTTAGAGTTCAATTCTAATTATATAAGCTTTGGGAAGTTGAAATCTGAGGTAAATTGAATTAACAGACACAACTCAATTCCCCAACCCTAATTTATGCTTCTCAAGTACTGTTTTGAGGTCTGTTCATAGCCTTTTTACCAGTGCTCAGTAATGTTCATTTCCATCTTTGCTTTTTCTCAAATGTATTATTATATACATTAGATTTGCACATAATCCCCGTCTTGAAATGGGACTGAGTTATTTGAAGGACCACATCTCCATAATTACACCTGCTTATCCCATCAGTTCTGCAAGCTGCAAGTAAGGGAACTATACTTAGTGGGCTCAAAGAGGCAGACCTTCATGGCAACCACCTTATGGAGCATTCTTTGAAGTGAGGCCATCTCCTTCCCTGTTTGTTTTCTGGAAAGACTTGGCTAAGTCATCTTCCCTGGAACAGCCAGGGAATCAGTAAGATCTTGAGGTGGGTTCCCTTGCCAATTTAATATCTTGTGTGCCTTATATTTTTTTAACATTTGAAGAATGACTGTTTCTAGACATGTTTATTGTTTTATCACTTTGTGATATGCCATCCAGAGTCACTTCTTGTGAGATGGGTGGCCATATAAATTTAATATATAAATAAAAAAATAGACTCATAAACCCA
This sequence comes from Azemiops feae, assembly GCA_023970755.1. Classification (NCBI taxonomy): domain Eukaryota; kingdom Metazoa; phylum Chordata; class Lepidosauria; order Squamata; family Viperidae; genus Azemiops; species Azemiops feae. The sequence goes on along the minus strand of JALGBA010003894.1, from coordinate 45,195 downwards.
TTTCATAACACCTCACCTGATAAAATACCTGAGAAACACCTATCTTTTTTAACATACAACTGCTGGTATCAGATCAGTATGGCGTAGTCTCTTTGAATGTAGCTAAATTTTGTTATATTGTCTGCAAAATTAGGCAGACTTTGACCGCCCACTGACAATCCACCACTAATTGTAATATATATTATCTTGTCTTTTCTATTTTTTTTAATGCTTCTTATTTGTAATGCTGATCTGCGACCGTAATAAAAATTACTTATTATAAATAAAAATAATAATAAAATAAAAAGGGGTTTCATATAGCCATCAAATGAAGTAGACAACCCAGTCTAAAATGGGATATTTTACACTTTTGCCCTTTGTTTGATTGACAGGGAAGCATAAACTGATAATAATAGTGTTTTATTGGAGGTGAAAAGTAAATGCCTCAAAAATCAAAAGAGATTCACAGAAATATCAGTATGATTCACAGAAGCTCTGGCATTTAGAATGAAGAGTATGAAACCAAAATCTGGCTGCCAGTTATTAAGAAGAGGAAATTTAAAAATCCATAAATGTCTTTTTAATAAAGATTCTCTTCTGAAGAACAACTTCTTTTGTCTCAAAGCAGAAAGTAATAGACATTTAAAAACAGGTTTTAAAAACACGTAGTTCCCCATCCTCTGTGAAATATGTCCTGCTTTCTTCATTTATATAGCTTCAAATATAATTTTTTAAATGGTGGTAAAATGAAATACAAGTAGTTCTACAAATCGGAATATTTGGGTTGGCTTTTGTTTTGGGAAAATCTCCCCAAAAGCATTCATTTCATTGTGCTTTCATGAAAGGTTTTTTAGAAATGTGTCATTCAGCACATTTGCTTGGATCTTATAGGGCAGGGGTAGGCAACCTTGGCTCTTTTATGACTCGTGGACTTCAATTCCCAGAATTCCTGAGCCAACATGGCTCAGCTTGGAAACTCTCCCTTTCCCCTCAGCATGGCTGGCTCAGGAATTCTGGGAGTTGAAGTCCACGAGTCATAAAAGAGCCAAGGTTGCCTATCCCTGTTATAGGGCATCAGTTGCTTGTGGGTTAATCATCAAGGCAATGTAGTGCACTTCAAAGGATGAAGTTTTGGCTTAGAATTTGGAGAAGGGCAGTTCCAACACTTCTGGACGATGCTAAATTGGAAGCGGGCAATAGGACCATAATATACCTTAAATTCAGTTACAAAAGGTGTTTTGGAATACACAGGGGCATAAATACAGCACCCAGCTTCAACTCTTTAAAACAGCTGTGTCTTTTCCCACAATGCTTTAAAAAAAAATGCAGAAAGATATTACGTTTGCACCCTTCATTCACAACTTCTATTTTCAGAATGGAAAGGAAGCTAATGAATAATATTAGCGTGTTGTATTCATTTTTTTCCTTTCAAATTGTAACAGGAGCAAAATAGGGAAGCTGGCACAGACTTTCACAGATACAACGAAAAGCAGCATATTCTTTTTCCGAGGGAGGGCTTCCCTTTACAGAAAATTTGAAGCTAAGCTGCTGTATTTATTCAGATGTAATGAAAAACTGATAATCCTTACTACTGTGTAGTATGGTACCAAGTTAATATGCTGCAGGTATTGTATGACTATGATAATAAAAAAAAAACAGATCACCACAATGTTTCCAAGATCTCTCCATGCACAGAGTTTTATAAATGGTTTCCAGGCTTTGGGAAGAAAGAGGGGAATCAAAGCTCTGCATCTTTTTCAGCAATTCTGTAATGCTTTTATCTGCAGAGAATATCAGGGGGAAGCCAGAAGCATCAAATACAGCACTATGCGAAGAACTGCATGGTGAAAATATGAATATATGTGGTGGAGGAGTTTTTGCAGATGTGGGAAAAAGGCAGGAATGGCAATCATAAGTTTGTTTTGGAAAGAAGTTTATTCAATTTCTGTATACAAAAGAAAATTAGTATCTATCTATCTATCTATCTATCTATCTATATCTATCTATCTATCTATCTATCTATCTATCTATCTATCTATCTATCTATCTATCTATCTATCTATCTATCTATCGAGATAGATAGATAGATAGATAGATAGATAGATAGATAGATAGATAGATAGATAGATAGATAGATAGATAGATAGATAGATAGATAGCCAGCCAGCCAGCCAGCCAGCCAGCCAGCCAGCCAGCCAGCCAGCCAGCCAGCCAGCCAGCCAGCCAGCCTTTATTATTTTTACAAATAACTCAAAGCAGCAAATATATCCAACATGTCTTCCTCCTGGTCTTGTGAACAAAATTTGGATGCTTGGCAACTGGCATGTATTTATGACAGTTGTGCTGCCCTGGGTTCATGTGATCACCTTTTGCAACCTTCTGTTAAGCAAAGTCAATGGGGAAGCCAGATTCACTTAACTGCTTACTAGCAACAACTACGGTGATTCACCTAATAACTGTGGCAAGAAAGATTGTAAAATGGAGCAAAATTCATTTAACAATTGTCCTGCTTAGCAATGGAAATTTTGGGCTCTGTTATGGTTGTAAGTCAAGGACTACCTGCGTTTGGATCTGAAGCATGAAGACGTTTTGGATCTGAAGTAGGCATAATTGTTGATTGTTCCCTAAGGAAGCTGTGCCTTTTTGGGGGGCGGGTCATGTGTGTATCGTTGTGGCCTTGGGAAATTATGCTTTTGTGACGACACCTCCTTAGCTAAATATTGTGTCCTCTTCTTTAAGGAGTTGCCAACACATACGAGTGAACAACTCATGCCAGTTCTGAAGCTTTGGACTGACTACAATTTCATCCTGTAGATCAATAGACAAATTGAATCAATCAATCACAAGATGTCATCTGTAGTTTACAAACCTTAATTCTTCCTTTTTATGTTTTTGTTTTAGAACTCCCCTATTAGTCTTACTCTTGCTGTAAGCCACATCTCTAAAACTTATCCTTGTCCTAATTCAGCATTAAGTTTCTCTTCAAAGTTCTTCCAACTTCTTGATAAATATATTTGCTGACCCTAGAGTTTGGGGCCTCTACCAGTTTACTTCCTTTCCTTCTCATTCTAATTTCCTTACTTGTTTGTTCTGGTGTTTTTGAATTTGATCATAGATCCTCTCTTGTTTTCTGCTTAAGCTTGCCAGGACATAATTCCACTTTGGAACGGATCTAAGAAAGCTTGTCTTGCAAAGACAGAATTTTAGAAATGGTCCCCAATCCTTGCCTATGTTCACTTTCTTTCCAAATCTGTGACAGTTATATAGATTTTGTTATCTTGCTTGGACATGATAAGGCACAAAGAGTTATTTCTGGATTGTCCTGTTTCCTAAGATGTATACTTTTTCAAAGAAAGCTTTACTTTTCTGTCCGGTTTGGCTATTTTTACAAAGTGAATTTAAAGATCTTAGACGCACACTGAAAAAAGCTTCTTTGAAAATATTAGAGATCCTTCTGCAACACTGAATTGAATAAGTTGCATTATCTATCAAATTTAAATAAGGAGGAGTTACTGTGCTATTTTCCAAATATTGGTTATTGGTTACTGATTTAATCCAAGCCGATAGATAAATAAAATCAGTTAATTGTAATTTAATAAAACCATCTTCAGAGCATTTGTGGGCACCAAAAATGGATTTGTCATAAGTGGAGAACTATCTGGATAGACTGGCTTATCTTAGAGAGAAGCTAAAAACTAAACTTAGAAGGAATAAAATAATCTCACCCATTGGATCTCCCCTTCTTTGCCTGTATCAACTTTTTTTTATAGATTATTAGTCACTTAGTGACATTAGCTCATAACTCATATTGCTCATGGCCACAGAGTTTTGATGTCACTGCTAATTTCATTGGTTGCTACATGTTTAGATTATTAGTGCCTAGTATTTACATTTCACAGTATACCAGTTAAAATTAACACAAAATTTATTGACCAAGTTTACTAATTTATCTGACCCTTTTTAATTGAACTGTTTTTGTTATATTCTCAACTGTATGGACAGTAAAGTTACAGTTTTGTGTTCTACAAATGTTCTAGTCCAGGGGTCCTCAAACCCCGGGCTGCGGTCCACTTGCGGGCCTTAAGCCCTTTGGAACCGGGCTGTGAAATTGGTGGGCAAGAGTGTGTATTTGTAGCATGCAAATGCGGGCGTGCACAGTTCATTTGGGGGAGTGATGGGTGCACATGCCCGCCACTCGCATGCAACCATCCCCTCTCCTCCCCGCCCTGAGGCCTATCAGCAGAGGAAGAAAAGTTTGGGGATTCTGTTCTAGTAGTCTTCCCCTTTCTTGGACTGTCTAATAAACTTTTCAGTTTGAAATTCAGAAACTCTCCTTATAACTAAGAATAATTCTACAATAAAAAATTTTTCCAGTATAGCATAACATATATATCACGCCAGTTGATATATACTGAGTGTCATATGCGAAGCTAATGCTAATTTAAAACTTACTCAAACTAGAAACGTCACACTGTGATTGAACTTGATTCTCTTTCTCAGAAGATTAACTTACATTAAAGTGATGTAAAACAAACTAATAATATCACAGCCATAAATCGGAGTTAAATATTTTTGAACCACAGCAAGATGAATTCTTCTTTTTTTACCTCTTAGAGCTTACTGGAACATTAAAACTATCAAGATTTGTATTTCTCCATGATCAGATGAGATTGCTAGACAGAGAGGTAAATTTGATAATTTTAGGGAAGGAAAATGCAAGCAGGTTGTAGCTGTACGCTGCGGTGCTTACTCCATCTCACAGTTCTGTGAAGTATAATGTCTTGCTCACACATTATTTTTTCTAAATTTATTTGCATGCTAATTTTTATTCGTACAGCTATATAGTTCTTTTGTTCAATCCCTGATGGAAAAGCCACATATGGATTCTTTAAGGCAGCCTTTTTCTGACTGGGGAATTCTGGGAATTGAAGTCCAAACTTCTTAAAGTTGCCAATTTGAAAAACAGTGTTTTAAATGAAATCATTGAATAAGCCCACAGATTAAGAAATTCTTTCTGTGCCAAATTTAGCCTGTTTTAGATTCCTATAACTCAACTCCTATAATGCAGGTAGTCCTCAACTTACGACCGCAATTGAGCCTGAAATATCTGTTGCTATGTGAAACATCAGTTAAGTGAGTTTTGCTCCATTTTACGACCTTTCTTGCCACAGTTGTTAAGTGAATCACTGCAATTGTTAAGTTAGTAACATGGTGAAATTGGTTTTCTCACTGACTTTGCTTGTCAGAAGGTTGCAAAAGGAAACCATGTAACCCCAAAATATGGCAACCGTCATAAATCTGAGTCAGTTGCCAAGCATCTGAATTTTGATTGCGTGACCATGGGGATGCTCAATGGTTGTGTGAAAAATGATATGATGTTGTAATTTTGAATGGTCACTAAACAAACCGTTGTTTGTCAGGGAATACTTCTAGGTGCTATCTTTCTATTCTCCCCTACACCCTCTAATATTTCTACTTCTTTTAGATTCTCACTTTTTATATACTTTTAGTTCTTAATTAATATATTTTGGAATCTTCCAGTTTTTCATAATTTTTTAGAGTTGTATTTTTGCTCTTGATGTAACCTTTATGCTTCTTCAAGATACTCCACTTTACTTATGCTGATCTATAACCATAACAAAGATTTAATTTTATTTTTCTCTCCTTCTTGTTCCTAACATCTTAAACCCCGAGTTCAGTTCAGGTTTAATTCAGTCCAGAACTCAGAAAACCTTGAGTACCCTGGACTGCAGGATGAAAACTGGTACAATTCAATATACTGTATATATAACTTTAAATATGAATTTTAGATCTGTGTGACTAAGACTGAATGTTAATTTTTGTTGTTTGTGGCTCCCCACTCTTAAATGAGTTGTTAAAAACTTAATTAAATTTCAGATTCAGATTCTGAACATTAATTATGAATAAAAGGAAGTTACGGGATTAGCAGAGGGCAGCCTCTTTATTTATGAATTATAAATGGTTTATAAATTAAGCCTGGAAGCATCAAAAATGCTGATGAGAAGGAAGGAGAAGATATAATTTATTTTTCTTAGTGTTCTGTGTGGGTGGAATTTTCAGTTTTACCCCCAATGCAAAACAATGATATTTACTAAGAATAATGGATTTGTGTCGTGTTGTTTTGCATTCCATTCTCTTTTTAGATAAAACCTTTCATTCTAGCCTGCTTCCCCAGTTTGTAAATTGTGCATGTAAGAACAATTGTTTTGCATACAGTTTCTTAGGTGAAATCAATCTGGAAATCAAAAAAGGCTTCGGATTTTAAAATGCTGGGTAAGGGAAAATTGGCCAATACAATATAGTTAGTGTTATGTCCTGGGACTGCTGAATGACTCAGCAGGCTCAGGAGGCTGCAGAAGGCCCGGGCAATCCATGTGGTTGCCCGGGACCAGACAGGCTGTCTCCAGCCTTGTGCGCATGCGCAAGGCGGGAGACTAGCCTTGCATTGATTGGTTGATGCTGTCCCTTGCAAGGGGCTATAAAAGGCCATGGCGCCATTTTGTCTTCTGTTCTGTTCGTGATCTCAATAAAGACTGGTGTTTGTTACTCCTGCCTCGCCTCGATGTCTCTTCGGTTGAAACAGAACAGTTAGGAAAGGGAAAAGATCACATACTAGGAAGTAATAAGTCTTCTTTATGCTTTCATAGTGTATAAGTAGCTTCCTCTTTCTGGAAAGAAGGAAGAATGTATGGAATGGAAGAATAAAACTGATAAAGCACTAGAAAGTAATGGATAGATTTTGATAAAATTGGAGTGATTTGGTTCTGTTAATTCTTGGCAAACCCTGGTGACTAATGGAGAGTACTGCCTGCCAAAAATCCACAGTGAATTTGTCAATTAATTTTGATGGCTGCATTTTGATTTTTAAAGTAGAATTTTGAGTGATTTGCAATTCCAGCCACTAACGATGAACTCTAGTTATTTTCTGTGCAAAAGGCCGAGTTGGATATGAAGTGTATGGGGTAATGGGCTGTGAAAATAACCTTGAGAGCCAGGAGGAAGAGCCACTGCCTACACCAGGGGTCTCCAAACTTGGAGACTTTAAGAGTTGTGGACTTCAATTCCCAGAATTCCTCAGCCAGCCAGCTTGGCTGAGAAATTCTGGGAGTTGAAATCCACAAGTCTTAAAGTTATCAAGATTGGAAGCTCCCGGCCTAGACAATGGTCTGATGAAGGTAATCTGAGCCCAGATCAGAAATATAATTTGAGAAAGCATCTCAAATTTGACCCTTCCTAATTCTTATAAAGCAGGGGTCCCCAACCTCCGGTTTGTGAACCGGCACCAGGCCGCGGCATGCCAACAACTGGGCTGCACAAACAAGCAAAGCCCCATCCGCGGGATGCAGGCAGCACACAAAACCGTTCCCCCTCCAGTCTGCGGAAAAATCTCCACAGAACCGGTCCCTGATGCCTAAAGGGTCGGGGACCTGTGTTATAAAGGGAGAGTAGAGGAAGTGCTTTCAGAATTGGAAGCTTACCGTGAGCCTACAATAAGTGTAGTGGTAACAATAAATATAGTGTAGTCAAGGACTATCTGCACGTCATAAACAATAAGCAATAAACCAACTCCCAAACCCTGTGTGTGTGTGTGTGTGTACACACCCACACCCACACATACAGGGTTTGGGAGTTGGTTTACTGCTTATTCTTTATGACATAGATAGTCCTTGACTTGCAAATATTCTTTTAGTTCGATTATAACAGCACTGGAATCCAATTCACTTAATAACTGTATGATTCACTTCACAATTGCAATGATTTGCTTAACATTTATGTCAAGGACTATCTGTACATTACCCAGAGTCACACTGAATGGGTGACCTTGTAAAGCCAGTTTATAACAACAATTCTGTGCATGCAGACATCTCAGTGAGCTTATCTTCTGTCTCCTTGGGCTAGATTGTGATTGGATTAAACTAAAAGTCGATTTCATTGATCTAATTCTTAACTTGTGTTCAGTGGAAACAGGTATAGTCAGAAAATTATTCCAAAATCAAATCAGTTAAAGGTTCCAAACTTGACCACAAAATAAAGGGGTGTAAGTAAGAGAAAACTACAAGATATTCAAGGTGTAAAGAGGAAGAACATTCTCCTTTTTCAAAGCTAGACTCTGTAAATAGTTGAAGAAAGCAATCTACTTCAAATATCGGTTTCATTTCTAGGGCAGTCTTACTCTATAAAAATTGATAAAGTTTAGTCACTGATAAAGCTCATAGATTTTTTTCTTAAATCTATAAATATTTCTGATTTTAATTTGAGTGTATTTTCTTAACAGAATTCATACTGTGCTATAGTAAATACATTTAACCATTCAAAAATGCAGTATTTTTGTCATTGCCATTTATGTTAAACAAAGAATGCTTCTCTCTTCAAACTGATTCCTCAAATGAAAATATTGAAGACGTATACACGGACTATGGGGCATGAAGTCTTTTATTAGAAAAACTGACAAGTCCAAAGAGAATAAAATATTGATAAATTGTAGTTAGAAGAAGGATCTTTTTGAAAGGGCAAAAACATTCCCACGCATTTTTCTAACACTGGGCATTAATGTTTGCCTATTCTAGCTCATAATAAATTAATTAGCTTTCCAACATAAGAATGACATAGGATACTTTTCCTGTTCTTTCGATATTAAATATAGGCAGCCCATTTGAAGTTAAGATGGATGCTGAAAAAGGTACTTATGATTCAGGTTCCAAGTTCCAATAACCACCCCACCCCCCTTCAGTCATGTGACTGCATTTTGGGAGCTTGGCAACCAGCCCATATTTACCGCCATTTGCAATGTCCAGTGGTCTAGTGACTGCAATTTACAATGTTTTCATCAGAAACTGGCATTTACTTCCAATTTCTGACAAAAAAAATATTCATAGAGAAAAATGGGTTTGCTTAATGGCGACTGCATTCACTTAACAATTACCACAAAAAGGTCGTAAAATTGGGCACAGTCACATGACTTAAAAACAATCACAATTTACAGTTGTAATTGCGGGTTCAATTACTGTCATAAGTCGAAGATTACCTGTAAGATTTAAGATATGGTATAGGACAGAAGTCTGCAACCTTGCTGGCTGAGGAATTCTGGGAGCTGAAGTCCACAAGTCTTAAAGTTGTCAAGGTTGCAGACCCCTGGTATAGGATATAGGGCTTTCTTCCTGAGCAGGGGGCTGGACTAGAGACTTCCAAAGTCCCTTCCAACTCTGTTATTCTATATTCTGTATATTGATATCTGATCTGTATGCATTGCCAACCTTCAAATGTAGACTTGAGGAATTTTGAGAATTGCTCTTCAATGTATTTGGAGGATACTAATTTATGGAAGATTAGTATATTGGAAGTGGTGACACTTTGAGAGCTGTATGCAACAAAATTTTATTTTAATGAATGACGATTAGTGTACATTTAAAGTGACAATAAAATTATTCTATTCTATTCTATTCTATTCTATTCTATTCTATTCTATTCTATTCTATTCTACAAAGTCAAATCATTCAGTTCAACAGCAGTGGTACATACTAATCATCAGAATGTAGGAACATTTCTCAGCTTAATTACTGAACTCCTCAAAAAGCTGTTTAACATACGGACATCAAATTGATCTGGGCCACATTGGTTTGCCAGAATAACTAATACCATTCCTTCTTCCACATTGCAAAAGAACACTGATGTTTTAAGTGCTAACAAATGTGTAGCATGTCACTCCGTAATGATTTACACAGCACTTAACTGGTTGTCCTTGAGCAAATGTCCATTTATTTTTATAGTTTCTTTAGCATTTAAACTCTATGGCTCAGCCAATGGATTGTTGCAAACTGTCAAGCTCTCTGAATTTTGAATCCAGAGCTGCCTTAATAGTTTTGTTTACACTTATGGGCCTCTCTAAAACATTTATGGCTACTTTTGCATTAAAATACCCAGTGTAGTTCATAAAAAGAAAATGTTCATGTCTCATTATGTAGACTCCTCACTGGCTCCTTATTTGAGTGGAAATAACAGAATAACAGAGTTGGAAGGGATCTTGGAGGTCTAGTCCAACCCCCTGCTCAGGCAGGAGACCTTATATCATTTCAGACAAATGACTGTCCAGTCGCTTCTTAAAAACTTCCAGCTTCTCCAGCATGAGGATGGAGAATCCACCAATGGGTTTAGACTGTCTTCCTGCCCAATTAGACTAAGTCTGACGAATTTGCCACGCCTCCTGCTGGGCTTGATGCCTCCCAGACACGACTTAGTCTACAGCCCAACAGGACACATCGTGTTGGCTCTTAGTCTTTGGGCAGGTTGTACAATCTCCTTTCTTTCCCATCCATGGATTTTCCATAACACTGAAATTTGACTCCAAATTTCGGTCGCAGCACAGCTGAGCGTCGGCCCTCGGGTCGGCTCACGGACTGGCTTTTGGCGTGCAGCCAAGCCTCCGGAGCGAATTTTGGAGCGCAATCTCGGCTTGCCTCAGTAACAGAGGAGGCTAGCCCCGTCATTGGCCCCAGCGCTCTCGACACTCGAACACTGAAAATTTGCCCTCAAATTTCTGCCGCAGCACAGTTGAGCGTCGGTGCTCCATTTTTTCACCCAAGCACAGCTGAGCGTCGGCCTTCGGGTCGGCTCACGGACCAGCTTCTGGCACGTAGCCAAGCCTTCCGGAGCAATTAATAGCGCGATCTCGAATTTTCCTCAGTTATCGGGGGCGCTAGCCTCGGCATTGTACCCAGCGCTCCCGGCATCCCATCGAGCCGACCAATTGATTGGCGGCCTCGCATCGCTACCGCGGTCCCATTTTTTGGTGGGCAAGTCGCGGCTGCCATTTTGGGAATCGCAAGGCCTACCAAGACAGGCAGATTCTCCGTGGCCTGATTTAAATCGGCAATAGCAGGGCCAGGAGGCTGATTGGACAGCTGCTTTATAATTAAGAGGCCTCTAATCCCAGCCATTGCTCTCAGCCCTACAGGCCTAGCGAGCTCCAGGCAGACCCGCTCTCAGCGGCAGCCATTTTGCGGCCCTGCGAAGGCAGCCATTTGGTCCTGAGGCCCTCTCAGACCTGGATTCGATCTGGGTAACTGAGCATACCCCCAAAATTCAAAGGGCCTAGAAGCCAATCCTCAATGAGGAAACCAATTTTACAGTGAGCTGGCACACCTTTTGGCCCCGCCGCCACCACCTAGGCTCTCTTAGCGTGAGCTGGCACGCCTTTTGGCCCCGCCGCCACCACTTAGGCTCTCTTAGCATGAGCTGGCACGCCTTTGGCATTGCCACCACCTAGGCTCTGTGTGCAGGCACATATCACTGAGGTGATCGCCGCCACTGATCGGTAAAAGTGTGTGCCGGCACTTACCAATTGCGGTTCTACCGCCACTGAAAGGAACAAGCGTGTGCAGGCGCTCACCCATTGGGTCTTGCCGCTACCATACGCCCGAACAGCACGCCACAGTGCATGATCGGGCATTGTCAGCCACTCGGAGCCTTAAGGGGCGTAAAGTGAGTCACAAGCCCCAGAGCTATCGCTGGTCTTCAGCGTATTGTAGCACTATCAGGCCTGGTGCTTTGCTCCCGCTCCTGAGACACACCTTCCAAAGCCACAAGCTACCTTCGACAATGGCTGACAACGCAGCTCCTCAGACTGCGCAAGGTGTCCCCGGCACTCCCGTTCCCGGGAAGCACAAGTCCTCCAAGCAGGAAAGCTTAGGGCCAAGGCCAAGGCCATCTCTGGAAAAAAGGGCTCTAAGACCGCTGAGAAGGAAGCCGGCAGGAGACACCTAGCTCTAGAAAAACAGTTCTCCAAGGCTCAACAGCTAAATGCTAGGGACACAATCCCAGTCTCCCTGGCTCCACAAGAGAGCTCGCTCTTTAATCCCCAACTTGTCCCACCCGGCTCACTAGCTCAACGGGCCTGGTCCCCAGAATGCCCAACAGGGCAGGGTGCAGTTATGCCCGCAGCTCATGGGCCAAGTCCCCACCTAGTGGCTTCCCCGGCCAGGGTTCAGTCGGTTCCTGAGGCCACATTCAGGCCCACAGTGGCTGGACTTCGTCCTTCTGAGCCTCGGGGTGGGACCCGAGCAGCTCCAGGCGTTACTCGCCCAAGCATTCGCCCAGGGCATGGCCTCATCATTTCACCAGAGCCCCAGGCCTGAATTTGTGGCGCCCGCGATCCCACCTCAATTACGGGCGGAAATCCCAGAATATCCGGAATCTCTGTACTCCGAGCACTCCTCTCAAACAGGAGACTCAGGTTCTGAGGAGTACGGGTCAGCGGGCTTCCAATTGTCAGAGGATGAGGAGTCGGCACCGGACCCCTCTTCCTTCGTGGGCCTCTTTGACCCAAGGTTCTTCAAATCACTCCTGTCAAAGGCAACTACCTCGGCTAATATTTGCCCCGAGCAGGAACCACAACCGGTTGCCTCCACCAGCCAGGACCCAAAGCCACTCTTCTCCGAACCAACCTTTATGGAGAGGCATATCCCTTGTCCCCCTCTGTTCCTAGACACTATCCGAAAGCAATGGGGAACCCCAGGCACCCTCCCCTCACCGGGGGGAGTGGATAAAAAATTGTTTAATGTCGCCCCGGCCTTGTCAGAGCTCCTGGAGGTTCCAACAGTGGATGAGTCCTTAACACCAATCTTTTCCTCTTCCATCGTGTCAGGCGATATGGCTGAGGCCTTAAGAGCAGAGGACAAAAAATCAGAGTTTTCCTTGCGCAGGTCTCACCAAGCTTCGGCATGGTCGGTGAAGTCGTCCACATCCACCTCCTTCTTTGCCAGGATGTCAATCATCTGGCTTAGAGAGCTCCAGGCCATGATTCCCCGGGACCAGGTTCGTGCTCACCAGAATCTGGGTAAGTTAGTGGCCACATCAGAATACATGGCGGACGCATCACTACATGCCGCCAGATTTTCATCCCGGGCCATAGCCGCTAATGTCTCAGCCTGCAGGTTACTATGGCTCAAACAATGGCGAGCGGACCTAAAGTCAAAGTGGTGCCTGGCAACCGCCCCCTATAGTGACGGGCACCTATTTGGAGAGGCACTCAACCCGTATCTGGTGGAAAATAGGGACAAGCGTATGGTGTTTGCCCACCTTAACAGAAAGCCGTACAGACGGTCCACCATATGGCCGTACAGACGGTCCACCCCGTACTCTCGGAGACCGCCCTTCCGCTCGTGGTCAGGACCACAGTGGGCTCCGCCTCCTCGTCCCTTTTTCCCCAGGCCTGACCGCCAGTCGGAGCGTTCAGCTCCCAGGCCTCGACAGCAATTTCAGGCCAGGCGGCCCTTTCGGGGCGCGGGAGGCCGTCCTTTCAGAAAAAACAGATGACTCAAGGAAGGACCTCCCCATAGGCGGCAAACTCACCTTCATATGAGAATGGGAGGCCACCACCACAGACACCTGGGTTCTCAACACCATCAGGTGTAGCCTCATCCTCGAGTTTTTGTCCCGTCCACCGGAACGGTTTGTCTCTTGTCCTATCCCCAGAAATCCGGTCAAAACAGGCCTCATGAGCGAAGCCATTCATCACTTATTGGAAATCAGGGCCATCGAACCGGTCCCGGCTGGCCAAATACACCGGGGCTTCTATTCCATCCTCTTTGTGGTCCCAAAGACCTCGGGAGGGTGGAGAGCAATTCTCGATTTGAAGGGATTAAACTCTCATCTTGTCTACAAGAGATTCAAGATGCAGACGCTTCAGTCCATTCTGGCCAGCATCAGAAGGCATGATTTCCTCACATCCATCGACCTCACGGAGGCGTACCTCCATATTCCCATCCTTCCCGACCATCGGAGGTTCCTCAGATTTTGCTATGAGTCCCATCATTACCAATACAGGGCTCTACCATTTGGACTGTCGTCTGCCCCGAGAGTATTCACCAAGATACTGGCGGCATTGGCTGCCCACTTGAGACTGATCCCTGTATGGCTCCAATGTTACCTGGACGACATCCTTATTCAGTCCATCTCCCTGCAGAAGGCTCGGTCAGAACTGGACTTAACCGTTCGGACCCTTCAGGACCACGACTTTTTGGTCAATTTCCTGAAAAGCCAAACAGAGCCTTCAACCTGCATCCTCCACCTAGGTGCGATCATAGACACCAACCTCTGCAAGGTCTATCTGTCACCGGAACGTCGGGACAGCATTCGGACCCTGGTCAGACGGGTGCGTGGGGAGCGCGCAGTCACACTGGCCTTACTTTCCCAACTGTTAGGAAAGATGGTCTCTTGTATGGGGATAGTGCCATGGTCCAGGCTACATACCAGGGCCCTCCAATGGTTCTTACTCCCGTATCAGAGACAGGGCACCAGTGCCTCCAACCAGAGGGTCAGGGTTACGTCCCGAACCCTACAGTCCCTTCGGTGGTGGACATCACCAGCTGTAGTCAAAGGCTCCTTATTCAAGGAGCCAGACAGACTCACCCTAACGACAGATGCCAGCCTGTTTGGCTGGGGGGCTCACCTAAACTCACAGTTAGCCCAGGGCCGATGGTCACATATGGACCTCAAACACAATATAAATTGGCTAGAGCTCAGGGCCATACATCTGGCGCTGTGCTACTTCAACGACTATGTGGCGGGACAACATATCCTAGTGCTCACGGACAATGTGGCAGCGAAGGCCCATGTAAACTGGCAGGGGGGCACCTGCTCCAAGTCCCTGATAACCGAGGCCCGGTTGCTGTGTACTTGGGCAGAGGCCAACCTCTCCTCCCTAAAAGCAGAGCACATCTCGGGAGAGGCAAACCAACAGGTGGACTCCCTGAGCCGGTCGACATTGGACCACTCCGAGTGGCGCCTGCACCCCGATCTATTCAGGGAAAGCTCGGAGAGGTTTGGACTTCCGTGTTGGACTTGTTCGCCTCCCCGGCGAATGCCCAGCTCCTGAGGTTCCCTCTCTTCCCTTACTCCCGGCTCTGATCCGGAAGATACTGCAGGAACAGGCAGAGGTGATAGTGGTTGCTCCACATTGGCCGAGACAGCCGTGGTTTGCCGACCTCGTGGGTCTTTCTGTCTCCCCACAGTGGAGAATTCCCCCAGAGCAAGTTACACTCAGCCAGGGGGCTCTACAACACCCGGACCCCCAGCACCTCCAATTAGCCGTCTGGCATTTGAACGGCGGCTTCTGGCCCGAGAATCCTTGAGTATTTGCTAGAAGGACTCAACAAGGGCTTGTCGCCCAATACCATCCGCAAGCAGGTGGCGGCTCTATCCACGGTACTCACATGTGATAATTCGACTCCATTGGCTCAGCACCCAATGGTGCGGTCCTTTATTAAGGGCGCAACTAACACCAAACCACCCGTGGTTCATCGTTATCCCTCTTGGGACCTACCACGGGTCTTGCAGGCCCTCACCTTGTCACCGTTCGAGCCCATCAAGTCCTGTTCACTGCAGTTCTTAACCATGAAGGTGACCTTTCTCATCGCCGTCACGTCCGCTAGACGTATCTCGGAACTAGCTGCTCTCTCGGTCAGAGAGGATCTCTGCGTTTTTCACAATGATAGAGTGGTCCTCCGACTGGACCCAGCCTTCATACCCAAAGTGAACTCCTTGTTCCACAGGTCACAGGAGGTGGTCCTTCCAAATTTCTGTCCCTGGCCTTCTCACGAATTAGAACGCCAATGGCACACATTGGATGTTCGAAGGGTGTTGCATCACTATCTCAAACGGACTTCAGCCTTTCGCAAATCGGAAGCACTCTTCGTCTCCTTCCAGCCTTCTTCTATGGGGCAGAAGGTCTTGTCGTCTACCATAGGCAGGTGGATCAGGGCTTGCATTGCCAGAGTGTAGCAATCGCAGTCCCTGTCCATCCCAGGCCGTATCACTGCTCACTCTACCCGCAGCACCGCTACACCGGCAGCGTGGGCAACTCAGGCACTGATTGGGGATACTTGCAGGGCAGCAACCTGGTCCTCGCCTTCCCCGTTTGTGAGACATTACAGGCTGGACAAATTCGCCTCTGCAGAGGCATCATTTGGCCGGAGAGTACTTCAACAGGTGGCATCATCAAGTGGGACACAGGTCCTGACTGATTCCCTCCCATAGGGACAGGTCAGCTTTGGTATGTCCCATTGGTGGATTCTCCATCCTCATGCTGGAGAAGGGGCGTTGTCTTACCTGAACGCCTTTTCTCAGCATGAGGATGGAGAATCCACACCCGCCCCTTTTTGGATCTGTCAGGTCCTGTGTCAGGGGCAGGAGAGCCAACACATCGGACTAGCGTCAACAGCTTCGCCTTCGTCATGTCTGGGAGGCATCAAGCCCAGCAGGAGGCATGGCAAATTCGTCAGACTTAGTCTAATTGGGCAGGAAGACAGTCTAAACCCATTGGTGGATTCTCCATCCTCATGCTGAGAAAAGGCGTTCAGGTAAGACAACGCCCCTTCTGGAGGCAGGTGATTCCACTGATTAATTGTTTAGTCAGGAAATTTCTCCTTAGTTCCAAGTTGCTTCTCTCCTTGATTAGTTTCCATCCATTGCTTCTTGTCCTGCCTTCAGGTGCTTTGGAGAATAGCTTGACTCCCTCTTCTTTGTGGCAACCCCTGAGATATTGGAAGACTGCTATCATGTCACCCCTAGTCCTTCTCTTCATTAAAGTAGACATACCCAATTCCAGCAACCGTTCCTTATATGTTTTAGACTCCAGGCCCCCTAATCATTTTTGTTGCTCTTCTCTGCATCCTTTCTAGAGTCTCAACATCTTTTTTAGATCATGGTGACCCAAACTGGATGCAGTATTGCAAGTGTGGTCTTACCAAGGCATTATAAAGTGATATTAACACTTCATGTGTTCTTGATTCTATCCCTCTGCTGATGCAACCTAGATAGTGTTGAAAAAAATCAAGAGGGTGATTATGGTAGCTTTCCCCTTGCAAACACTCTTGGCCAGGACTCAGTTTAAGTTATGGATGTTTTTCTTTAGAACAATCTTGTCACACATACACTCCAAATGTTTGCCTGCTGTTATTTGTCTCTGCAATCCTATCTTTTTATTTATATTCATTTCAGTGCAGTCTACTCACTGGAAAAGACCCTGATGTTGAGAATGATAGAAGGCAAAAGGAGAAAGGGATGGCAGAGGATGAGATGGTTAGATTGTGTCATCCACACAATGAATAATGAATTTAGGCAAACTCCAGGAGATAGTGGAGGATGGGGGTGGGGGCTGGGTGTGCGGTGGTCCATGGCGTCACAAAGAGTTGCTAAGTCATGAAGACTTGACTTAGCAACTTAATAACGAAAGTGCAGTCTTTTTCTGTTTCTTGCTTGAATTCTGTGACTTCCAGAGTCCAAATTTTATGGGAACTAGCCTTACAAGTATGAAATCACTTTCTCCCTTTCCTTCATTTTTGTTGAAGTTTTATGGTTTGAAAGGATTTTAATTTTTTCACAGTTGACAAGTTAATGTAGGTTCTGGTTACCCTACATCCCTCACACACACACACACACACACACACACAGAGAGAGAGAGAGAGAGAGAGAGAGAGGATATAGACAAATGGTTGTATCACAGGGCATTGTTTGAAATAGGTCTAATAATTATGTTTTGGGTTTTTAGGTTTTAAATTTTGTTTACTGGTTCATGAACTTATTTTGTTAGATGGAAATTGTCAATTACTAACTTTTTCTGATTTGTGTTATTCCTTGTTGGTATTCTTACATTAAAACACAACTAAGAAAGTATGATAAATAAGTAGGAATTATGTGGAGAGATGTTTTTTTTAAAAAGCTTTTTGTATGGTGTTCAAGGTCTTTGCCAGAGTTTGCAGAGTCAGGACACAGAATCAACATACATCAGAGCTTAGTCAGATGTGAGTCAAAGCTAGGATATCTCAAGAATAGAGCAGATGAAATTAGAAGCTGATGGTGTACATCAAGGAGACAACCAAGAGGAAGGAGAAGTACTGTTATCAGGCAGTAGAGCAAACAAACAAAATCTCAGCAAGTGTTCTGATTCAGTCATGTCTTATGTATAGGACAGGTAGTTCCAACAAACTGTGAAAAAAGAATTTATGACCCAAGTTCCGATTGCTGACAAATCCTCCCTCAGGGTCACGTGACAGCATTTTGGGCACTAGGCAACTGACTTGGATTTACAGCCATCTGCAGTATCACATGACCACAATTTATAACATTTTTGCTGGAAACCAGCAATTATTTCTGGTTTCTGGCAAAAAAAAAAAAAAAGTGCCATAGTGAACAATAGGTTCATTTAACAACTGCAACATTTGCTTAATGACTGCCACATTCACTTAATAACTGCAGCAATTTTTTTTTTGTAAAATTAGATCATGTGGTGACCCACTTTACATCCATCGCAACCTTTGACCGAAATTGCGGGCTCAGTTATGGTTGTAAGTTGAGGACTGCCTGTAGAGAAACAATATTGAAGCCCTCTTGTGTTTTATTTGTGGGCCATTTTGCTTCCATCCATCCTTTGTTTTTGCCGTGCTTAGATTTACAATCATATTGTTTTTTTTCATTGACTCTTGAGACTTCTCACACTGCTCCTCTGTATATGAATGTTTAGACTGATTCAAAACAGTTTTTACTTTGCATTTGCAGTTCAGCCAGAGAAGAAACACCATCCAATTCATTATTCTGGCCTATGACCATAATACTGTAAAGATTTATTTGATTCCACTTAATCCACAATAATGGGAGAGATAAAGCAAGGGGCTTTGGTAGTTCCTAAAGTGTGAATCTGTTATCATCGTGAAATTGCAAGATGACACTTTTTTGTCTTGTGTGCGATTCATCTGTGCTCAGTTAGTGAATGAAACAGGAGTTGGTAGTAGATCCTGTCTGTATCTATCAGTGGAAGAGAATATCTGTAGCTCAGGGTTGAACTGTGGGGTCCTTGGTGCTCTCTGATCTTGGTTGTTTTCCTGCAGACATTTTATTGCCCAACTAGGCTAGCACTGATGATGTTACCTAGTTGGATGATGAAATATCTGCAAGAAAATAACAATGCTCAGAGAGCACCAAAAACCTCATAGTTTCTATCTTGAACTGAATCAGGGAGCTTTGTAGTATTTTAGGTTGAAGAATAAGCATGACATGCATAGGTTCACATGTTAGATGGTCAGCCAAGCCAGTTCTTCAAGTACGAAGCTGAAAGCAAGGAACCCCCAACTCTGAAGTATTGGACACACTTGGAATGTTGAGTCCATCTTCTAGCAGCCTTACAAAGTCCTACAGTGAGCACTTACAATCAAAATATGTATTTTCTGCAGCCACCCATCATTCTGCTTTCTAAGGACACCTCTAAGGTCTCAAAGGGGCTCAAAGTACTGTTAGAAATCAAGGAATACTTGAAGCTGATGCTTTGCTTTCTAGCATGCTTGCGTCCTGTCAAACAATTAGGACCAGACGATTTTGCAGATATCTGATTGTCCTGAAGCACCACTTTGGGACCCAATTGTTAGAGAGCACCCTACTTGTGGGCTTGTGCATTTAAGTACACTTGCATTAGATATATGTTCTAATGATTATTTTAAATATTATGGACTGCTCAAGATTGCTCTAGGTGTGATCTTCAATTGCATTACCGTGAAGTTGATGTTGCATTTTATTATTTTGTTCTCTACTTACTTACAGGAACAAGGAAAATAAAATTGTGACTCCTAGAATAACAGTTCAATATCAATTCTTTGTTCTTTATTGGTGTTGTACTTTAGATGTTCTCCCCTTAGGAATGTGGACAGAAAAATCCATTTTTGTCTCTGACAGTGTCTGTTCTTATTGACTCCCCCTCTTGGTCCTATTTAACCATTAGAGATTTTCTCTCAGAGAGCAAATCATCTAGATTAAATTTAAGGAGCAGGGCAGGAGAAATGAGAAATTCTTTTTGTCATCCCAAGTCCTCAGTGCCTGCCTCTATCTGGATGTTCCTTGCTAGGGGAACAGACATTCAAAGAAAATAATATGTAGGTCATACAATCCCTTTTTCCCCCTCCTGCAATCCTCTTTCTCATCTTCCTTGCTTTCTGATGGCTCCTTCTCTTTCTTTCTCTCCCTCTTCTGTTTTCCCCTAAGATTTGTTGGGATAAGGACTGATAGCCTTGCTAGAAGTCTGAACTTGCCGAGGTCTCTTGAAGTTGGGCTAAATAAAAACACACCAAGAGCTCTTTGGCGAATTGTTCATCTGTGCAGTCCTGGAAATCCATCCATCCATCCATCCATCCATCCATCCATCCATCCATCCATCCATCCATCCATCCATCCATCCATCCATCCATCCAAATGTATACACTACCCATCTCCCAGTGACTGGATCTGATTCAACATTGCTTCCTTCTGTAACTATTCATATGACAATTGCTTCTTTGTGGTAGGCATTTGAGCATACAGAGTCTTTGTATTTTTATAAAAGTCCATTCACCCACCTATTCAGTTAAGATGGTTGCAGATGTGTATTTCAGCAAGATAAGCAAAGCTGATTTACCTTGAAAACACAGCTTCGGTTTTCTTTCTTCTCTAAAACCTTTGTCTGGCTAGTGCATATTTATCTGCGGGTTTTTCTCACTGTTGCTCAAAAGCACCATTATCCTACAATAGCTTGTAGTTCAAGCTACATCATTGAGAATTGCAAATATTATTTTTCTTCATAGAACTGTGTTCAGGGAAAATATTTGTATGCAAACCTGCATTCGTCTTTTTGACCATTTCCTGCTGGGAGCATGCCTGATGATTATGCTCCATTTTTTTGCAGACTCAAAAACCTCTTTGTCAGAGGAAAAGTTCATGGACAAAATAGCGTGCAAGAATTCTCACAAAGTACATTCGATTTACTTGAAAATACTTGTTTGCTAAAAGGGCATTATTAGGGGCATAGATTGAATTAGATTACGGAGGTGGGAATCTTCATTTGAAAGGATAGGTTGAAAAGAGCATCCTGAGTTTATTATAGTTAAGAATTACAGGAGCTCCCTCCAGTGGCAATGCTGATTTGTATGTAGACATTTTAATTGCAGAAGGAAATTATTCTGGTTTTGGCATCTATTCTTAATTTAAAAAGAAAAAAAAAAAAGGGAAGGGGAGAGGAAGGGAAGGGCAGGGCTGTAATTTAGTGATACTGCATAAATCCCTCCCTCCCTCCCTCCACTTGTTAAACCCTGGTTATTTCTACATGAAATATGAAGTGAGAGGAGAGACCTCTGCTTTAGATTCAAAACAGGAGCCACCTTTCAAGGACACTTTCTTCTCAATGGCAGATGACATAACGGGGCTTCTCTCCATTCCATGTATTTCAAACTGGCAACAGGGAAGCAGCTTGAATTATCCTTGAAAAAAAATAGGACATTTAGGACATATAGAATGGATTGGATGATCTGCAACTTGTGCCATGCAAGATTGAGGAACACCTGGATATTGACATTTTTTTCCTATAATTTATTCCATAGGTCTTTTTCACTAATTAACTAAACTTTCCTTCCTTCCTTCCTTCCTTTCCTTCCTTCCTTCCTTCCCTTCCTTCCCTCCCTCCCCTTCCCCTCCCTCCCTTCCCTCCCTTCCCTCCCTCCTCCCTTCCCTCCTCCCTCCCTCCCTCCCTTCCTTCCTTCCTTCCTTCCTTCCTTCCTCATACAACCCATCTGTAATTCATGAAACTTATTTGGGTTCCTGGATGTTGGAGTCCACAGTATTTGGTTAGACTGGCATATCATGGCTTTTTGTCATCTTCTTTAGGAGGCAATGTGCTGGTTTGTGTTGAGTGGCACTTTATACCCATTATTGGGCCTTTCATAGGATCAGTAAAAATCTGAAGAGCTGCAAGCCACTCAGAATCCTTTTAAGAATGACTTAACATCTGCTCGGTAGGGAACAACCAGCAGAAAGAGCATTCAGTTGTGTAGAAGGACTTGAAGGCATCACAGATGGTTTAAACAGTGGTCTCCAGCTGTTTCCCTCCTGTCTGCAGGAAAGTCCAGCAGTTTGTGGTGTGATTATTGATTGGACTTTTGTGCTCAGATCTCTTTAGACTCTAGGAACACCCAGTTCTCAACATTAAAGCTGGGAAAATGTCAGTGTTTTGTTGTTCAAAAGGCCAAGATTGAGAAATTATGGTGTCAAAATGGGGAGGAATACTGACTCCTGATTAGCACAAAAACAGTAGCACTGCCTTTATCCTGTATCTTTAAAAAATGTGCTTTTTTCAATCAATATGATTAATGTGAACATCATCACACAACCCCTATAATCAAGCTAGTATTCTTTGCCTATTAATTCTTTCAGTTGCTGTAATTATATTCATTTTGGATTGATCCCGAAGCAGCTAATTCATTTCTGCTGTTCCCTTTGATTTTAGTGGGAAATCCGGGTCATCTTACGGCCCCTGCAGCTTTGGTTTTCCCATTGTAACTATGTAATATTTTTTTATCATTCTTTTACTGATTTTCAAAATCCCCCTGCAAGCTGCTAGGCAAATGCTCAGATTTGGAGTATAATGGGTGAAATGATCCCAAGAATACTGATAATCAAAGCCCAAAGTCAAATTTTATAGAAGTAGGTACTGAGAATTCTTGCCTCCAGCTTTCAAATATATAAATAACCAATGCAAAAGTAATCATCAAGAAATCATTATTGACAAATCTGATGGATTGGTTTTGGATACAGGCAGTTCATTTAGTGACCATTCGAAGTTACAACGGCATTGAAAAAAGAGACTTATGGCCATATTTCACACTTACGACTGTTGCAGCCACCTCCTGGTCTCTGATCAAAATTCAGACGCTTGGAAACTGGCTTATATTTCTGATGACTGTAGTATCCCAGTATCATGTGATCATCTTTTGTGCCCTTCTGACAAGCAAAGTCAATGTGAAAGCCAGATTCACTTAATAAACCCTGTTTCTAATTTAATAACTGCAGTAATTCACTTAATAAGTGTGGTGAGAAAAATCATAAAATGGGGCAAAATTCATTTAACAACTGTCTCATTTAACAACAGAAATTTTGGGCTCAGTTGTGGTCAAAAATCAAGAAGTACCAATAATAATAATAATAATAATAATAATAATAATTAACAACAACAACAACAACAACAATAATAATAATAATAATAATAATAATAATGGCAAAAATAGAAGGAATAGAACTGGGAAATGGAAGTATTGTAATAGCACTAGCAAAAGATGACGGTTACAAATACCTAGGCATATTGGAAGCAGATAACATCTTGAATGGAAAAGTCAAAGAGTCAACGCAAAAGGAATACATCAGGAGAGTCCGCAAAATTTTAAAATCAAAGCTGAATGCTGGAAACATAATTAAAGCCATTAATACATGGGCAGTCCCAGTGATACGCTACTCAGCTGGAATTATCAACTGGACTTTGGCTGAACTGGAAAACCTAGACCGGAAAACACGTAAACTTTTGAATATGCACCACGCTCTACATCCACGAAGTGACATCGACAGGTTGTACCTGCCAAGAAAAATAGGGGGCAGCGGACTATTGCAAATCCACCAAACTGTAGAAGAAGAAAAACGAAGTTTGAATGACTATGTGAAACAAAGTACAGAAAAACTGCTGCAGGCTGTGAAAACAGAGAGCACTATAAAAATAACAGAAACAAAGGCAGAATATAAGGATATGGATGACAGATTAAATAGATGGAAAACCAAAGCTTTGCATGGACAGCATTTGAAAAACATTGAAGGAAAATGTGATAACAACTTGACATGGCCATGGCTTAAGATGGGAACCATCAAGAAAGAAACGGAAGGCTTAATACTGGCTGCTCAAGAACAAGCATTACCAACTAATGCCATGAAAGCGAAGATACAAAAATCCACTGACAATCCAAATTGCCGACTTTGCAATGACAAAGTTGAAACTGTTTCACACCTAATCTGTGAGTGCAGCAAAATCGCACAAACTGATTACAAATCTAGACATGATCGAGTTGCTAAATTAATCCACTGGGCATTGTGTAAAAAATACAACTTGCCTGTGTCCGAAAAGTCGTGGGAACACAGGGTGGAAAAAGTTGTTGAGAATGAGAGGGTGAAGATCTTGTGGGACTTTCGAATACAGACAGATCGCCATTTGGAACACAATACGCCGGATATCGCAGTTGTAGAGAACCAAAGCGTACAGCTGATTGATATTGCTGTACCAGGAGATGCCAGAGTCGAAGAAAAAGAACTGGAAAAAATTACGAAATATCGCGACCTGGCCATCGAAACTGCGTGATTATGGATGAAATGTGTAACAGGGGTACCCATTGTCATCGGGGCACTGGGAACTATGTCCAAAAACTTCGCAAAACACATCAAGAAACTGCAGCTTCCTGCAATAACTCAAGCAATGTTACAAAAAACTGCGCTACTCAGAACATCTTATATTTTAAGAAGGTACCTGGTTGACACCTAGGATGCTGGTAGCAACCCGTGTCAACCATCAGCGCCAGCCAATTTGAATGTTCAGTTGACTGAGGTTCATGTTTAATGAATAAAAGATAACAACAACAACAACAACAACAATAACAATAACAATAATAATAATAATAATAATAATAATAATAATAATAATAATAATAATAATAATAATAATAAAGTTGGGACCTTAGAGGTCTTCTTGTCCAACCCCCTGCTCAGGCAGGAAACCCTATACCATTTCAGACAAATGGCTGTCCAGTCTCTTCTTAAAAACTTCCAGTGTTGGAGCATTCACCACTTCTGGAGGCAGGCTGTTCCACTGGTTAATTGTTCTAACTGTCAGGAAGTTTCTCCTTAGTTCTAGGTTGCTTCTCTCCTTGATTAGTTTCCATCCGTTGCTTCTTGTCCTGGCTTCAGGCGCTTTGGAGAATAGCTTGACTCCCTCTTCTTTGTGGCAGCCCCTGAGATACTGGAAGACTGCTATCATGTCCCCCCTCTTCATTAAACTAGACACACCCAATTCCAGCAACCGTTCCTTATATGTTTTAGCCTCCAGTCCCCTAATCATATTTGTTGCTCTTCTCTGTACTCTTTCTAAAGTCTCAACATCTTTTTTACATTGTGGTGACCAAAACTGGATGCAGTATTCCAAGTATGGCCTTACCAAGGCATCTGTATATCGAAGGAGACAGCATAATTTATAAAGCATTCAGTGGTCCTTGTACCATCAGAATATTTGTAACTCCAGAGTTAAAGTTTCTCTTTGAGCTTGGTTGTTTTCTAGCAGCTATTTCATTACCAAGCTAGAAAGGAATGGGGTTCTCTCTATTTTTATATACAAGTGGCTTGCCCTATCAGTGTTGGTGGAAGTGTTCCTGGTTGTTTCATGATTGAGCTGTTGTTTATTGCTTGATTGTTTGTCTAAGCAGTTCCTTGATTGGGGTATTGTTTACTGCTTGATTGTTGGTTTAGTATTAATCTTGATATTAATGTCGTTTATCTGGGTATTGATTGTGGAAAAGATGATGTTGTGATCTTTCAGCTTTTTGATTTTCTCTTTTGATTGTATGTTGATTTTGTTTGTCTGTTGATGTCTCATTTGTTCGAGTACCGGGCTTCTAGTGTATTTGGACTTAACTTGGTCTAGAATGCTCACCGTTTCACAACTGAAACTATGGCTGTATCTATCCATGTGTTGTACAATTAAGGAATTTTCATCTGATTGCTCTAACTACTACCATAGCTGGTGATGCTTGTTTTGAAAAACTAAGGTGGGATTAAGGCATTTTTTTTGTATGTGTGATTTAGCCAATTTAGATGTTCTAGATCCTGGGTGTCCAACCTTTTGGCTTCCCTGAGCTGTATTGATTGAAGAGGAAATATCTTGGGCTGCATATAAAATATTTAATATTGTTAATGTATATAAATCACATAATAATATTAGAATTCTGAGATCTTGTGGGACTGCCTTATTAGCTTTCCAGGGCCACATGTGGCTTGTTGGCCACGGGTTGGACATACCTGTTTTAGATGTTTAGGTGGGCAAGGAACTCATAGCCAAACTACATCTATTCTAGCTACATCTAGTCATCTCCAACACTGGAAGAGACTGGACAGCCATTTGTCTGAAATGGTATAGGGTTTCTTGCCTGAGCAGGGGGTTGGACTAGATGACCTCCAAGGTCCCTTCCAACTCTGTTATTCTGTTATTTTTTTATTCTGTTATCTATTCTTCTATTTTAAAGAATAGGTTGATAGCCATATGTCATGCCAGGCTCTCCCAGACCTATATTCGAATTAGAAAATTACCAGGAAGAAGCGATTCAGGGACACTCATTCCATACCTCTGTCTATAGTACACCATTTCTTTTTCCAGTTTGGTTTTGCTTGAAAAAAAATCCTTGCAAAACTCTTAGCAGCCTCCACTTCCTTGCCATGATTCTTGAAACTCTTCTATGTTCTAATATTGACAGACAGACAAACAAGAGGTTTGTACGCAAGATTACATCCTACTTTTGAAAGCCATGGCTGGCTGGGGAATTCTGGGAGTTGAAGTCCACATATTTTAAAAGTTGCTGAGGTTAAGAAATACTAGAGGATTCTATGTGCCACTAGAAGGAAGTTTCTCTTTTGCTCAAATATTAAGTGAAAGGAACCCAATTTGAATTTGGATTTTCACATAGGAGATGTTATGTCACAAGCCTCTGACTGTGGTCCTACTTGTGAACTTTGTGAATGTATGCTAATCCAGATCAGGTTTTATATGCTTACTGCAAAATTAAGCAGGAGATCTGCCAGCTGTTTCTTTAAGTCGACATATACTTGGTTTTAAATAATTCAAATTATTTTCCCGATTGCTGGAAATGCATATAAGACTGTACAGTAAAGGTCAGGAACAAATTGTGAGGTTATTTGGGAGGCATCATCCAACTTTTGTGTACATGTGAATTATTGATCCTGCTCTTTTATATATCAAGATATAATTGTGTCTCACAAATTTAGCTGACATGTTTCTTCCTCAGAAAATGAATGTTCTGGAAATGGAAATCATTTTTAGATCCATCCTGTTTTTAGCTAGCTGAATACAATCTGTTCCTTCTGATATTAATTTTATGCAATAAACAAGTTGATATCTTACTGCCAAGTTCAGCATTAAATAGAAGTATAAATTGGCCAGTAAAAGGACACCAAATTCTTTATCCTCGGCTTCCAATCCTTGCAGTTAGTCATTGTGTAAAATAATCATGAAAATTCATGAGGGAACTCCACCAAGCTTTATTTTCCTTCCTGCCATTCTGGCAAGTCTCGCACAAAAGGATATCTTGCCTTTCATTTGCAGTCGGTTAGGTTTAAATACATATGAATCTTCCTCCTGTCACTTCAATGCAACCAAGGCATTAAATTACAAGGGAGGGAGGGAGGGAGGGAGGGAGGGGAGGGAGGGAGGGAGAAGGAAGGAAGGGAAGGGAAGGAAGGAAGGAAGGAAGGAAGGAAGGAAGGAAGGAAGGAAGATTATTGTAACTGAAAAAATATATGGGGTCCTAGGAAGAATGGAGGGAAGAAAGGAAGGAAGGAAGGGAGAGAGGGAAGAAGGGAGAGAGGTTATCGTTACTGAAAAAATATATGGGCTTCCTGCACTGACTTTGTTTGTTGGAATCCACTAGGAAGGTCACAAATCGGTGATCCTGTGACCCCCGATTATGATTACCCAAAAATGATCATGACTATGCACTTATCATAAATACATGATAGTTGCCAAGTGCCTTATTCACCGTCATGTGACTGGGGATACCAAACAATTGTAAGTGCAAGGATTGATTGTAAACCACTTTTTTCAGCACTGCTGTAACTTTGAATGGTCTTAAACAAATGGTCGTAAGTCGAGGACTACCTTTATTCTTTTAAAAAGAGGTGGTCAAAAGTGCCCCGTGGTTGTGATGAAACTGGGAGAGGATTATAAATGTGATAGGGGTAGTCCTTGACTTCCATTCAGTGACTGTTTGAAGTTACAACAGCATTGAAAAAGTGACCGTTTTTCACACTTCCGACCATTGAAGCATCCTTATGGTCACGTGATCAAAATTCGGGCACTTGGCAACTGGCTCATGTGTATGCCCGTTGCGGGTATCCCGGGATCGTATGTGTTCACCCTTTTTGCAACCTTCTGACAAGCGAAGACAACACGGAAGCCAGATTCACTTAACAACCGTGTTACAACAAACTTTACAACTGCAGTGATTCCCTTAACAATTGTGGCAAGAAGAGTTGTAAAATGTCTCTCTTAATAACAGAAATTTGGGGGCCCGGTTAAGGTCAAAAGTCAAGGATTATCTGTAAATAATATCACATGGATGGTCTGTAGTTATATTTCGGGAAAACGATGCACCTGAGCTCTAAGTGTAATCACATCAGAATGACAACAACAATTTGCCAAGATGGCAATTTAAATGAAAGCATTCAATTGCTCCAACTGTCATGTTGGAAGAGTCTGCTGTAAGTTTTCCCCCTCATCCCAAATTGCAGCCATGTCAAGCAAAGTCCAGGTGAGAAAGCAAAGGGGCAGAAGGTTAAAGCCTCTATGCCCTATTATAATGCCATTCCACTCTGCCTGCCTCACCAAATATGCCATTTATTGAATAATCCAGTGTTCCTCAATCTCAGCAATTTTAAGATGAGTGGATTTCAACGCTCAGATCCGAAATCACACATTGTTAAGGCTGAGAAACAATGGACTAAGAAAGCAACCACTATGCAGGGCAAACCAGATTTTTCTTTTATCACTCTTTTGACATTGGTTTTGAAACGTCTGGCCTTCTTCAAAATTATTTCTCAGTGTATAATACCACCGACGAGGAACTCGTGAAGCTTCATTATGAAGTCAGCGGTGCCTACAAGTCTTTCTCCTTCTACCTTTAGCTCTGGCAGGACTGAAGTTGAGTTCTTATGATAAAGTAAATTTTTCACCCTAAATGGTTTTATGATTTCCCAAATTTATGGCTTTGATTGGAAGAATAACAGGCTTTGTTCATCCAGAAAGCCTGTGAGGTTAAAGCCTTCAAGCATCTGACTTACTGGCTCTCATAATTATTAAGTAAACCACTCTGGGAAATGGGAAGATCTTCAAAAATAAAATTCTGAAACAGAATGCGGATTTGCTATTCAAGTTAAAAAAAAAAACTATCCCTAGTTGAAAAAGCTCTCTTTGCAATTGTGCCGGGCAATAAAAAAAATCCCTTAAGTCCTGACTAACAATTTAACATATCTAGATGACCTCAGATTTAAGATTGCTTTTCTTCAACGATTAGGAGTTATTCACTTTTTAAATATATTTGCTTCCCTCTCAAGCATCCAGAACAGAGAGTTAATGGCCGTAACCAAACATTTCCAAAGTCCAACAGAAAATGGAGAGAATTCAAATAGATCCAAATTTTGGAATACAGGTAGTTCTTGACTTAAGACTATAACTGAGACCAGAACTTCCATCATTAAGTGAGGAAGTTGCAAATGAGTCACATCCAAGTTTACAACCTTTTTGCTTGGTCATGACGTGACTAATGAGTTGCTAAGTGAATCATTTGATTGTTAAAAGACTCCATCTTCCCCACTGATTGTGCTTGTTTGAAGCTGGGTGGGAAAGTTGCCAATGGTGATCACGTTACCTCAGGATACTACAACCCTTGTTAAAATACAGGCTGGTTGCCAAGGGCCCAGATGTGATCACACGATCATGGGGACACTGCAATGGTCGTAAGTGTGACGATTGGTTGTAAGTCAGGTTGTATAACCATGTTTTCAGTGCTGTTATAACTTCAAATAGTCATTAAACAAATGTCGTAAATTGAGGACTATCTGTGGAACCATTTGAAGTCTGAGTTGATATGGTTTGACATTCTACCCTTCTGTTTGAGAGCAGACCCTTTCTTCATTATAAATTCTATATAAAATATATTTAAATATTAATGTATGGACCCTCTAAAACAGAGGTCCCCAACCTTTTGGGCACCAGGGACTGGTTCTGTGGAAAGAGGTTTTTCCGTGGACTGGAGGGTGCGTGGTTTTGTGTGCTGCCTGCATCCCACAGATGGGGCTTTGCTTGTTTGTGTGGACCGGTTGCTGGCATGCCGCGGCCCGGTACTGGTCCACGGACCGGGGGTTGGGGACCCCTGCTCTAAAACAACGTTTCTCAACCTTGCCAACTTTAGGATATTGTAGACTTCAACTCCCAGGATTGCCCACCCTTTATTAGACTGCGGGATTCTTGAAATCCACACATCTAAAAGTTGCCTAATTTGAGAGACACTGCTCTAAAAAATAAAGGAATGGGTCAGGTTATAAATATCCCAAAAAGAAATGCTTTTAAGATGTCTTATTTATAATAATTACACATTGAATCCTAAATGATATTTAAAGTATGAAAACAAATTGATTAAAACCACACTAGTAAAAAAAAAAAGAAATGTAATCCAGTAATTAAAATCTATATCAGCAAAGAGATTGGCTTAAAAATAGAAAAACCTCTGAATAAAAACAAACAAATATGTAAATTTGAGTCAAAAAGGAAGCAACTTACCTAGGATAAAGAATAACAATAAATACTTAGCTAATCCCGATTTCTTTTGGTGACGGTTTCAAAACATGTCAAAGCTTTAAACAGTATCTGTTTTTAATTTGGAAATACTAAGAGTTTCGTTTCAAATATGATAAATACGTTGGGTTGTTTTTAATATCTTATAAGTCTTTGTTGTTTCCTGCACAAGAGACAAACCAGCTATCCTTCCAGCTATCCTTCCAAATAATCTTATTTTGTATTTAATTTCCTTCCTGATTGTAAACTGCCCAGAGAAACAGCATAAAGAAAATAAAGGAAAAAATGGTAGCAAATAATAATTTATAGAATTAGAGGGTACCAGAAGCTAGGCCTCTTTCTAATTGGATGCAGTAGGCTATTCATACTTTACTATTCCACAGATTATCTTATGTATTTCTCATTATACTGTCCAGAAATAGATAATGCAATTGTAGAATATAATGTTAATACATCCGCTCATAAAAAAACCTCATAAAAAATATGACTGTCCTATTGGAGAAAATGACGGCATCGTTTTGGTCACCACAAAATAAAAAATATGTTGAGAGACTAGAAAGAGTGCAGAGAAGAGCAACAAAGATGATTAGGGGACTGGAGGCTAAAACATATAAGGAACAGTTGCTGGAATTGGATATGTCTAGTTTAATGAAGAGAAGGACGAAGGGCGACATGATAGCAGCGTTCCAATATCTCAGGGGCTGCCACAAAGAAGAGGGAGTCAAGCTGTTCTTCAAAGCACCTGAGGGCAGAACAAGATGCAGTGGATGGAAACTAACCAAAGAGAGAAGCAACCTAGAACTAAGAAGAAATTTCCTGACATCGAGAACAACCAGTGGAACAACCTGCCACCAGAAGCTGTGAATGCTCCAACACTGGAGACTTTTAAGAAGAGATTGGACAACCATTTCTCTGAGATGGTATAGGCTTTCCTGCCTGAATGGGGGTTGGACTAGAAGACCTCCAAGGTCCCTTCCAACTCTCTTATTCTGTTATTAACAGAAATACTGGTTTCTATATGACACAAAAGAACCATGCATTGTAAGAGGCGAGAGTGGCTTCTGCAGCTTGCCCCATGGAGGGTTCTCCCTTCTGTTATTCTCCCCACGTTTCCAAAGCTTTGTCTAAAGTTCTGCAAATTGGCAGCTGATGGTGAGCAACAGCTGAGAGTTGCAATTTTTGAATTGCATTTGGCTCCTAGTTCTTCTGAAACATTCAGTGCTTGGCAGGGTCTGAGAAAAGAAATGGGAGGTAAATGGATCATTGGCCTGAATTATGGTGGCAGATCCCAATAGCTAATTAAATGATTAACATCCGTCCAGTTCCAGATGAGCTATCCATTTTCAGTACACTGCTGGACATTGAGTGAGACGTAGAATAGAAAGTACAATATGTAAGATCTCAGGAACTGGGGGGGGGAGGGAAATAAAGTTGACCGCAGCATATTTTTGACTCTTTTTAGTTCCCTGGGTTCCAGTTGAAAGATGAATAATCGGGCTAATTTGTAAATCCATAAAAGTGAGAAAAATTTTTTAAGTTCTCCTGGTTAAATTGGATGCTCCAATAAATTCCCAAGCAAATAGGTACTAAAACATCTACAGGATACAAAGTCACAACAACATTTTTCGGCAAATGTGGATGCAAACATATGGTCTTTTACAACCACTCATTTAGTGACAGTTTGAAGTTACAACAGCACTGGAAAAAATGATTTACGCCCAATTCTTGAATTTACAATTGTCACAGCAGCGCCATGTGATCAAAATTTGGGTGCTTGGCAACGGGCATATATTTGTGACAGTTGCAGCATCCTGAGGTCATGTGATTGCCATTTGCAGCCTTCCCAGGTGGCTTCTAAGTCAACGGTGAAAGTTGAATTTCCTTAACGACCATGTGATTTCACTTAATAACCGCGTGGTTCAACTAAATAACCATGGCAAAAAAGATCATAAAATCAAACGTCTCATTTAACAGCTGCCTTAAGAACAGAAATACTGATCCCAATTTTGTTGTAAGTCAAGGACTATCTGTATTTATTATTTATTTGGAATTGTTTACTAGTTCAAGATAAGAAAACCGTATATATGGCAGAGACTGTGGGAGAAGTGACAGAACAGGGGGAAATGGAGTGAAAAGAAGAATTAGCCTAGAATCACTGCATGGCCACAAGTGAACTATATCCAACCCTCCTTGAAGGCCATTGAGCCTTATCTAATTCTAAACAAATGCTGACTGTTAATTGAGATTTTTATGCATAGGCCTTAGTAATAAACAGCTTAATTGAACCTTCACATGTGGACTTGTTTTTTCCTGCTTGACACCTGCTTTGTCAGAAATAACACCAGCATTTCTTTTCCCGGCTTAGTCTTCTTTTCGATTTCCTCCTGACTTTTTTAGTTCATAAATATTAAATATTAATATTCTTAGATTTCCTTGAATGCACTACATGTTTGAGATTTTCCCATTTTTAATTTTAAAAAGTTAATAAAATGTAATATATTTTTAGCATTATTTTTCATATTTTTAAACAAACATTTAGGATGGGGACTGCGGCTATTCCAACAACATTTACGTTTCTTCCCTACAAAGCCTTCTTGATTGTATCAGAGGCTATGTTTCAGTGTTAGCTTGCTGCAATATTCGTTTATTTTGTAATGGCTATTGCCTTTCACTATGTCGTTTATGAAAGATGTAATTTATGCTGGACTGATAAATTGGCTTCCTTGGACAAAATACTTAATTTGACTAGAATTATTTTCTGTCTCTTGTCCTTTCCTATTTTCAGTTGGTTTGATTGATTGTTTCCTTGTTTTCCTTTAGAAGGCACAGCGGATGCAGGATTGTTTTTAAAAGAGATAAATGTTGGTCCCCGTGATTACAGGATGGGTTTGAAGAATGATCCTAGTTAATATATACAAACCACAATACACAATTTGCTGTTTTTGGAACACTTGCTTCACAATAGTACTAGTTATCAGTTGAGAATTAATCTTTGTATGTCATGAGAAGTCTTCAACAATATTCTATTGAATAAATCACTACAAGTAGTCCTTCACTTAACAACCATTCATTTAATGACCGTTCAAAGTGACAAAGGGCAATGAAAAATGTGATTTAGGTTTGGTTTTCAGGCTTAACAACTGTTGCAGCATCCCCATGGTCATGTGATCAAAATTCAGGCACTTGGCAACTAGCATGTCATTTATGACAGCTGCAATTTCCTGGGGTCACATGATCACCATTTGTAACTCTCCCAACTGGTTTCCAACAAGCAAAGTTAACGGGGAAGTTTAACAACATGATTCACTTAATAGCTGCAGTGATTCACTTAACAACTGTGGGGGAAAAGGTCATAAAATGGGTCGCAACTCACTTAACAAATGTCTCGCTTAGCAACAGAAATGGACAACTTAACTGTGGTCATAAGTCAAGTGCTACCTGTAGTAGCTGGGTTTACATGCGTCATCCAAACCAACAAATTATATTAGCATGATGTTATAAATCCAGCTTTTTGATGATCCAATGATTATTTGTCCAACTTGTTTTGACAATCAGATACAGACTTTTCCAAGTTATAGTACCAATTATTTTATTCTTTCCCGTATTGTAGTGTAAGACACACAGAAGATTAGCAATTCAATGCACATTTTGCATATGACGTAGCAACATTCAACTGCACTTAAGAGTAATAAGGTCCTATTCATCTGAAAGTAAAACTGTGAATAAAACTGCTCAGAATGATTGAGAAATTTATGGAGTTATCAAGGCTGAACGTGTGCCAGCATAAACCATGTAATAAAACTATATTTCACTCTTTCCATAACCCCTTTGCAGATGAGCAAAACCTTGGAACAAAATGGGATGCCTTGTATCTCCCTTCTCTGCAGAAAGGGCATTGGGCCAGGGGCAGAATATCTTTCTCTGTTTAAGAACTATGATTTGGCTTTCAGATCTAGCACATGTAAGGAAGTGCATCTATAAGCAGCTTGTCCATGTCATTGGGGATCAAGTTCAACCTAAGGTTTGCTTTACGTTGATCTCTTAATACTATGCAAACATTACAATTCAGCATTCTGGCCAGGCAATCATTTAATTCCTGTTATTTGTGGCTGCTGCGACTTCCTCTCTTATCGGTTTCTAAATCCATATATATATATATATATATATATTAAAAAAAAAACAGCCTTTGCATTTCTGTAAGCTTACTCCCTGCTCTTGTTGATGCTTGATTCCAGCTTCATAAAAGATCTCTGTGTTCTGGGTTTATTGGGCCTCCCTACATAAATTGGCTATTAAAAGGAGAGAGAGAAGGTTTTATTTCAGATGTATTTGAGGTGTGTATGTGTATTTGTGTGTCTCCCCAGCCTGGAGTACATATAACCTGTGCTGAGATACTGCTTCCCTTGAGAAGTGTGTTGCTTCCTCCGACTTCTTCGAACTCCCCACTTCTATATTTTGTGGAGTATATGTAGTCCTTGACTTACATTTGTTTAATGACTATTCAAAGTTGCAACAGCACTGAAAACAGTGACTGGTGACCGATTTTCACATTTAATAGCATTGCAACATCTCCATGGTCACGTGATCAAAAGTCAGATGCTTGGCAACTGGCATGTATTTATGGCAGTTGCAAAGCTCTGGAGTCACGTGATCACCTTCTGCGACCTTCCCAGCCAGCTTCCCACTAGCAAAGTCAATGGGAGGAAGCCAGGTTCGCTTAACAACATCATGGTTTACTTAACAATAAAGGAAAGTATTCTTATTAACATGGGTGGCCTTGAGGGTATTTTTCCCATTATCATTTTATGCTCATTTTGAATGTTTTCTTTCAGAATCCTCCATTCCTGCCCATTTCTAGAAGGGAGGAAAAACTCACATCATCTTTCATTCTGTTTTTATTTTCTTCCCCAATTTCCTACCTCTTCCTCCTGCTAATCTTGCATCTGTTTTCTCTCATGAGGCTCTGGCATTCATCATCCTTTTCTACAGTTTCCTGGAATTAGTTACAATATTTGTCCCATTGTGTCTCTGTTTTATTTTTAAAAATGAACATAAAAAGACTTCTAGATTAATTACAGGTAGTCCTCAAATTTACGACCACAACTGCTAAGCAAGACAGTTGTTAACAATCTTCCTTGCCACATTTGTTAAGTGAATCAATGCAGTTGTTAAGTTAGTTACACAGTTGTTAAGTGAATCTGGCTTTCCCATTGACTTTGCTTGTCAGAAAGATTGTAAAAAGTGATCACATAACCCTGGGGTCCTAGGGAAGGAAGGAAGGAAGGATATTGTTACTGAAAAAACTATGTGGGGTCCTTGGTACTCTCTGATGTTTCATTACCCAACTAGATGATACCTTTAATGCTAGCAAAAGGACACCCCAACACCTAGCACTGATGAAGTGCCCTAGTTGGGTAATGAAACCTCTGCAAAACAAAAAACAAAAAACCAGCCAACCTCAGAGAGCACCAAAGGACCTCAGAGTTCAGCCATGTGCTACACAAGTATTCTCTTTTATTGCTAATGAAGAAATAATAATGGCAATAATGCAAGAAAGGAAATGTCGGAGAAAAGAAATCTCTCCGCTCAGAAAGCTTTTGTGAAAAGCTAGGAAAGGTAACGTCCAAAGCATATTCCTCCAAGAACTCGGGCCTTGTCTGAATTCTCAAGTTTCTACACTCTCTCTCTCTCTCTCACTCACACACACACCTGTTGCTATGGGAACCCAGAGATCTGCTCGCAGTCTCCCCATCCCGAAGCCCGGACACACACACACCCGGTCCCCTTTCGTGGGATGCCGCTGCCCAGAGCTAACCTCTGGCTGGGCCCTAGCATAGTAATCGCCGTTGGCTGCCGCTGAGCCTTCCGGACTGGCAAGCCAGTCACGCGGGGGGGGGGTTTTTTCCAGAAAACGCCAGCCCTTCCCGGGGGGGGGGAGAGAAACGGCTTTGATCTATTCCGCCCCGGCCGACTCGCGGGGGGTCTTGGCTCGTCTGGCGCTTTGTTGACGCCCGCGAGGTAATGCGCGCGTGTTTCCACGGAGGGGCGCTGGAGCACGTTTTAATGCAGCAAAATGAATGAAGAAAGCGGGCGCAGCGCTGGCGGGGATTAAACAAGCCCCGCGGCGGGAGGAAGACGGGTGGGCTGGTGCGCAAGCAGGAGGGGCCCCGGCGGGATGCGTCCCCGGCCCCTTGTCTAGGTAAACTCCCGCAGGAGAGACGGCGTGCCAGCGCGCCACAGCCGCTCTCGCCTCTCCCGAGCAGCGGCAAGCAGGCGGGCACGCGAGCTGCCCCCACCCCGCCGCTGCTTTCCAAGTTTCCCCGTGGAGGGAGGTAACCCACTTGCCCAGAGCCGTGCCTTCGGGGCTGAAGGCGCCCGTTCACCCGGTCTGCGGCCCGGCTCTCGCAGCCGCCTCGCGCGCAGAAGACACTCGCCCTCCTTCCCTGGCACGCGCGCGCACCCTCGCTCGCACCCTCCTCTTTCTCTCTCTCTCTCCCACCCCCCGGCCACCACAAACACACACACACAAACACACACACTCTCCTGGCACGCGACCTGGAAGGCGGCTGCTCTGTGGCCCCGGGAAGGCTCCGGGCGAGGGAGCCAAGTCGCCTCCCTGCTCCGCGCCCCTCCTCTAACCGGGGGTCACGACCGCATCGATCGACCAGCTTCCTGGCGAGGGAAGAGGGCGGCGAGTTTGACGCGCCGACGGCGGGGTTCCTCCACGTTCTCCTCCTAGCCCTCCTCTCTGTTCCGATGCCCGGGCGGCGAGCGCGCCGTTCTCGCCGGCTCCCCTGAGGCAGACGGGTGGCGCGTCCGGAGCGGGCGAGCGCCAGGCAGAAGAGAGGTGGCTCCAGACGGCCGGCGAACTCCCTGGTCAGCCTGCCGCCCTGGATCGACCGAATGGCTTCCTTGTATCAGCGCTTCGGCGGGAAGATCAACACCTCCCGCTCCTTCCCAGTCACTCCCGAAGCCAGCCATCTCCTAGGCCCCCGGTGCTCCGAGGAAGACGGAGCTGCCGCCGCGTCGGCCCACGCGGCCACTGGAGCGGCGAAAGCTTCGCGCCCGTCGCAGCCTCACAACCCCAGACCTCGCTTCCAGTACCAGGCGAGGAGGAGCGACGGCGAGGAGGAGGATGTAAGCCAACCCCTGCCTGACTCGGGGGGCAGGACGCGGGTGGGAGAAAGCCGCCTCGGGTGTTCCGCGCCTTCCGCCCCTCCGCTCGGACCGACGGAGCAACCGTGGCCGTGCGACGGGCTGAGGCGCCTGGGCCAGGGGGAGAGAGAGACTCTGCGGATACTTTCTCTCCTCGTTTTTATTCTTCTCCCCCACCCCCCGCCCCGGTTTTGGTACGGGGATCTTGTGGAAGCTCATGAGAAAACTCGGTGTCTCCCTTGGAGTTAAGAGATGGATGCGGCTAGCGGTACTCGGAAAGCTCTGATTTAACGAAAAGTTAAAGGGAGGAAGCAGATCCCCCGGGAAAGAATTTGCATGGGGTTGGAGAGAGATAGAATAGCTGGCAAACAGATTCCCTGCCTCTCCTTTCGATTCTAAAAACTGGTCCGAAGTGATCAAAAGTAGATTTTCAAGAGCTATTTTAAGCTCCAAGAACGAGTTGAAGCATAAATTTGAGCAACATGTGCTTTTGTTGGTTCGGATTCTTGCATCTCTCTCTTCTCCCACCCTCGTCCCCAATCCCCACTTTCTTCCCCACCTTTCTAGTTCCTTGGAGAAATTTCAAAGCGTTTGTATTTGCATATCTCCTTAGTAACGTGTGACTCATCCGGGACACTTAACTGGCTCCGAGAAAGATGGTGGGGAGAAAAAGAAGTTGGAATAATCTTGAATTCATAACTCTTTGTTATGGGAAGAAGGTCATTTTAACTGACATATAACTAGTTTAGTCTGGAAAGGCGCTTTCTCCTTGAGGGTTCCTATTTAATAGCTGGTTCAGTGTGTTTTTGTATGTTTGTGTGCAAATAGAATGTTTGTGCAAATAGAAACAGCCTCCTTTAAGTTTTGTTTAACTCTTCGTTGGGATGTTTGGGATGTTTTCCTGGGATGTTTTCTACACAAGAGTAGAGATATAATTTGTGTGTCTAGGTTACAATGGTTTCCATATCCAAATACTAAGGCCAACTCTGCCTCATACAAGCAAAGGTGCCTATATAAACGGCTACTAGCAATTCAGTGTTAATTCTTTAGCTTGCATCACTGTAACATTTCATAATTGGGTTTGTGTGATTGTAGTGATTCTGTGTACATGTGTGTGTGTGTGTGCGCATGTGTGCTCATATCTACTTGCACATATATAATAAAAGTTAAAGGGGGGGGTTTCAAAGTTCATTGTATACAGTATCTCCAAAGCATATTTATTTTAAAATATTCGTTTATATTTGCTTTATAATAGCACCTTTGCTCAGACCTTGGTTAAAAAAGACAAGAGTAATTAGCATAAAATTAATATTAGGGGAAGCATTCCTGAAATCATTCCTGAGAAAGTTTTGTAAAGGAAGCAGGGGTTGTTGGTTTTTTTGTTCCTTTTTATTTCTTCTTTGAGAGAACATTTATTTTTAAAAAAATATAAA
Organism: Azemiops feae; assembly: GCA_023970755.1. NCBI lineage: Eukaryota > Metazoa > Chordata > Lepidosauria > Squamata > Viperidae > Azemiops > Azemiops feae. The sequence goes on along the minus strand of JALGBA010003894.1, from coordinate 6,153 downwards.
CACATCTTGCAAAGTGCCCAGCAATTATATTACGTTCAGCACTTCCACTTCCTTTAGAAACAGGTAAATTGTGCTTTATGTTCCATTATAATATTTAGTAGAAATAAATAAGATCTAAATCTTGAAAGTTAATTCACTATTTCCTAGGTAGGATTATATTTTTGCTGTAGTCTAGTGTGTTCCAGGCATTGCCCTCTAGGTGGCAGTATAGGAAAGCAAACTTTACTTTTTTTCCTCCTACCTTTTTTAACATTTAGCTAACAGTTTGTATTTTACCTGCACCCTATTTGTATATAGCAAAAACCTGCCTAGCAACTGGGACATTTTGAACTTGAAAGATTTAATGGATTATTTTAAATCGGCTTAAATGAAAAGTTAAAGCCATACCTTTTCCCAGAACAATATCTATTAGTACTATAATCATCTTCATATTTACATGAAATAACTTTCCTTTCTGCTCATATGTCAATAAGCATCTGTATAAGATACTATAGAATTCTCTGCCACTAAATAGCTTCTGGTTTCACCCTAAACCTGTACCAAAAAACCAAAATAAATAAAAACTTCTGCCAATTAATAAATCCTCATTCTCATTCTTGTTTTCTATAGACAGGAGACCTGATTGTCAAGAGCTGTATTTTTTTTCAGTGCAAAAATTGTTATTGTCTAGGAATCAAGTGTGAGAGCTGTGCAACCACGATTGAGGCCCCCCCCACACTTAACAATGATTCTGCCTTTCGTGAAACACTAATATGAGCCAAAGTTTAAAGGTAATACAATCTGTAGAATGGCAGTAGTCCTTGTGTGTATGTTATGTTTAAGGAGAATTTTAAAAATGAGGTTCAGACGTAAAAATGCTAGTTCTGACATTAAGAAGAACCGGATTCAACCTCCTGCCTGTATTCCTTCTGTGATGGTTTGTTAATATGCTAATCTTGGAGCTCTCTCAGGTGCTGAATACATTCAGGCTCCCTCAGTCCTCATCTTACTACCTTGCAGATTGTGAGTTGGTCTCCTTTAAGCAAGGGTGGGCAATTAATTTTTCCAAGGGGCCAGATGAGAAACTGGGATTGTTGTAGAGGACTGAACGAAAAGGGTTGTACACTTCACATTTGATTTCTAATTTCCAATTATCTCATGCATGACCAGACAGGGTTAGCCAAAGGTGCAGATGTGGCCAGGGACCATGAAATAATAACAGTGTTGGAAGGGACCTTGGGGGTCTTCTAGCCCAACCCCCTGTTCAAGCAGGAGACCCTATACCAGGGGTAGGCAACCTTGGCTCTTTTATGACTCGTGGACTTCAACTCCCAGAATTCCTGAGCCAGCCATGCTGAGGGGACAGGGAGAGGTTTCCAAGCTGAGCCATGCTGGCTCAGGAATTCTGGGAGTTGAAGTCCACCAGTCATAAAAGGGCCAAGGTGGCTTACCCCTGCCCTATACCATTTCAGACAAATGGATGTCGTCTCTTCTTTAAAACTTCCAGTGTTGGAACATTCACAGCTTCTAGAGGCAGGCTGTTCCACTGGTTAATTGTTCTAACTGTCAGGAAGTTTCTCCTCAGTTCTAGGTTGCTTCTCTCCTTGACTAGTTTCCATCCATTGCTTCTTGTCCTGCCTTCAGGCGCTTTGGAGAATAGCTTCACTCCCTCTTCTTTGTGGCAGCCCCTCAGACATTGGAACACTACTGTCATGTCACCCCCAGTCCTTCTCTTCATTAGACTAGACTAGACATACCCAATTCCTGCAACCATTTTTGATACGTTTTAGCCTAGGTCTGCCTTTTTAAGGGCACTGGAAAAATGTATTTACTTTAGAAAACAGTATCATTAATTTGAAGGAACCTGTCAGTCATAAGACCGGTACTTAGTGCAAGCATCCAAAGTAAATTACCTGAGCCTAGCCTCTGCTTAAATCCATCCAATGAATGAGAAGCCTCCACCTGTCATGATATAGGTAGTCTCTGCTTACAACCAAAATTGGAACCAGAATTTTCATTGTTAACAAGGCAATTCTAACATGAATTGCTGGAAAGGTTGATTACACAATCCCCAGGATGCTGCAGCCATTATAAATATATCCAGGTTGCCAAGTGCCTGAATTTTGATCACATGACTTTGGGGATGCTATGATGGTCATAATTATAAGGACCAGTCGTAAGCCACTTTTTTCAGTGCCATTGGAACTTTGAATGGTTGTTAAATACATTGGTATAAGTTGATCTATCTGTAATTGGTTTCTTTGCCAAACTGCTCATAGTATTGGAAAGCTATTTTTCTTTTATAATATTCATCTGGCAACTCCTTTCTGGTAACCCAGAATAACCCATTATTCTGTGTCCTGAACTCTGGAATGAGAGAATGGAAGTTTTGTAATTTTGGCTGCTTGTTGTTAATTGATAAAGAGCACTCAGTTAATATGCCAAGGCAGAATTTTTGACTTTCAAAAGAGATATATATGGCTCAAGGTTGAAGTATGGAGCGAATGGGGTTAACCACAGAGAGCAAACCCCACTCTCACCAAAACTGATAATGTCACCTAGTCAGGTAATAAAACATCTGCAAACAAGCTCAGAGAGCGCCAAAGATTCTACATTTTTTACCTTCGTATTTTTTTAAAATGCAAAAAACAAGTCAAAATTATTCTTCCCTATTGCAAGCACTGGTGGAAACAAGGTCCCTAGCAAAGATGTAAGAATATTGTGGATAGATATGCCTTTCATTGTACAAATAGATTTACAGGTTTTTAAGACATTGGAGGACAGGGGAAACAATGCAAGGGTAACTGGCCAGATGGAATGTAGAAAAACATATTTTTATATATTTCTATAGAATTGAATACATAATCGCTGCAAATCCTTCTGCTTTGTTTTATGGTGGTGTTTGTTAACTTCTGCACAACAGAAGAAAGCACAATAAACCTGAATCTGGAAGGATTAGACTTCTAATATGAATTTAATATCACAGCATGAAACTAAGAAAGGAACTCAAGGAATGGATCCTATATTCACATGATGTGCATATTCATAATTAATATAACCATGATTACTTGAATTACATTCTTTTTCTGGATATGTACAACACACTAAACAATAGTACCGCTAAGTTTGTGCGGTATGCTTAGGCTAAAATTCAGTTGTCTAATTTGTGCATTAGTATGTTGTACAAACCAGCTTCAAAATTCCCACCTGTTGTAGACAGCTGCAGTGAGAATATATCTCATCATCTGAAATATCCAACTCATCTTTTCAATGTTTTCGTGCATTTGTTTCAAGCATATTTTAAAATAATTCCAGCATGTAAATAATGTTAGTTAGCTGTGTAATAACCATTTGATCATGTTTTCTAAAAGCTAATACCTGATTTTTTTGCAGTCATTTGCTCTGTTATTCTTTATTATTACATATAAAGAGAATACTGACCTACTGACAAAATTGGTTTTTATCATGGCTTGTTGAATAAAGTATAATTGGCTAAATTCATAAAAGGCACTAAGTTATAAACTATTGTTTCCAAAATAAATTCATTTACATAGAATATTATCCCAGCCCCCACCCCACCCCAATTAATTAGGATTTAGCCTAACATATCAAACCAATCAAAAATCTGTGTTTAAAATTCTTGACTTTTGCCATTTTTTATCATTTTGCTTGATCTCCAAAGAGGTCAGATAAATATATATTGTTTGTCTCCACTTTTATTTTCAGAAGAATCTGGCTTCATTGTTTTTCCATTTCTCCTTGTGATCATTCTATAAAATTGATTGAGGCAGTAATTAACTGAACATGCTGAATGGGGAAAAAATAAACTCAAATCCTGTGTTTATTGCATTTTAAAGTGTACTCTCAACTGATGACAGTGAATTAAAGACAACTAAGAAGAAACTGAACCTGCAAATACTATAAAATAAAATGAAATCCCCATAGATAGTAAAAACCTAAATGTTTCTGGGTTTTCCGCAGCAGAAGGCTATAAAATATGGAGAATTAATTATCTCTGGTCAAGGAGAAAGGGAGATATATTTTGCAGCATTGGGACAATTGATATGAAGGTGACAGCTCCTTTAGTTTGTGGAATATTAAAAATGAGAGCATTAAAAAATGCTGGGATGAGTCCAAAGAGACATTGAAATATCCAGAACACCTATCAAAAAATTTAGCCTAAATTCCTGTCTGCCAGCTTTGGCCTTACAGTAGTTACATTTGCTTGAAAAGATTTCTTTGATTTTTTTTTTTTAGGGCGTAAATACTACAATTTAATACTGTCCATGGCTTCTAAAGCATATCACTTTCAAAAATTGTTGGTCACCTAAATTTCACATATTACATTAATCTTCTCCTGTGGTTATAGAATTGTGTCTCCAGATGTATAGTTATGGATATAATCTGGTAAAGAAATAAAAGCAAGGAGCTGGTTTGGTAGCAGTTAAGGAGCTGTGAGCTCTACTCCTGCCTTAGGCATGAAAGTCTGCTGGGTAATTTTGGGCCAATAACCAGGAGACAGTAAGTTCTAGTCCTGCCTTAGGCATGAAAGCCAGCTGGGTGACTTGGGCCAATCACCAGAAGACTGTGAGTTCTAGTCCCACCTTAGCCATAAAATCTGGTTGGCTGGCTTTGGGCCTGTCACTCTTTCTCAGCCCAAACCACCTCACAGGGTTATTATTGTGGGGAAACTAGGAAAATATTAGGTAAGTTTGCCATTTTGAGTTACTTAAAAAGTAAATGCAGGTAGGATAAAAAAAAACTATTAAATAAAATAAATAATAAAAATAAATGCAGAATAGTATAACTGGAGGATTTTTGTTTATAATTTTGGAATCACACATACTTTTCTTTTTGAGATTAATACTTTCCAGACTAGAATACATGCAGTTACTTTACTTAACATTGCCTTTGAACATTTTCCTAGTTCCTCTCTTTTACTTACTTTTCTTTACAGTCAAGGTGATTAATGAGCTTAATTTCTGTAAGCAACTGCCAAAGGTGCTGAGTTCGATATACATGAAGATTGTCTATAACTTCTTTCCTTTTAATTACCATGAAGTAATAATGCATTAATCAAGTACATAAGAAAATCAGCTCTTCCCTCTAATGCAAAACACCAGTTAATATCATAAAACAATAAAACTAATACTAATTATCCCTTTAATATTGAGAGGTTATTTTTTCTTAAGAAGGTTGCATATCAGGAATCGGTTTTATAGTGTTACTTTAATATCCAGGTCCTCCCTTATTCATCATTCAGGATAATTCATCAGGATAATTTAAGTATACAGTACCTTTTTTTTTTTTTTGGCATAGCATTTTTTTTTTTAAAAAAAAGAGTCATTTTGATGAAAAGCATTGATAATTATTGGGATTCTGATATGCAAAAGAGGGACATTTAACTTTCCTTCTTCTGGAGCAAGCATACTTTTTCATTCAACTATAGATTAAATGGATAATGAAATATTTGTGAGGGTACCTAACAGTACTTGCAACTTATAAAATACTTGTCACCCTTCAAAATAGACCAGGTCAGGAAAGATATACATAATAAATTATAGAACTGTCCTCATCTGGACTGCAATAACAGGATCTTAAAACCCTGATAAGAGTTTTTCTTTTTCTCTCCATCTTATATCAAAGAAAGTTACAGTGGGACAATCTTGAGTTTCTTTCCCAAGCCTTCTCATGTTGCCACATACAGGTAGTTCTCAACTTACAACCATTCATTTAGTGAATGTTTAAAGTTACGACAGCACTGAGAAAAATAACTTACAACCGGTCCTTGCAGTTATGATTGTTGCCGCATTCCCCAGGGTCATGTGACCAGTTGCTTGGCAACCAGCATTATTTACGATGGTTGCAATGTTTTAAGTCATGTGATCCCCATTTGCGACTTTCCCAGCCAGCTTCCAACAAGCAAAGTGACATAATTCACTTAACAACTGCAGTATTCACTGAACAACCGTGGCAAAAAAAAAAAAAGGCTATAAAACGGGTGCAACTCACTTAACATTTGCCTTGCTTTGTAACGGAAATTCTGTGCTTGTAAGTTGAAGACTATTTATATTTTCTTCAAGCCCATCTCTGCACTCCTCTACAATAAGATATGGAATGATATGTATCTGGATGTCACTTGATGTTTGTCCCACTTGTTGCATAATGATCAAA
>JALGBA010003893.1:0-125746 GCA_023970755.1 Azemiops feae | reverse complement strand
AGGAGGGGGAGGAAGAGGAGGAGGAAAAAGACTGGAGGCTCCTTTGTGCTCTCTGAGCTGGGTGGTCTCCTTGCAGACGTTTCATGACCCAACTAGGGAACATCATCAGCTCTAGAAGGAAGGGGGGAGTTATGGAGAGGAGGAGGAGGAAGAGGAGGAGGAGGAGAAAAGGACTATGAGGTCCTTGGTGCTCTCTGAGCTTGATGGATTTCTTGCAGACGTTTCATGACCCAACTCAGGAACGTCATCGGGGCTAGTGAGGAATGCTGTTTGTGGCAGCCCCCCCCAAAATACCGGAACCCTGCTATCATGTCCCCCCCCACCCCAGTCCTTCTTTCCTCTAGACTGGCCAAACCCCAATTCCTGCCCCCGTTCTTCCGAGGTTTCAGCCTCCAGCCCCCTAATCCTCTTTCTTGCTCTTCAGCCCCCCCCCTGCTGCAAACGCCAGACGTGGCCTCCTCGCTTACCTGGCGTGGCCTCGTCATCCATAGCTGCCTGGAAGAGTGGAAAGGAGACAAGAAAGTCAGAAGTGGTTCTCGCCACCCGGAGGCCTCGACGTATCCAGAGGGGCAGAGAGAGACAGCTTGCCCCCCCCGCTTCGTGCTGAGGAACCGCAGCCTGCCCCCCCCACCCCATTCAAGACACCGCCCCAAAGCTGCTCCGGAGCCCCTCCCCCAGCTAGGGGGGGGGGGCTGAAATGAATACAGGAACACTATATTCCTTCCAGAGTTGGAAGGGACCTTGGAGGTCTTCTAGTCCAACCCCCCTCAGGCAGGAAACCCCACACCATTCCAGACAGATGGCTTTTTAATCATCTCTTAAAGACCACCAGCGATTGTAGCACCCACAACGTCTGAAAGCAAATTGTTGTGCTGATGGATTGCGAACGTTCTCCGCAATTCCCCCGTGCTCTGAAGCAGGGGCCGTCAAACTGGGCCCTTTGATGACGTGTGGACTTCAACTCCCAGAATTCCTCAGTCGGCGTGTGGACTGAGGAATTCTGGGAGTTGAAGTCCACCAGTCACAAAAGGGCCCAGTTTGAAGACCCCTGTCTGAAAGCATCCTGGCTGAGGGATTCTGGGAGTTGAAGTCCACCAGTCATAAAAGGGCCAAGTTGGAAGACCCCTGGTCTGGATCCAAGCCCGCAGTTTCATCAAAATGGCCGACTGAGGAATCCTGGGAGTTGAAGTCCACCAGTCACAAAAGGGCCAAGTTGGAAGACCCCTGGTCTGGATCCAAGCCTGCAGTTTCAACCAAATGGCCGACTGAGGAATTCTGGGAGTTGAAGTCCACCAGTCACAAAAGGGCCCAGTCTTCAAACTGGAGCATCCTGGCTGAGGAATTCTGGGAATGAAAAGCACACAAGTCCACCAAAGGGCACAGTTTGAAGACCCTGTTCTTAGAGCATCCGGCTGAGGAATCTGGGAGGTGAAGTCCACAAGTCACACAAAGGGCCCCAGTTTGAAGACCCTGCTATGAAGGGCTAGGGAAGGGAAGAGGAGCGGGGGGGGGGGCGAGAGGGAAGAAACAAAAAAAAACGCGAAGGGGAGTACAGGGAAGCGCGGAGGAGGAAAAACTGGAGAACCCTGTGGGAGTTTGAATCCCGGGGTCCAGCGCCTGCTGGACGGACCAGTGGTTGTGGGAGTTCAAATCCCGGGGTCCAGCTTCTGCTGGACGGACCAGTGATGTACGTTAGCCTAGGCCAACGGACCTTGCGTTTGGTAGATAGGAAACACACGGACAACATGTTTCTTCAGGTTGAATCAGCAAGCAAGAGCGCAGAAGGATCTGCGTGCCTCTTTTTTATTGGTACACTTACGTCACAGCAGGAGGTTGTAAAGGGTGGGTTTTGCCAGGAAATGAAACTTAAAAGGCATACCTTAACTTAACTCAGGAAATGGAAACTTAATAAGGCATAGCTTATCTCAACTCAGGAAATATAGACTTTAAAGGCATAGCTTAGAAAGTGATAACTTGTAAGACATAACTTCAGGAAGAGATAACTTGTAAGACATAATTCAGGAAGACATAACTCATGACTTATCTCAGGACTTAAAAGGCATGGACACTTGAAAGGCATGGAAGCCTATCTTAACTCAGGAAATGGTTGCAACATCTCCACTGTTTTTATTTTTTAAAGTTCAATCTCTATCCTACTTGTGGCCATAATCTGCATCCTCCGAAACAGAAAAGGGCAACTCCATAAGAATACGAGATTCTTGCTTGGGGGCAAGAGCCTCCATGGCTAAGTCTGATTCAGTATCGGAACAGTTGGAGTCCGTGTCAGACAGTGTCAGTAGGGCAACCTTTTCAGAGGGGTGGAATTTGGGTTTCAAGGGTTCATATATGTTGTTTGAGGCAAGCATAACATTAATCTTAGAAAGATTAGAATCCAAACCATTCAAACGATCCTTGAGAAATTGCAAAAGGTGTGAAAAAACACATGGGCCAATCATACATAATATAAGCAAAATTATACAAGGTCCTAAAATAGCAGAAAGCAATGTAGTAATCCAGGGAGAGAAATTAAACATACTTTGATACCAGGATTGTTGGGAGAACCTTTCTAGTTCCCTGTCTTTTAATCGTTTGCGTAACTCATTCATAGAGTCGTGCACAATGCCAGATTGATCAGAATAAAAACAACATTCTTCTTTTAAGGCTACACACGTTCCACCTTCCTTTAAAAATAAAAGGTCGAGGGCACGCCTATTCTGCAAAACTACTTCAGCAAGAGACGACAAAGAAGTTTGAAGGGCAGAAATTGAAGTCTCAATGCGGGAAAGATCATTATCTATTTCTAGACTGAGTTTTTGTATTTGTTGTTGGTTGACAATCAAAGCCGCAGCTCCAGTAGCTGCTCCTGCAACACCTAATCCTAAAAGAACTGAAAGGGTTAGGGCTGTAACAAATTCACGTTTTACACGTAGGTGGTATTCCGGTGGTTCCATAAGGGAAACAAAATCAGAGGGGGAATAATAAGTGATTCTAGGGACTAAGCGTACCTGAATACAAAAGGCTTTTTGTTGTATAAGGACATCCCCTGATACACAGGCTGTGGCACCTGTAGAGCAAGCCCAGATGGAGTTGTTGCCGGGGATGAAGAATTGGCCCTTTAAGCTGGCAGAAATATTACCATTACTCAAGTTAAAAAGAGAGTTATAACCTGCCGTATTTACACTGCCCAATCTTTTCTGGGTGAGCCAAACATCACATTGGTATTTGCCAGTGGTGATATTAGCACAATATTGAGAATAATTTGCAGGAATGTTTCCCAAGCAACAACCATGTCCCATAATAGAAGTAATAGTGATGGATGTTGAGTTCCATCTGCAAGAGTCATCTTTAGTAGCATTCTTAATAGGTTCGATGGAGCCAACAGCGTAATAAAAGGGTGGAGTGGCTGATAAACAGAGCCAACAGTGGTCGGTTTGTGATGAAGAATTAACAGCACTTTTTAGCAAAAAGGAAGAAGCATTGACAAGGTTAATCAAGGGATTAGGCATATTATATACAACGGACTGTAAAAAAAACAGGTTGAATGCTTTTGTTAGGACCTATAGGAGGGGAATGTGGTGACTGGATTGTGAGACGAATGGAAAAAACTCCGCCGTCGTTTCCAGAACCGCTCCATTCTCTTCCACCCCAAGAATATCCGACAGCCCATTGCTCTGCAGTCAAAGTCTTTCCTTGGGATGTAAAGGTAATGTTCATTGGATTTTTCCGCTCACCACAACAATGCAAATTAGAAGGGCAGGAAGAAGAAGGGGGTTTGCCATTACTACGGTTAATGGCAATATAATCATTTGAGCGAGGGGCAGTCCAGGATATAGCGCCCGTAGAAACACAAGACCATGAGGCACAGTATTTATCCAAAAAAGTGCCACATTGATATTTTTCCTCAGGTGTCTTTGGTTCGGGACAAAAATACAGGTCCCACCATGTTGCTTCTAGTGGAGGTGTGCACGAACCTTGTTTGTCCCATTTGTTAGTTTGGAGAAATTTTGAAACAAATTTGTTGACCCCGGTACCCATTTCGGCAAAGTCAAAATGTAAGATAGGGAACCAGGGCCATATTGTGTATTTGGAGATTTGGAATAATACCTGATTTTCAAAGTCACGAACAGTCCATGTGTAGTTGAGGGGTCGATGAGGATTAGGATCAGGAGATCGCCGTCGTCGAGAATGAATGATGCGTTGTTGTGAGCGAGGTTGCTTTGTGGAATGAAAGTGTTGTAAGTGAGGTGAGGTAAAAATACGGGCGGCCAGGTCTAGGAAGGAGCGGGGATGAGGAACAAAGTTGTAGGCAAGTAAACGAAGAGACAAAGGAGGTTTTGCATAGCTCGCCACTGATGCGAGTTCAAAAGAATGTGTAGTATAAGTACCATAGGATGAAAATCCAGACACATAATAGCGCCCCGTAGTCTCAGGGGTCACAAGAATAGCAAGAGTTATGTGACAAGGGTAATGAGCATAGGTGAGGGAAATAGAGGGAGATGGTGGAAGAGGAATGCCACGATTAGGATACTGAGAAAACACAAAGGGACAAAAGGATTGACCTCGGTCATAACAATGGAAAAGGGCAGTAGTATTGAGATCAAAAAAAAGAAAAAACAGGACCACAATATAGGCCTTTATGAAAATTTAGAGGAATTCTCAGGTGCTTTGTCATCATGGGAAGGTGCAGTGTGGACATCATGGGGAAGGAACTTGTCAAGAGTGTCATCAAAAGCAGGGTCCACATGATTGATGCAAAAGTGTTGGACCCCTGGACAATATGGGTGGTGCAATATGCAGTTGTTACACCAATAACAGCATGTACATCCACACTCACAAAGGCAATGATGGCACATCCGATGGAGTAGGTGGGTTGTGTGGAGTGATGAAATATGGGCGAATACAACGAGCAGGGACCCACAAAACTCTGTCGGGTAGTTGAACTGCAGCGTAGCCTCTTCCCCAGGTGATGAGTTCAGCTGGACCTTTCCAAGTTGGATCCGGGAGCTGCCTGTAGTATACAAGTGGTCTTGAAGTTGGGACAACAGGTTTAGTAAAGTGTCGAGACGCAGCAGACAAAGAAGGAGTGCCAGTGAGATTTAGAAAATTGAGAGTATACAGACAAACATTTAATACATTTTGCAGTGCCGGGAGGTTTGGGGGGCATAAGCCCTTGGACCCCATATAACGATCTAATGCATTTTTTAAAGTTTGATTTGCTCACTCAACAATAGCCTGCCCTTGGCTATTGAAAGGAATTCCAAATTTGTGGACAATGGACCAGTGATGACAAAACTGTGAAAATTGTGAGCTGACATAAGCTGGGCCATTGTCTGTTTTTAATATTTTGGGACATCCCAGCACTGTAAAGGTACGAATACAGTGATTAATCACTTGTTTTGCAGCTTCCCCTTTTTGTGGGGTTGCCAAAATAAATCCGGAGAACGTATCTACTGTAACATGTAGATATTTCCACGGGGCAAATGGAGGATATTGAGGTACATCCATTTGCCAGGTATCACAGGCTTCAGTGCCTCTAGGGTTAACACCCTGTGGGATACCTTTAGACTGTAGGCTACAGGTTGGGCATTGTTAAATTATGGCTGTAGCTTCAGCCATAGTGATTCCAAATTGTTTCATTAGTGCTTTTTTATTTTGATGAAAATAAGCATGACTGTCCCAAGGGGAGACAGGAGAAAGAGACATGAGGCAGGTAGCAGAGGCCGCAGCGTCTGCAATATCATTTCCCTTTTGCAAGAAGCCAAGAAAAGGTTGGTGGCTTCTTATGTGTGTGACAAAGTAAAGATGTTTCCTGTTGGATATTACAGTTTGTAGGGTGGAAAATAAAGAAGTTAAATCAGGGTCCAGGGATGGAGAGAGGTATGATTGAAAAATAGTGGTGACAATTTGAGTGACATAGAGACTGTCAAGAATGAGATTTATAGGTTGAGTGGAAAATGTTTGAAAAGCTAGAATGGCAACGGCTAGTTCCGCACGCTGAGCAGACCGTTGGGGTGGCGTTATTTTTGTGTGCCATTGGTCATGAATATACCAGGCACAAGCACCAAATTGTTTACTGCCATCTGCAAAGAGTGTGACAGCATGTGGGATGGGAAAGCGTTGTAATTGGGTATCACATGAAACATGGATATTTTGTAGGAGCTGAATGCGAGGATCAGCAGGAGGGTGGCAGGATATCTTTCCAGGCCACTCAGTGAGAGCAAGCTGCAAGGCTTCAGAGTTAGAATAGATGGTTTCCCATGTAGTGAGAGAACATGGTACATATAGGACAGAAGATTCTATTCCTGCAAGGGCTTTTGCTCGAAGGCGAGCCTTAGAGATGAGAGAGGCAAATTGAAAAGGTTTTTGACCAATTGTGTTTCTAGGAGTGTGAGAGAGGTGAAGCCATTCTAGAATCAGCAAGGAGGGAATAGTTTGGACAATAGGACATGTAGGTAAAGAAATAGTATTACACAATAAAAGAGAAAAGGGAATGTTTGGGGTCATTCGGTCAACCCACTGAATTTGTAGGGCTTGGTTGACCAATTGAATCACTTTTAAATGACTGTCCTGCAGTGAAATAACATCTGCAGGATGTTTGCCTTTGGGTAAGGCTGAAAAAAGAGGTGATAACTGAAAAGTGGTGAGACCTATATAAGGTCAAATCCAATTAATAGCACCTAAATATTGCTATAATTGAAGTAAAGTTGGTTGGTGTGGTAATTTTAAAAAGGGAAAAAGTGGTGCAGCATGGGAGGCCAATAATTTATGGCTTAAATATTGAAAAGGAAGGGAGGTTTGGACCTTGTCAGGAGCAATGTGCAAACCTCCTTTTTGCAAAATTGTTGTGAGGGTTGGCAAAGTTGCAAAAACAGTACCCTTTGGGCCTGGTGCTGCGACCAAAATATCATCCATGTAATGGTAAACCAAAAAAGAGGGATGAAGGTCCCGATATGGTTGCAAAACATGGAAAACAAAAAACTGACACATTGTAGGGTTATTTAGCATGCCCTGTGGTAAAACATTCCATTGGTAGCGCTGAGTTGGTTGAAAATTATTCAACTCAGGCACTGTAAAAGCAAATAAATGTTTATCCTGTTGATGCAAAAGAATGAAAAAAAAAAAAAAAACAATCCTTTAAGTCAATTATCATGGAGGAAACGCCATTTGCCTGATTTCTTTTTTATAACAAAAACTGGAACAGAATAAGATTGCAACATTTTATGCCCTAAATAAAGATAAAGTGTAACTGTATCTTTTCCAAGGCAACTTGCAATCCATAGATACTTGAATCATTTTGTATTTCAAAAAGCCAATTAGATTGTATTTTGGGGGTTCCAATTTAATCAAATTCCATTCAGATGAAACAAATTTTCATGAAATAGGAAAAACATTTACAAATCTAAGCAAAACAATTCAATCATTTCTTTTGGTTGATGGATGTATATGTCTAACTAAACAATTTAAAACTCAAAAATTTGCAAAAGAATTGCCCAACAATTACTGCCTCCTCTTTCGAGTAAAAAAATAGCAAGCTGAAACTGCAAGAGTGGGCATCAAATTTCACATCCACCCCCCTTCCTTTGCTCTTAAAACAATACAGCCAGCGAAAAACGAAAGAGGCAGGAGGGGGGGGGAAGAAAAAGAAACTTTGCAAAAATCTCACCACCAAAAAAATTCACATGCAGTCACATGTATAAATTCTTTTATACCTCTTCCATAAAACTTTGCACATGCAAACTCATACCATTGCGTTCCCATGTTAAAACAATAAAAACTACAGTTGTACTATTCCTTTCACAGCGTGGGATGGGTGGAGGGGTGAGGGCTAACACACACACATTTACACCAGCAAATTAACTCATTCACTTCCATTCTGTTTACTTACACATATGTTTTTCAAGCAAAACTTTTTATTTTAATTAAGGCCTTTTTGTTTGTTGTTATCAAAGAGGGTTTTGACCCTTTTCCAAGTCTTGGAAATAACACAAAACAACACAGACAGACATATATACACAAATACCATTAAAACAACATTTATTTAGACACATGGCTTGTCCTGCAAGAAGCGAGAAAATCATGAGATGATTCCAACCAAACATGTGGTTTTTATAGGGCCCTTTAACCATCTCCTATTTTTCTCACCATTCCAAGTCCAAACGTAACGTTCTAGGAATTAAACATATATAAAACAAAACACACACATCAACACAAAGCACCACCAGACATTGTCTGACAGGGTTCAAACTTAACAGATTACAAAAGAGTTTCAAAACATTCCAATTGTTCAAAACGCATTGCAGAGGAGTGCAGTTTGAGTTAATTTATATCTCTAAATTGTTGCCTGTTTCTGTTTTGGAGGAGAGAGAGAAGGATATGGCGAAGAGGGGGTTTTTTTTGGCTGTGCCGGCTTTGGAACGTCTTCCGTAGTAGGCACAGGTTAAAAGGAAGGGTCTGGGGATAGACAGTTGTTCCGTTAACTTTTTGCAAACAATTTGCCTTTCTGGCTAAAGAGGAAAGTTCATCCACATGCTTGGACAAAACCTTGGAAAGTGAGGACCCGTTACTTACGTTGATCAAGCCTTTGCCAGGTGCGTAAATACAGGAGCCAGAGCAGCGTTTCCCTAGACAGAGAACACGCCGTGGAGTGAATCACGTCATAGAGTGAATCACGTCGGGGTCACCAGTTGTGGGAGTTTGAATCCCGGGGTCCAGCGCCTGCTGGACGGACCAGTGGTTGTGGGAGTTCAAATCCCGGGGTCCAGCTTCTGCTGGACGGACCAGTGATGTACGTTAGCCTAGGCCAACGGACCTTGCGTTTGGTAGATAGGCAACACACGGACAACATGTTTCTTCAGGTTGAATCAGCAAGCAAGAGCGCAGAAGGATCTGCGTGCCTCTTTTTTATTGGTACACTTACGTCACAGCAGGAGGTTGTAAAGGGTGGGTTTTGCCAGGAAATGAAACTTAAAAGGCATACCTTAACTCAGGAAATGGAAACTTAATAAGGCATAGCTTATCTCAACTCAGGAAATATAGACTTTAAAGGCATAGCTTAGGAAGTGATAACTTGTAAGACATAATTCAGGAAGACATAACTCATGACTTATCTCAGGACTTAAAAGGCATGGACACTTGAAAGGCATGGAAGCCTATCTTAACTCAGGAAATGGTTGCAACAGAACCCCCTTTCCGCTTTCAAGAGACCCAAAGCCCCCTCCCTCCCCCACCGCAAAGCTCCGGGACCCTCTGCATCACCCCGTAAGGGGGGGCACTTCCACCTCTCCCCTCCTCTTCCCTCCCCCGCCCCCCAGCTGGATTCTGCCCGCGAGGAGGAAGGGCGCGGGGGGGTGGCGGCTATCCGGAACGGGGGTCGCAAATCCGGGCACATCTCCTTTGCTCGGACTTCCCCACAAAGACCCCCCAGATTTGGGGAGGGGGGCGCGGCCCCTTTCCCCCCTCCCCCGCCCGGCGAGATCAGAGGGAGGGGGCCGGGGGGAGGCAAAGAAGGGGGGCTGGAGGGCCCCCCCCGCGGACCCCCGAGTATCACCCCACACACACACACCCGAGAGGCCTCTTCTTCCACGTCTCCGAGAAGGGAAAAGGAAAGGGGGCCCCCCCCCCCCGACTCGCCGGGGAAGACTTGCGCCACTCTTGCGCGGATCCCTGGAGGCTTTTCTGCCCTCCCCTCCCCACCTGCGCTGCTAAGGACCCCCGGGAGTCTCCTCCGCCCCCCTCTCGCCCCCTGCGCTGCTGCGGAAGGACCCCCTGAGTCTCCTCCGCCCCCCCTCCCCATCTGTGTTGCTGCGGAAGGACCCCCTGAGTCTCCTCCGCCCCCCTCCCCACCTGCGCTGCTGTGGAAGGATCCCCTGAGTCTCCTCTGCCCCCCTCCCCACCTGCGCTGCTGTGGAAGGACCCCCGGGAGTCTCCTCCGCCTCCCCCTGCCCACCTGCGCTGCTGCGGCAGGACCCCCGGGAGTCTCCTCCGCCCCCCTCCCCACCTGCGCTGCTGAGGAAGGACCCCCGGGAGTCTCCTCCGCCCCCCTCCCCACCTGCGCTGCTGAGGAAGGACCCCCGGGAGCCTCCTCCGCCTCCCCCTGCCCACCTGCGCTGCTGCGGCAGGACCCCGGGAGCCTCCCACACACACACACACACCTCCGTCGCTACGGAGAAATCTGCGCGCGATCGCCGTCTCGCTCTGGATCTCCCCGCGCCTTCCAGGATCAGCAGCTGCTGCGGCCGCGAAGCCGCCTCGCTCCTTTTGCCCGGCCGGCCAAGGGCGGGCAGGGGCAGGGGAGGGGGGGGGCTTGGCCCGGGCCCGCCCCTCTCGGGAGAAGTGTGATGCACTACGGTCTGTTCAAGATGCACTACTACGGTCCGCTGCTCGAGCAGGGGGGTGGGACGAGATGATCTCCGCGGTCCCTTCCGACTCTGTCGTGCTGTATTTCTGTAATTGTCTCCTCCGTGTGCAGAGGGTGGGACTAGTTGACCTCAGAGGTCCCTTTCGCCTCTGTCCTTCTGTAAGGGTCTCCTGCTCGAGCAGGGGGTTAGACTAGATGACCTCCTAGGTCCCTTCCAACTGTGTCATTCTGTAAGGGTCTCCTACTTGAGCAGGGGGCTGGAGTAGAAGACCTCCATGGTCCCTTCCAACTGTGATGTTTTCTTATTCTGTAAGGGTTCTCCTGCTCGAGCAGGGGGTTGGACTGGATGACCTCCCATTTCCCTTCCAGCTCTATTCTGATTCTAAAGCATTTGATAAAGTAGACCCCAACAGTGAGGAGAAGGTGAACCCAACAGTTAGGAATCCGGAGCCCAGTATGGAATGTGTGAATCCCGGGTCCCAGGTAGCCCCGCCACCCCTAGAAGAGCTCCTGGACCACCCCCACCCCGAGAAGGCTGGAAACGATGCACCTTCGTAAACAGGTGAGCACTTCCTGAAGCCCAGGTACAAACAGGGCCATAAAATGCAGGCGCACCTGGGACTTTGTCCAGGCTCAGCCAGGGACCAGGCCTGTCTCTCCACCCGTCACCTGTTCTTCGCTTTCCCTTTTGTAGCTTATCAAAGATGAAACCTTGCGATTTCTCCGGAGCTGATTGGCCTGGCTCCAGCAGGGGAGGGAGGGGTCCCAGGGCCCGGGCCATGGTCCAGCCTGTCCTCCTAATCTTTGCCTCCGCCTGACAGCATCTGCTCCCTGCTTTAAGAAGAGACCAGACAGCCATTTGTCTGAAATGGGAGAGGTTCTCCTGCTTGAGCAGGGGGCTGGACTAGAAGACCTCCAAGGTCCCTTTCTCTTCTCTTCCTCTTCCTTTCCCTTCGTCCATCTTCTACTCTACTCTACTCTACTCCACTCTATACTTCTTAGTATAGAAAAACTCTGCTTGAGCAGGGGGTTTGACCTCCAAAGTCTATTCTATTCTATACTATTCTGTTCTGTTCTGTTCTATTCTATTCCATATTCTATTCTGTATTTTCTATTCTAATTCTATTCCGTTCCGTTCCATTCTATATTCTATTCTACTCTATTCTACTCTAGTCTGTATTTTTATTCTAATTCTATTCCATTCCATTCTATCCTATTCTGTATTTCTATTCTATTCCATTCCATTCCATTCCATTCCATATTTTCTTTTCTTTTTTTAATTTTCATTTTTCATTTTTCCAATTTACAAAACGATAAACATTTTTTTTAACAGTACCGTGTCATGTGTCTCTTACAGTTATTTACATTTATTGCTATACATTTTTGTTTCTCTGTTCTAAACCAATTATACCACTTATCCCACACCTCATAAAATTCTGTTTCTTCCTTGCCTTTCATTTCTAGCATAAGCTTACACATCTCGGCACATTCTAATATCTTATGGAGAACCATATCATTAGCTGGTCTATTTTCTAGTTTCCAGCATTTTCCTACTCTATTCTATTCTACTCCACTCTAATTCTATTCTATTCAATTCCATTCTATATTTTGTACTTTACTCTACTCTACTCTACTCCGTTCCATTCTGTCTACTCTACTCTACTTTCTATATTCGATTCTATTCTTATTTCTATTCTGTTCTATTCTTAATTCTATTCTATATTCTATTCCATCCCATCCCATCCCATCCTATTCTATTCCCTTCCATTCTATTCTGTATTTCTATTCTATTCTATTCTATTATTCCATTCCAGTATAGTCTAGTCTGTATTTTTATTCTAATTCTATTCCATTCCATCCTATCCTATTCTGTATTTCTATTCTATTCCATTCCAGTCTGTATTTTTATTCTAATTCTATTCTATTCTATTCTGTATTTTTATTCTAATTCTATTCCATTCCATTCCATCCTATCCTATTCTGTATTTCTATTCTATTCCATTCCAGTCTGTATTTTTATTCTAATTCTAATTCTATTCTATTCTATATTTCCATTCCATTCCATTGTATTCTATTCTGGAAAAATTGTCGCCCCGCGTTTCCTTGGGTCGGGAAGGGGCAGAGGAGAGTTGGGGGGGGGACACCAAAGAGGAGTGCCGCTGAGGGGGGGGAGGGAGTCTCCAGGAATCTCTCTCCTTTCTCTCGCTGCTAATGGGGAGGGGGGGCAAGGAGACTCCGCCCACCCCGCAGGACCCGCCCAAGGGAACCGCGCCTCCCCTGGGCTAGAAAACAGGGAGGACCCCCCTCTCGATGAGTGCTGAGGAAGAGTGGGAAGGGACCTCGGAGGCCATCTAGTCCAGCCCCCTGCTCGAGCAGGAGAGCCTTACAGAATCAGAGTTGGAAGGGACCTTGGAGGCCATCTAGTCCAGCCCCCTGCTCGAGCAGGAGACCCTTACAGAATCAGAGTTGGAAGGGACCTTGGAGGCCATCTAGTCCAGCCCCCTGCTCGAGCAGGAGAGCCTTACAGAATCACAGAGCTGGAAGGGACCTTGGAGGCCATCTAGTCCAGCCCCCTGCTCGAGCAGGAGAGCCTTACAGAATCACAGAGCTGGAAGGGACCTTGGAGGCCATCTAGTCCAGCTCCCTGCTCGAGCAGGAGAGCCTTACAGAATCAGAGTTGGAAGGGACCTTGGAGGCCATCTAGTCCAGCCCTCTGCTCGAGCAGGAGACCCTTACAGAATCGTCGCATAACAGAGTGGGAAGAGACCTTGGAGGCCATCTAGTCCAGCCCCCTGCTCGAGCAGGAGAGCCTTACAGAATCAGAGTTGGAAGGGACCTTGGGGGGTCCCCCGAAGCCCCGCAGTGGGTCTGAAAGCACCCCAGCCTCTCCTCATTGCCCTTTCTTCCCCAAAGCGAGGGGGGGCAGAACCATGCAGGCCTGCAGAGGTCACGGAGCCATCAAAAAAACCCTCCTTTGGGGGAAATTAATTTTTTTTAAAAAAAAAAAGCACAAACAGGATACTGATTGAACACACGGCTATTAAGTGCAAATGCAATTAAGATAAGCTCTGCTTAGAACAGCTACCTAAAACTGACATTATTGAGAGCATGAGAAAAACGTAAGAAAGACGTTGATAAGAATCGCATTTGAGAGGACACACATTGAGAGGTCACATTTGACGGCATAATATTCGATCTCGATTGAAGAAGTTAATATATACCACTGAATTACTCGCGGACCCAGACAACACGTTGCCTATTAAATACTTGACTGTAAAACTAGAAAGTTAATAAAATATTGATAAAAATAAACAAAAGAAACAACCCTCCTTTGGAAGATGGGGAGGGGGAGCAAATGAGACCCCCAATCTAAGCTGGCTGCAAGGCCCAACTGAGGCGAGGGGCCCAGGAACCAGGAACAGTCCCTTCGGGGGCCACCCACAGCTCTCTCTTTTGGGGTAAAATAAGAAGATGGATGGAAGAAATAATAGATCAACCTGTAGATTGGAAACCAGAGATCTTCCTGCTGGGTATTTTAAATAGAAAATACAGTAAAGAAATACGGTACTTAATCTTACATATAACAACGGCAGCAAGAATAGTCTACGCACAGTTCTGGAAAAATGAGAATATACCATCAGAGGAAGAAGTGATAAGGAAAATCTTAGACTGTGCGGAGATGGACAAATTAACAAAAGAGATAAAAGAAAAGGAAGACACAGAGTACTATGTAATATGGAATAAGTGGTATGATTGGTTGGAGATTAGAAATAATAAATGAAAATAAATGCAGAAAAGTCAAGAAAGGGAAAATGTGCGTATAATAATGTATAATAATGTATAATAATGTATAGTAATAATATGTATTATTCTTAGTATGAAATATAGTATGAACGAAGAAAATGGAAATAAGAAACAATGGGACAACAAGGACAAATATTTTTTAAAAGAAGAATAAGGGGGGAAAATGTAAATAATAGAAGATTACAGTTACGAAATTGCTGTTTAAAAAAAAAAGGAGTATACATTGTGTGTTTATGTGTGTTATGTTTTGTTGTTTTAAAAAAATAAAAATATTTATAAAAAAAATAAAAAGGCAGAATATTATATTTCCCCAAAGGATCTTAAAGGCAGGAACACCCCCCCCCCAAGTCTCTCTGCCCCAAACAGAAACCAGGTCTGTAGAAATGTAGATGTGATAATCCTTTCAGAAAGACCCGGAGCCAGGAAGCTTGGAGCTGATGGGATTAGAAAGACCAAGATCCCTAGAATCCACAACCCCTCACACCCAAAAAATCCAACACAGGAAGTAAGCCATCAGCCCCAGGGAAGCAGGATATGACCTTTGGAACAGAATAGGATTAACCCAGAACCATCAGAATACCAAAAAGGGGTGAAATACTAATGATATTTTTACATGCAATGATTGAAGAATGGATTGATTTATAAAAATGTTTAGAATATAGGAAATAGAATATAGTGGAGAAATTTTTAAAATATACTTATATATGTTTAGCTTAGAAATAATTAGAAATAACTTAAGCTAATCCAAAATGGCTTGGAAACGTAAAGTTATATTCACTTATAAAATATGTATGTGAGATAGAATAAGAGATAGAACTTAATTGAGAAATATAAACTGAATATTTGGAACAATATGGTCTCTATTATATGGATACCCGAACTGTATACTATATGTCTATGTAATGCTAGTTGGAATATGCTAATAGTTAATTAAGCTCAAAATGGGTGGAAATATTGTTGATAGTTTTGTTTTGTTTGTTTGTTTTTGCTTCTTTGATTGATAAAATAGAGAGGGAAGTTTTAAAAAAGTGTAAATTGTTTATGTATGATTGTATGTTCTATTTTGTCTTATGGAGTGCCCTATCTCCACGATGAGTCCTAAGCACTTGGCTGTAAAATTAAAAAAATTCAATAAAACTTGTTATATATATATATATATATATATATATATATATATATATATAAAAAAGAATACCAAAAAAGGGCACACTCAAAAGCCCTCAGGTCAAAGTTCGTGCCACAGCAACAGGAAACAACTCCAAAGACAAAAAGCCCAAGAAGGTATTAAAAAAACCCACCACTCCCAGCTACATGTGGACAGTTTTTTTTTCCAGTGCCATCTTTCTGTCTGGCTCTGCTCTTTTAATAAACGACAACCTTCTTTCTAAAGCCGTCTCCATTTCGTTTATTCCCAGCTTGGACTGGACCCTGATGAAGATTTCAACAGAGCCAAACATGCAACTGAGGAACAGATGACGGGGGTGAGGCCCGCCTCGTCCCTGCGGCGCCCAGGCTGAACCCGGACAAGGTCCCAGGTGCATTTTATGGCCCTGTTTATTATACCGGGGATGCAGCATGGGCTCACCTGAAGGTTCAAACTTGAAGGTCCCGGAGCTCTTCTAGGGCTGGTGGGGGTGGTGGACAATGACCCGGGCCCTGGGACCCCTCCCGCCCCCGCTGGCCGCACGCCGATCAGCTCTGGAGAAATCGCAAAGTTTAATGTTTTGAGAAGCGACCCGACGTGAAACCGAGGCACAGTAAACAGGTGGAAACGTGATCTATGCCTCGGTTGTCTACGGAGGTGTCCATAGCTGGATCTGATCCCTTTTTCGTTCCCATCTTCCCAGGAGCCTCGGAGAAGGAGGCCACCCTGAATAAGGAAGATGGCCAAACCTGGCATTTAGCGGGGGGGGGGCCTTGGGGGGCCCAAAAGGGCAACTCCTTGGAGGCCGACTGGATGCCAGTTCAAAGGAAGACCTGCGCTGCTGGATGGGGGTCTCCCCGTATCAAATCAAATCAAATCAAAATCAAATCAACCTTTAGCACCACCCCGTTTGCATTGCGGGTGCTCCTGACTCCCGGCAGAGTCTTCTTGCTGGCAGGCCCTGAGGGAGAAAGGGAGGATAGGGCTTACCAAACCTCTTTCCCATCGGAGTTACCGCTGACATTCCCTCAGTTTGACACAAGCCCAGGATTGACCAGGATCACACACACACACACAGACAGACAGACCGAGTCGAAAAGGCTAACCCGACCCTCGGTTGTCGCGCGAAGGATCAGGACCGCTTGAAGGCACCCCGAATGGGGCCGACCCCTTTCCTGGGGGGGGTCTCACTGGTCTCACTGGCCCCTCCTGCACTTGGGATTCAGGGGGTCCCTTTAGAAGGGCTGCTTGGCCATTGCTTGGAGCCCCACGTTTTCTTGCCCCACCCCACCCACCACCAAAAAAAGAAGGGACATCGGGAACTCTCGAGAGGAAGAAGAGGGCGGGTGGGGAGGGTGGTTGAGGGGAGGGAAGGCTGCCCGCCAGGATTGCAGACGATTGTGGAAAGAGCCCACACCCCCAAAAAAGGAGAGGCAGCCCATCCCAGCAAGATTGCTTGCCGCTCTGCAGGCTTGGCACTTTTTCCCCCCCCCGTTTCCTTGGGAGGGGAAGGGCCACGAGGAGGGGGGGACTGGCTGATGTGGGAAGCAAAGACTGGGGAAAAGCTAGCCAGGGGGAGAGGACGGGGAGGGGACTGGCAGAACACCTGGGGAGGGGGATTCAATCCCGACCCCCCCCTCTCAGAGACACCCCCGGGCTCGGCGAAGGGGCCAAAGAGGAGCTCCGTGAGGGCCAGGGGGGCTCCAGGGATCTCACTAATGGGGGCGGAGCTAGAAAACGGCGAGGGGACGTCTCCTTTCCTTCCCGCCTTTTGTCTTCGCCTCGTTCTGCCTGCTGTTTGATTTTACCTCAGGATGTTCCCGCGCTCCTGACTGTCTTCTCTGCTCCATCGTGAGGCGATCTGCGCCCTGATTGGTTGCCGCAGGAGCCAGAACAGGGGTGAAGGGGGCGTCACCCTTTCTTCCCGCCTATTTTCTTCTTGTTCTCTCTCTCTCTCTCTATCTACCGGTGTTTGTCTACCTACCTACCTACCTACCTACCTACCTACCAGTATCTATCTATCTATCTATCTATCTATCTATCTATCTATCTATCTATCTATCTATCTATCTATCTATCTATCTATCTATCTATCTATCTATCTATCTATCTACCTACCTACCTACCTACCTACCTACATCTATCTATCTATCTATCTATCTATCTATCTACCTACCTACCTATATCTATCTATCTATATCTATCTACCTACCTACCTACCTACCTACCAGTATCTGTCTATCTGTCTCTATCTATCCGTCCATCCGTCCATCCACCTACCTACCTACCTGTATCTCTCTGTCTGTCTCTATCTTATCTGTCTGTCTATCTGTCCGTCCATCCATCCACCTACCTACCTACCTACCTACCTACTTACATACCTATCTACCTACCTATCAGTATCTGTCTATCTATTTAACTACCTACCTACCTACCTACCTACCTACCTACCTATCTATCTATCTATCTATCTATCTATCTATCTATCTATCTATCTATCTATCTATCTATCTATCTATATCATCTATCTATCTATCTATATCATCCACCTACCTACCTACCTGTATCTGTGTCTGTCTGTCTCTATCTTATCTGTCTGTCTATCCATCCGTCCATCCATCCACCTACCTACCTACCTGCCTACTTACATACCTACCTATCTACCTACCTATCAGTATCTGTCTATCTATTTAACTATCTATCTACCTATCTATCTATCTATCTATCTATCTATCTATCTATCTATCTATCTATCTATCTATCTATCTATCCATCCATCTATCTAATCAAAGAGGATTTGAAGAGTAGAAGAAATAATTACCTCTCTACAGAAATACAGCAGAACAGGGAGGGAGAGAAAAAGAAAGGAAAGAATAGAATAGAAAATATGGAATGGAACAGGATAGAATAGAATATAGAATGGAATGGAATGGAATAGAAAACATGGAAATGTTCTGCTCTGTTTCTATTTTATCTTATCCTATCCTATCCTATCCTATCCTATCCTATCCTATCCTATTCTATTCTTTTTCTATTCTATTCTATTCTATTCTATTCTATTCTATTCTATTCTATTCTATTCTATTCTATTCTATTCTATTCTATTCTATTCTATTCTATCCTATCCTTATTCTATTCTATTCTATTCTATTCTATTCTATTCTATTCTATTCTATTCTATTCTATTCTATTCTATTCCATTCTATCCTATCCTATCCTATCCTATCCTATCCTATCCTATCCTATCCTATTCTATTCTATTCTATTCTATTCTATTCTATTCTATTCTATCCTATCCTTATTCTATTCTATTCTATTCTATTCTATTCTATTCTATTCTATTCTATTCTATTCTATTCTATTCTATTCTATTCCATTGTATCCTTTCCTATCCTATTCTATTCTTTTTCTATTCTATTCTATTCTATTCTATTCTATTCTATTCTATTCTATTCTATTCTATTCTATTCTATTCTATTCTATTCTATCCTATCCTATCCTATCCTATCCTATCCTATTCTTTTTCTATTCTATTCTATTCTCTATTCTATAGTTGACAGGTGCTCTCCTCCCCTGAGAAAATATAGGCAGGAATTGGAGGGGGGGGTAAAAGAGCCCCCCACCCCCCACTGACCTTGAGGCAGAGTCATCCTGATCCCTCCCCCCCTCCCCCTCCCCGTCCTTTGGGGGCTTCAGGAAAGGAGGGCTCTAACGGGACACTGGAAAGCTTCTCTAATCCAAACCCCTGGCTCCAGCAGGAGACCCTTACAGAATCGTAGAATGACAGAGCTGGAAGGGACCGTGGAGGTCTTCTAGTCCAGCCCCCTGCTCCAGCCAGAGACCCTTACAGAATCATAGAATGACAGAGCTGGAAGGGACCGTGGAGGTCTTCTAGTGCAGCCCCCTGCTCCAGCAGGAGACCCTTACAGAATCATAGAATGACAGAGCTGGAAGGGACCGTGGAGGTCTTCTAGTCCAAACCCCTGCTCCAGCAGGAGACCCTTACAGAATCGTAGAATGACAGAGCTGGAAGGGACTATGGAGGTCTTCTAGTCCAACCCCCTGCTCCAGCAGGAGACCCTTACAGAATCATAGAAGAACGGAGTTGGAAGGGACCGTGGAGGTCTTCTAGTCCAGCCCCCGGCTCCAGCAGGAGACCCTTACAGAATCATAGAATGACAGAGCTGGAAGGGACCGTGGAGGTCTTCTAGTCCAACCCCCTGCTCAAGCAAGAGATCCTTACAGAATCATACAATGACCTCGAAATAATAGCCTTCGAATAATAGACCTAATCTGGGGGGTCCCTCAGAGGCTGTTTCTGCTGCACTTGGTCTCCCAAACGTTCCGGCCTCAATTGCTCCTGGTCTCAGATTTCAACTTCACCCTGTTTGTTCCTCCTACTTTGTGCTCAGGTGTATGGGTAGTTGAGTCCTTTTGGAAGGGACCCTGTGTCCTACTACAACACCTGGTTTGCGTGTGAGTTCCCCTTCTCCCTTCTCCTTTTTTTTGATCACAAGTGCACACAATACCAAAACCCAGTCTTTCTTTTAAACGCAGCCTCAATATTCTTTCGGCCGATTGAGGGAGAATCAGGCAGGATGCCTCGTTCCCACCGCCAGGATTGGCGGGACGGACACGATGACATGTCAGACTCACAACCAGCCACCCTGGCAATCTCCCCTGGTGCTGGATTGGGGGGAGGGGGCAGAGCAGGGCCTCTAAACCAGCCCCCACCCCAGGCAGAATGAACCCTGGAGCGCAGTTGACAGCCGAGGGAAATAATCGATAAAGCAGGGAGCAGACTCTCTGCACAAACCGTCACGGCGAGGCGAAGGTGGGCAAAGATTGTGAAAGACAAAGGAAAGGCTGGACCGTGACCCGGGCCCTGGGACCCCTCCCTCTTCTGTTGGCCACACGCCAATCAACTTCGGAGACATCGCAAGGTTTAATCTTCGATAAGCTAGAAAAGGGAAACCGAGGAACAGATGACAGGTGGAGAGACGCGCCTTGTCCCTGGCTGAGCCTGGACAAAGTCCCAGGTGCACCTGCATTTTATGGCCTTGTTTATACCTGGGATCCAGGAAGTGCTCACCTGTTTACGAAGGTTCACTGTTCCCAGCCTTCTGCGGTGGGGGTGGGGGGGTCCAGGAGCTCTTCTAGGGCTAGTGGGGCTGTCTGGGACCCGGATTCGCACTTGGTCCATGGATTCCTTCCTCCCTATTCAGTTATCCCACCCCCCTCTATGGAATATGACTTAGGGCAGAGTAGAGGGGTAGGGGGGGATAAGGGCATCCGGAAGGGCCTAAAGGGGGTGGACGGAGGGTTGCAGCCAGGCCAGCCTTGGGAAGGAGACCTTCTGATCTGAGGAAGGGGGGGGGCAGCCAGGCTAAGGACTCCGCCAGGCAATTGGAGGGGGGGCAGAGGCAGAGGAGAAGGGGAGGGGCAGGATGGGAGGGGTCTGAGCAAGGAGGTCAGGCGGTCCTGGCTGAGGACTCAGCCGTGGGGAACGGCTCCAAGTGGGGTGACTTTCAGCCCCCCCCTTTGCAAACGGATCCCGAAGCCCAGCCCTAGGGGGGACCCCAAAAGCCCCTGCTCGGCTCAGAGGGGAAGCGGGTTCGGGTGTCTCTTCCTCCGAAGGAAACCGTCACGGGAAACCTCCCCCAGTCCGGCCGGCAGGAAAAAAAATCCTATTCTATTCTATTCTATTCTATTCTATTCTATTCTATTCTATTCTATTCTATTCTATTCTATTCTATTCTATTCTATTCTACTCCATTCTATAGTCTATTCTATTCATTCTATATTCTATTCGAATTCTTCTATTCTTTTCTATATTCTATTCTATTCTATTCTAATTCTTCTATTCATTCTATATTCTATTCTATATTCTATTCTACATTCTATTCTATTCTATTCTATTCTATTCTATTCTATTCTGTTCTAATTCTTCTATTCTATTCTATTCTATTCATTCTTCTATTCTATTCATTCTATATTCTATTCTACATTCTATTCTATTCTGTTCTTTCTTCTCTTCTATCCTATTCATTCTCTATTCTATTCTATTCCATTCCATTCCATTCTATTCTATTCTAATTCTTCTCTTCTATTCATGCTATATTCTACTCTTTTTGAATTCTTCTATTCTTTTCTATATTCTATTCTATTTTTTCTATACTCTATTCTATTCTATTCATTCTCTATTCTATTCTATTCTATATTCTATTCTACATTCTATTCTATTCTATTCTATTCTAATTCTTCTCTTCTCTTCTCTTCTATTCTCTTCTCTTCTCTTCTATTCCATTCTATTCTATTCTAATTCTTCTATTCTATTCTATTCAATTAATTCTTCTATTCTATTCATTCTATATTCTATTCTACATTCTCTTCTATTCTGTTCTTTCTTCTCTTCTATCCTATTCATTCTATAGTCTATTCTATTCTATTCTATTCTATTCTATTCTATTCTAATTCTTCTCTTCTATTCATTCTATATTCTATTCTATTCTATTCTATTCTATTCTAATTCTTCTATTCATTCTATATTCTATTCCATTCCATTCAATATTTTCTATTCTATTCTATTCTATTCTATTCTATTCTATTCTATTCTATTCTATTCTATTCTATTCTATTCTATTCTATTCTATTCTATTCTATTCTATTCTATTCTTATTCTATTCTATTCTATTAATTATTCTATTCTATTCTATTCTACTCTACTGTTCTGTTCTATTCTATTCTATTCTATTCTATTTATTCTATTCTATTCTTCATTCTATTCTATCCTATCCTATCCTATCCTATCCTATCCTATTCTATTCTATTCTATCTATTCTATTCTATTCTATTCTATTCTATTCTATTTATTCTAATCTATTCTTCATTCTATTCTATTCTACTCTTTTCTACTCTACTCTATTCTTTATGTTCTGTTCTATTCTGTTCTGTTCTATTCTATTCTATCCTATCCTGTCCTGTCCTGTCCTGTCCTGTCCTGTCCTGTCCTGTCCTGTCCTGTTCTGTCCTGTTCTGTTCTATTTTATTCTATTCTATTCTATTCTATTCTATTCTATTCTGTTTCTATTCTATTCTATGTTTCTATTCTATTCTATTCCATATTTTCTATTCTGTTCTATTCTATTCTATTCTATTCTATTCTATTCTATTCTATTCTATTCTATTCTATTCTATTCTATTTATTCTATTCTATTCTTCATTCTATCCTATCCTATTCTATTCTATTCTATTTATTCTAATCTATTCTTCATTCTATTCTATTCCATTCTATTCTATTCTATTCTATTCTATTCTATTCTATTCTGTCCTGTCCTGTCCTGTTCTGTTCTGTTCTGTTCTGTTCTGTTCTGTTCTGTTCTGTTCTGTTCTGTTCTGTTCTGTTCTGTTCTGTCCTGTCCTGTCCTATTCTATTCTATTCTATTCTATTCTATTCTATTCTATTCTATTCTATTCTGTTTCTATTCTGTTTCTATTCTATTCTATGTTTCTATTCTATTCTATTCCATATTTTCTATTCTGTTCTGTTCTGTTCTATTCTATTCTATTCTATTCTATTCTATTCTATTCTATTCTATTCTATTCTATTCTATTCTATTTATTCTATTTATTCTATTCTATTCTTCATTCTATCCTATCCTATCCTATCCTATCCTATCCTATTCTATTTATTCTAATCTATTCTTCATTCTATTCTATTCTATTCTATTCTATTCTATTCTATTCTATTCTATTCTATTCTATTCTATTCTATTCTATTCTATTTATTCTATTCTATTCTTCATTCTATTCTATTCTACTCTATTCTACTCTACTCTATTCTTTATGTTCTGTTCTATTCTATTCTATCCTATCCTATCCTATCCTGTCCTGTCCTGTCCTGTCCTATTCTGTTCTGTTCTATTCTATTCTATTCTATTCTATTCTATTCTGTTTCTATTCTGTTTCTATTCTGTTTCTATTCTATTCTATGTTTCTATTCTATTCCACTCCATATTTTCTATTCTGTTCTGTTCTGTTCTGTTCTGTTCTGATTCTAGGGATTCAATGCTGACCCCTCCCCTCTGAAGAGACACACACAAGCACACACACACACCAGACTCGGCCAAGGAGCCAAAGAGGAACTGGGGAGGGGGTCTCTCCCCCTCCCGCAGGCTGGATGATGGTCCGGGGGGGGGTCTCTCCTCCAGCCGCCAATGCGCAAAAGGGCCGAGGACGAAGTGTGGGGAGGGGGGCTGCCTTTCAGGGAAGCCTTAGGTTAGGGCTTCGGGTCCGGCAGGGCGTTTAACAGAGTGGGAAGGGACCGTGGAGGTCGTCTAGTCTTTTTGAATTCTTCTATTCTTTTCTATATTCTATTCTATTCTATTTTTTCTATTCTATTCTATTCTATTCATTCTCTATTCTATTCTATTCTATATTCTATTCTACATTCTATTCTATTCTATTCTAATTCTTCTCTTCTCTTCTATTCTATTCTATTCCATTCCATTCTATTCTATTCTAATTCTTCTATTCTATTCTATTCTATTCTATTCTATTCTATTCTATTCTATTCTATTCTATTCTATTCTATTCTATTCTATTAATTCTTCTATTCTATTCATTCTATATTCTATTCTACATTCTCTTCTATTCTGTTCTTTCTTCTCTTCTATCCTATTCATTCTATAGTCTATTCTATTCTATTCTATTCTATTCTATTCTATTCTATTCTATTCTAATTCTTCTCTTCTATTCATTCTATATTCTATTCTATTCTATTATATTCTAATTCTTCTATTCATTCTATATTCTATTCCATTCCATTCAATATTTTCTATCCTATTCTATTCTATTCTATTCTATTCTATTCTATTCTATTCTATTCTATTCTATTCTATTCTATTCTATTCTATTCTATTCTTATTCTATTCTATTCTATTAATTATTCTATTCTATTCTATTCTACTCTACTGTTCTGTTCTATTCTATTCTATTCTATTCTATTCTATTTATTCTATTCTATTCTTCATTCTATCCTATCCTATCCTATCCTATCCTATCCTATTCTATTCTATTCTATTCTATTCTATTCTATTTATTCTAATCTATTCTTCATTCTATTCTATTCTACTCTTTTCTACTCTACTCTATTCTTTATGTTCTGTTCTATTCTGTTCTATTCTATTCTATCCTATCCTGTCCTGTCCTGTCCTGTTCTGTCCTGTTCTGTTCTATTCTATTCTATTCTATTCTATTCTATTCTATTCTATTCTATTCTGTTTCTATTCTATTCTATGTTTCTATTCTATTCTATTCCATATTTTCTATTCTGTTCTATTCTATTCTATTCTATTCTATTCTATTCTATTCTATTCTATTCTATTCTATTCTATTCTATTGTATTTATTCTATTCTATTCTTCATTCTATCCTATCCTATTCTATTCTATTCTATTTATTCTAATCTATTCTTCATTCTATTCTATTCCATTCTATTCTATTCTATTCTATTCTATTCTATTCTATTCTATTCTGTCCTGTCCTGTCCTGTCCTGTCCTGTCCTGTCCTGTCCTGTCCTGTTCTGTTCTGTTCTGTTCTGTTCTGTTCTGTTCTGTTCTGTTCTGTTCTGTTCTGTTCTGTCCTGTCCTGTCCTATTCTATTCTATTCTATTCTATTCTATTCTATTCTATTCTATTCTGTTTCTATTCTGTTTCTATTCTATTCTATGTTTCTATTCTATTCTATTCCATATTTTCTATTCTGTTCTGTTCTGTTCTATTCTATTCTATTCTATTCTATTCTATTCTATTCTATTCTATTCTATTCTATTCTATTCTATTTATTCTATTCTATTTTTCATTCTATCCTATCCTATCCTATCCTATCCTATCCTATCCTATCCTATCCTATTCTATTTATTCTAATCTATTCTTCATTCTATTCTATTCTATTCTATTCTATTCTATTCTATTCTATTTATTCTATTCTATTCTTCATTCTATTCTATTCTACTCTATTCTACTCTACTCTATTCTTTATGTTCTGTTCTATTCTATTCTATCCTATCCTATCCTATCCTGTCCTGTCCTGTCCTGTCCTATTCTGTTCTGTTCTATTCTATTCTATTCTATTCTATTCTATTCTATTCTATTCTATTCTATTCTATTCTATTCTATTCTGTTTCTATTCTGTTTCTATTCTGTTTCTATTCTGTTTCTATTCTATTCTATGTTTCTATTCTATTCCATTCCATATTTTCTATTCTGTTCTGTTCTGTTCTGTTCTGTTCTGTTCTGTTCTATTCTACCTGGGGAAGGGGATTCAATGCTGACCCCTCCCCTCTGAAGAGACACACACAAGCACACACACACACCAGACTCGGCCAAGGAGCCAAAGAGGAACTGGGGGGGGGGGAGGGAAGGGAATCTCACTAATCGGGGGGGGGAGGAGGAAAAGCGACTCCGCCCCGCCCGCCCCGCCCCACCCCACCCCCCGGAGGAATACTTTTTTTGGCCCGGCCCTTCCGCGGAGGAGCAGAAGCGACTCGGAGCGCCTCGGTGGAGCCAGGAGAATCCCACCCACCCAGCCATCAGCTGCCTCCCGGAGGAGGGTCCCAGGTTGATGTCCCCCCCTCCCCCCTCGTCTCCGGGGCTAGAAAAAACTGGGAGGGGGCGCCAGCCATCCCTCCCCCCCCTCCCGCAGGCTGGATGATGGTCCGGGGGGGGTCTCTCCTCCAGCCGCCAATGCGCAAAAGGGCCGAGGACGAAGTGTGGGGAGGGGGGCTGCCTTTCAGGGAAGCCTTAGGTTAGGGCTTCGGGTCCGGCAGGGCGTTTAACAGAGTGGGAAGGGACCGTGGAGGTCGTCTAGTCCGGCCCCCTGCTCGAGCAGGAGACCCTGACAAGAATCTTAGAAGGACAGAGTCGGAAGGGACCGTGGAGGTCACCTACTCCGGCCCCCTGCTCGGAGCAGGAGTTCCCTGACCAGAATCATAGAAGGACAGAGTCGGAAGGGACCGTGGAGGTCGTCTAGTCCGACCCCCTGCTCCAGCAGGAGACCCTGACAGAATCATCACGTTAACAGAGTCGGAAGGGACCGTGGAGGTCTTCTAGTCCGACCCCCTGCTCGGAGCAGGAGGCCCTGGCAGAATCATAGAAGGACAGAGTCGGAAGGGACCTCGGAGGTCATCTAGTCCAGCCCCCTGCTCGAGCAGGAGACCCTCTACCCTTGCTGCCTCTCTGCCCACCCACCCCCCCACCCCAGCTCAGCTGCTCCGGAGCGCCGGGCTGTAACCGGGATTCCGCCGCCGCCGCCTCTTTCTCGCTTCCCGCGGCCGCTTCTCTCCTCCCGGGAGCAACTTGGGGCGCGGAATTCCTGAAGAGCCCAACTAAGGAAGAGACTGGGTCAGCCCTGAGACACGGTGCGGCAGTGGCTGATGGGCCAACGTCGGGAGAGACGGCTGGCGGTGGGGGGGGGGTGGAGTGGGGGGCGCCAATGAAAAGTCAAGTCTTCCACTTAGGCGAGAAAAAAACCCAAAGGGAGGGGGAGAGAGAGAGAGGAAAGAATAGAATAGAATAAGAAATTAGAATAGAATAGAATTAGAAATTAGAATAGAACAGAATAAGAATAGAATAGAATAGAATAGAATAGAATAGAATAAGAAATTAGAATAGAATAGAATAGAATAGAATAGAATAGAATAGAATAGAATAGAATAGAATAGAATAGAATAGAATAGAATAGAATAGAATGCTATATAGAGTAGAGTAGAGTAGAGTAGAGTAGAGTAGAGTAGAATTAGAATAGAATATGGAATGTAATAGAACAGAATAAGAAATAAGAATAGAATAAGAAATAAGAATAGAATAGAATAGAACAGAATAGAATAGAAAAAGGAGAATGGAATGGAATGGAATGGAATAGAATAGAATAGAATAGAATAGAATAGAATAGAATAGAATAGAATAGAATAGAATAGAATAGAATAGAATAGAATAGAATAGAATAGAATAGAATAGAATAGAATAGAATAGAATAGAATAGAATAGAATGCTATGTAGAGTAGAGTAGAGTAGGGTTGGGTAGGGTAGGGTAGGGTAGAATAGAATAGAATAGAATAGAATAGAATAGAATAGAATAGAATAGAATAGAATAGAATAGAAGCTGGAAGGGATCTTTGGAGGTCTTCTAGTCCAGCCCCCGATTGGGTGAAACCAGGTTTCGTGGCAGTAACTGTGATGGGGATCTCGGAGTCTTAGTGGACAATCAATTCAATAGGAGCCAGCCTTGTGCAGCAGCAGCCAAAAAAGCTGTAGCCATCCTGACTTGCCTTAAGAGAGGGATTCAACCAAGATGGCATGAGGGACTAGCACCACTCTTCAAAGCTTTAATAAGGCCACACCTAGAATACTGCAACCAGTTGTGTGTGTGTGTGTGTGTGTGTGTATGTATATGTATACGTATATATAATTAATTTTTATAAGATAACATTCTTTAGCATTTAGCAAACGGCTAAATACTGGATTCAGGTGTTTAAAAAGACAATCCGTAATAATTAGCTTCTATATTTTCCTAATCAATATGTTAGTTAATAATATACTCCTTAAATCTTCTCTTCCCGTTTTTCTAGCCCCTGATAAAAATTCTCCCATCTTCTGAAGCACACCGAGTCTTCTTTCTCTTTCATCTTCCATGTCGATCTGTCCGTTTCTGCACAATCTGAAGATTTTCTTAATCGATTCTTCCGCCGCGGGTAGATTTTCATTGTTTCCCCAATATCGAACCAATGCTATTCTTGCTGCCGTCAACACACGTACAATTAAGCCTATACATTCTTTCTCGCAGTTTCCTACTACTGGGCCGAACAAAAAAACGATTCTGGCTTCAAATCTGAGGTGCTTTTGAATGGTTTTCTCTAACCGTATGTCTATTTTGGACCAGAACCTTTGAGCTTTAGGGCAGGTCCACCAGATAGGATAGGAAGTAGCTGCAACCAGTTTGGGTCTCCCCGTTACGAAAAAAAAGACGTTGAGACTCTAGGAAAAAGTGCAGAGAAGAGCGACAAGGATGATCAGGGGAGTGGAGGCTAAAACACACGAAGAAGAACGGTTGGGCATGGCTAGTCTAGAGAAGAGAAGGACCAGGGGGGACATGATAGTAGTCTTACAATATATGTGAGGGGGTCTCACAGAGAGGAGGGGGTCCCACCTATTTTCCAAAGCCCCCCCCCCGAAGGCCAGACAAGGAATAACGGATGGAAACTGATCACGGAGAGATTCAGGCTAGAAATAAGGTTTTCTGACCGTGAGGACAGTCGATCGATGTTGCCTTACAGACGTTGTGGGGGCTTCAATCACTGGAGGCTTTCAGGAAGAGACTGGACACTGCTCTATATTCTATTCTATTCTATTCTATTCTATTCTATTCTATTCTATTCTATTCTATTCTATTCTATTCTATTCTATTCTATTCTATTCTATTCTAATTCTTCTATTCATTCTATATTCTATTCCATTCCATTCAATATTTTCTATCCTATTCTATTCTATTCTATTCTATTCTATTCTATTCTATTCTATTCTATTCTATTCTATTCTATTCTATTCTATTCTATTCTATTCTATTCTATTAATTATTCTATTCTATTCTATTCTACTCTACTCTACTCTTTATGTTCCGTTCTGTTCTATTCTATTCTATTCTATTCTATTTATTCTATTCTATTCTTCATTGTATCCTATCCTATCCTATCCTATCCTATCCTATCCTATCCTATCCTATCCTATTCTATTCTATTTATTCTAATCTATTCTTCATTCTATTCTATTCTACTCTATTCTACTCTACTCTATTCTTTATGTTCTGTTCTATTCTGTTCTATTCTATTCTATCCTGTCCTGTCCTGTCCTGTCCTGTCCTGTCCTGTTCTGTCCTGTCCTGTCCTGTTCTGTTCTGTTCTATTCTATTCTATTCTATTCTATTCTATTCTATTCTATTCTATTCTGTTTCTATTCTGTTTCTATTCTATTCTATTTATTCTATTCTATTCTTCATTCTATCCTATCCTATCCTATCCTATCCTATTCTATTCTATTTATTCTAATCTATTCTTCATTCACTGGAGGCTTTCAGGAAGAGACTGGACACTGCTCTATATTCTATTCTATTCTATTCTATTCTATTCTATTCTATTCTATTCTATTCTATTCTATTCTATTCTATTCTATTCTATTCTATTCTATTCTAATTCTTCTATTCATTCTATATTCTATTCCATTCCATTCAATATTTTCTATCCTATCCTATTCTATTCTATTCTATTCTATTCTATTCTATTCTATTCTATTCTATTCTATTCTATTCTATTCTATTCTATTCTATTCTATTAATTATTCTATTCTATTCTATTCTACTCTACTCTACTCTTTATGTTCCGTTCTGTTCTATTCTATTCTATTCTATTCTATTTATTCTATTCTATTCTTCATTGTATCCTATCCTATCCTATCCTATCCTATCCTATCCTATCCTATCCTATCCTATCCTATCCTATTCTATTCTATTTATTCTAATCTATTCTTCATTCTATTCTATTCTACTCTATTCTACTCTACTCTATTCTTTATGTTCTGTTCTATTCTGTTCTATTCTATTCTATCCTGTCCTGTCCTGTCCTGTCCTGTCCTGTTCTGTCCTGTCCTGTTCTGTTCTATTCTATTCTATTCTATTCTATTCTATTCTATTCTATTCTATTCTGTTTCTATTCTGTTTCTATTCTATTCTATTTATTCTATTCTATTCTTCATTCTATTCTATCTATCCGGTTGGGCATGGCTAGTCTAGAGAAGAGAAGGACCAGGGGGGACATGATAGCAGTCTTCCAATATATGTGAGGGGGTCTCACAGAGAGGAGGGGGTCCGCAGCAACAGCAAGATCCCCCTTATTTTTCCAAAGCCCCCCCCCCCCCCCGAAGGCCTCCTTGGACTAGAAGACCTCCTTCCAACTCTGTCCTTCTATGATTCTGCAAAGGTCTCCTTTTTGAGCAGGGGGCTGGACTAGAAGACCTCTAAGATCCCTTCCAACTCTGTTATTCCATGATTCTGTAAGGGTCTCCTGCTCGAGTAGGGGGTTGAACTAGAAGACCTCTAAGATCCCTTCCAGCCCTGTCATTGTATGATTCTGTAAGGATCTCTTGCTTGAGCAGGGGGCTGGACCAGAAGACCTCCAAGGTCCCTTCCAACTCTGTCCTTCTATGATTCTGTAAGGGTCTCCTGCTTGAGCAGGGGGCTGGACTAGAAGACCTCTAAGATCCCTTCCAACTCTGTTCTTCCATGATTCTGTAAGGGTCTCCTGCTTGAGCAGGGGGCTGGACTAGAAGACCTCTAAGATCCCTTCCAGCCCTGCCATTGTATGATTCTGTAAGGATCTCTTGCTTGAGCAGGGGGCTGGACCAGAAGACCTCCAAGGTCCCCTCCAACTCTTGTTACGCTATGATTCTGTCAAGAGTCTCCTGGTGGAGCCGGGGGTTGGACTAGATGACCTCCGAGGTCCCTTCCAACTCTGTCCTCCTATGATTCTGCCAGGGTCTCCTGCTTGAGCAGGGGGTCGGACTAGAAGACCTCCGAGGTCCCTTCCAGCTTTCGTCTGATTGATTGGTTGAGGCGGGCCGGAACTGCAGCGGGATCGGCTGAAGCATCCCGTTTGGGGATCGATGCCCACCTTTTCCGAGGCCACGAAGCGGGTGGGGCGGAGAGGGATTGGGATGACTCTGCCTCAATGTCAGTGGGGGGTGGGGTGGGCCCTCTTTTAACCCCCCCCTGCAATTCCTGCCTGTATCTTCCGGGGGGGAGAAGAGTTCCTGTCAACTTCTGAGCAAGCCCAATCTCTCGTTTGGCTGAGTCCGTCTCTCTTTTCATGCAGAAACCTTGTGATTTCTCCCACGTGAGTCTTCAGGAAATGGCTGGAAGCATCCAAGGTAAAATCTTGCCCCCCCTGGGGGTGGAATGGAGATGGGGGTCTCACTGTCCTGGGTGGAGGGACAGGCCGTGATGATGGCCGTACGCTGATGACCGGCTCCCCTTTTGTGTCTCCTCTCCCCTTTGCGTGGCAGGGCCCGAACTGAGGATCGTCCTGGTGGGCAAAACCGGCAACGGGAAAAGCGCCACGGCAAACACCATCCTAGGGGCCAACATCTTTGACTTTGGGATGTCCTCGAAGTCGGTCACGCAGACTTGCCAGAAAGAGGAGACGTGGTCGAAAGGCCAGAAGATCGTGGTAGTCGACACGCCGGGCTTTTTCGACACCCAGGTCCCCGTGCAGGTAATGGCCGCCGAAGTGAAGAAGTGCATGAGCATGTGCGTCCCGGGCCCGCACATCATTCTGCAGGTGATGCGTCCGGGCCGTTTCTCCCAGGAGGAGAAAGACGTGGCCAAGCTGATCAATGAGATCTCCAGCTTGAACGCCAAGAATTACATGATCACCTTGTTCAGCTGGAAAGATGAGCTGGAAGGGCAATCCCTGGAGGAATTCCTCTCCAAGGGAGACGCCGCGCTTCGGGAACAGCTGGCCCAGTGCGGGAACCGCTACCTGGCTTTCAACAACGAGGCCAAAGGGGAAGAACGGGAGGAGCAGATGGCCGAATTGATGACCATGATGGATGAGCTGGTGAAGAGTAACAAAGGTGCTAATTATTACACGGAAGCCATGATGAAGAAAGACGAAGAGCAGTATAAGGGGAGAAATTGCTGCTGCTGTTCTCTGCTCTAACGGACACCGGAAGACACGCCGAAGGCAGACATAAACAACTTCAAAGAGATGTATGGCTTCTCCTGGTGTTCTTTTCTCTAACGCAGTGGTCCCCAACCCCTGGTCTGTGGACCGGTACCAGACCGGGGCATGCCAGCAACCGGTCCGCAAAAAAAACAAGCAAAGCCCCATCCGCGGGATGCAGGCAGCATACAAAACCACGTACTCTCCGGTCCGCGGAAAAATCTCTCTCCGCGTAACTGGTCCCTGGTGCCCAAAAGATTGGGGACCTCTGCTCTAATGGACACCGGCAAGCCTCTCTACTTGATCCTCTGCTCCAAGGGGGCAGCTCTGCCCTGCGTTTCCCCCCTTCTGCTCCGAGTTCTAATCCAGCCCTTTCCGGGAGACCGCCAAAGAACCCGAGTCCGAGATTCGTGGCGGAGTCACCCTGAGCCGATTCCTTCTCCCGAGAACCCGGTTTCTCCCCTCGGACGATGATCCTGCCCTCAATCGGCCCCACAGCCTATATCTCCACCATCCTGAACCCAGGTCCCTCTGGAAGGACACTCTGTTTGGGGCTTCCCACCCATCAGTCCTTCCGGGTAGAGCTGACCAGGAAACCGCCACCACACGAAATATTAGAGCTCGGCTTGATTCGCTATAGAGAAGAGCAGCAGAATCCTGAAAGCGTCTCCCCTTCGTTCCCGCTGGCACCAAAGAGCATCAAGGCAGGGCATCCTTGAGCTTCTTTCTCACCCGTTCCTGTTTTCCCAGGGTGATTTCACGTTTTCCTTATACAGTTGCCACATATTTACTGCTAGGCCATCTCTGTACTCTTCCATGCCACCTTCCAATGGCTTATGAGGACTCACGAGTGGATGGAATCAAGATCATGTGAACTGTTAATATCGCCTTATAAGGCCACTTGGAATCCAGCAGAATCCTGAAAGCGTCTCTCCTTCGTTCCCGCTGACACCAAAGCACATCAAGACGATGGAGCCTTGAGCTTCTTTCTCACCCTTTCCTGTTTTCCTGGGGTGAATTCATGTTTTCCTAACAGCTGCCCCGTATTTTCTTTGGGACTTCCCCATCTGTCAATCCTTCGAGGCAGACCAGGCCGAGAAACCCCCGACACAAGAAATATTAGACTGTATTGGTACAGATTATACCATCGTAGCAGAATCTTGAAAACGTCTCCCCTTCGTTCCTGCTGGCACCAAAGAACATCAAGGCAGTATTCTCTTTCTTCTTTTTCTTTCAACCTCTAATAAAGTCTGTCCATTATCCGCACATTCTAGTATTTTTTTAATTATCATTTTTTTCCAGTGTTGCGCGAATAGGATTCTTGCCGCGGTTATCCCACGTGGAATCAAGGATACACTTTGCTTATCCGTCTTTTCTGGCATTATGCCTAATAAAAAAAAAAGTTCAGGTTTCAAAATTGACACGTTTTCCCAACCTCTTTTCTAGCCAAGTATGTATTTTTGTCCAATACCCCTTTGCTTTTAACACACGTCCGCCACACATGGTAATAAGTAGCTGACTAATGCTGTCAAACCTGGGACTTCTTTTAAACAAATGGCTGGAGAAAAGAAGAAAGGATTAGGAACTAAATTTGTATCAGTGAATGATAAACTCAGACAACACGTTTGTGGAATAAGTACTGCTGAATTGTATGAAAAATGAATAAAAACTTAAAAAAAAAAAACACAGAACAAAGAACATCAAGGCAGGGCAGCCTTGAGCTTCTTTCTCACCCGTTCCTGTTTTCCCGGAGTGATTTCACGTTTTCCTTATACAGCTGCCACATACGGAGAATGGCCTGGTCGGTCCCCTCAGCCTAGCCGGCTCCGTGCAGCAACACGCTCGCAAAGCAGAGGGGAAGGGGGACAAGGAACGAGGGAGAATCTACCCAAGGGGTGGGTCAGAATGGAGGGTCTCCCCCCCCCAAATACTGGAATGCTGTTATCACGTCCCCCCCTAAATCCTTCTTTTCTCCAGACTGGCCATTCCCAAATCCTGCAACCATCCATCGTACGCTTTAGTCCCCAGGCCTTTAATCCTCTCAGTTACTCTTCTCTTCTCCCTCTTTCTGGAATCTCGACCCTTTTTTTTTTTTTTTTGTGATGTGGGAGACCAAAAAGTCGATGCAGAATTTTTTCCTTGCCAGCCGGACTGGAGATCAATTTTCTTCGGAGGAAGAGACACCCGAACCCGTTTCCCCTCTGAAGCGAGCGGAGGCTTCTGGGGACCCCCCCCTAGGACTGGGCTTCAGGAGCCGTTTGCAAAAGGGGGGGCCTGGAGGTGCCCCCTCCCCAGAGACTTTCCCCAGTGCTGAGTCCTCATCCAGGACCGCCTGACCTTCTAGCTCAGACTCCCCCCCCCCGATCCTGTCCCTCCCCTTCTGCTCTGCCTCTGCCCCCCCCATGCCGTTCTCCCAATTGCCTGGCAGAGTCCTTGGCCTGGATGCCCCCCCTCTTGTGTCCTCCCTCAGATCAGAAGGTCTCCTTGCCAAGGCCGGCCTGACTGCAGCCCTCTGTCCACCCCCTTTAGGCCCTTCCGGTGCCCTTATCCACTCCCCCACTCTGCCCTAAGTCATATTCCATAGAGGGGGGTGGGATAAACCAAACAGGGAGGAAGGAATCCAAGGACCAAGTGTGAATCTGGGTCCCAGGCAGCCCCACCAGCCCTAGAAGAGCTCCTGGACACACACACAGCCCGCCCAGAAGGCTGGGAAGAGTGAACCTTCGTAAACTGGTGAGCACTTCCTGGATGCCAGGTACAAGCAGGGCCATAAAATGCACCTGGGACCTTGTCTGGGTTCAACCTGGGCGCCGCGGGGACCAGGCGGGTGTTCTGGGCCCGCTTCAAAACCTCATCCCAAGAATAGTAGAACTCGTGGAAGCGGTTTCTTCCGAAAGGCGCTTTTATTAGGCGAAGTTGACAGCAGGCATAACGGACAGGATCTGAGCGGGTTTCCCCGCTCAGATCGATCGGTTAAAAGTGTCCCGAGCACAACCCCACCCCATCGTTCACCCGGTCGGTTCCAACAGGCCAATCCCCAGGTGTTAATGTCCGTTGTGGGGGGAAAGGAGAGAACATCAGGCCGCCTCCAGGCTGCAGCGATGTTTTGTCGGCTTTTCGCGCCTTCCCTCGCGAACGCGGAGATAAACCGGTTGCCGGAGGTACATTCCTTTCTTCTCCCCCCCTTTACTAGCTGACAACAAGGGTGAGAGAAAGTTCACAGAAGAATTATGCAGAAACCGCAAAGTGTTACCTTGTAGCGATAGAGGAAGTCAAGGCCGTCACCGGCAAGCACTCCCCCCTCCCCTCCAGGAGTATGGCAGAACCCAGGAAGAGAAGAGAATGAGGTTTGGGTTAGGAAGGGGGGAAAAGGCCCATTAAGATATGGGTTCTGACAGCGGGTCTCTCCCCCTGTCATCCGTTCCTCGGTTTCCCTTTTGTAGCTTATCGAAGATGAAACCTTGCAATTTCCCAGGGCCCCATGGTCCACCAGCCCTAGAAGAGCTCGGCCCACCAGAAGGCGGGGAACGGTGAACCTTCAGGTGAGCCGCTGATGGATCGCAGGTACAAACAGGGCCATAAAATGCAGGTGCACCTGGGACTTTGTCCAGGCTCAGCCAGGGACAAGGCGTGTCTCTCCACCTGTCCTCTCTTCCTCGGTTTCCCTTTTGTAGCTTATCAAAGAATAAACCTTGCAATTTCTCCGGAGCTGATTGGCGTGTGGCCAACAGAAGAGGGAGGGGTCCCGGGGCCCTTTGTCCTTTGTCTTTCACAATCTTTGCCCACCTTCGCCTCGCCGTGACGGTTTGTGCAGAGGGTCTGCTATCTGCTTTATCGATTATTTCCCTCGGCTGTCAGCTGCGCGCCAGGGTTCATTCTGCCTGGGGTGGGGGCTGGTTTAGAGGCCCTGCTCTGCCCCCCACCATCCCCCCAATCCAGCACCAGGGAAGATTGCCGGGGTGGCTGGTTGTGAGTCTGACATGTCATCGTTTCTGTCCCTCCAATCCTGGCGGTGGGAACGAGGCATCCTTCCTCATTCTCCGTCAATCGGCCGAAAGAATATTGAGGCTGCGGTGAAAAAAAAGTCCGGCTGTTGGTAGTGTGTGCACTAATCAGACAAATGATAAGGAAGGAGGGGAACTCGCGCACAAAACTGGTTATGTAGAAACCAAGTCAGAACCTGGTTGTTGGGAGGGGGCTGATTTCTTTATTTTTGCGGGTTCTGCCATAATCCTGAGGGAGAGGGGGGCACTCTGGGCGCTACGATGTATCCTCTCCGCTTCCCTCTGTCTGTTTGCTTTTTGATCGATTCCCCTTGCTGCCGGCCTGGGGTGCGAATGGAATGTGCCTCCCGCCGTCTGCCTTCTCTCTAGCTGCGGAAGAAGAGGTGAAGAGTTAACGGCCTTGGGAACGGCACCTGATCAACCCCATTCCCACGGCGGATTCGCGCCTGGAGATTGGGCCATTTGAAGGGGCCGGATGGATTATGGGGGTGGGGTTCACTGGTTACTCTTTTAACCTGGATGGTGGGCAGCAGGCATCAGCTGATCCCTGGTGAGACCCAATGGCTTTGACGACACGGGGATTTGGGATACGGGACTTTGCCTGCAGCCTTGGCTGCTGCTCTTGGCTCAGCTGTTGTGATGGTTTCCTCTGAGGACCACCTGTGCTTTTCCTCTGGCTTCTGGTGTGGTATTCCTCTTCTGCAGTTCCAGGGATGGCTGACTGGATTCCTTGCCCCAGTTCATCAGCGCATAGAATTGGAGAAGTGTGACGTCGAGGGGCTTGGCGCAAACTCTGGATGGTCGTAATTCGGTCGTTGACCGTTGAGAAGCTTTTCACTGCTCTAGCAAGTTTATTGTAAGCAAGTTGCTTACAATAAACCCGACTCCACTTGTTTTCCGGGTATCGTGTCCTGAATAACAGGCAGCGAAATCCTCAGGACAGGGAAAAGCCAATGTCCAACCGTGCAGCTCACCGTCACCAAGGAGATCAGTAGCCAACCTGATCATCTCATGTTTGACAATATCTAATTTATCCCGACAATCCTCTGAGATTCCGTGTGGCTCTCCTATGTATCTCTGTGTCTTGGCCCCATTGGAGCCCGATTCGGAGGAGGAGGAGGGGAGTTGGAACCGGGACCATCTGACGGGGATGGCACGTCTTCCTTGTCATGTTTGAAGAGGCCAGGGGCTGAGGGCAATGCTGCCCCAGGCCCCTCAGGCATTGGGGGAGGTGGTTGACTGTATGGAGAGCTGCCTGCCCTCACAGACACAGGGGAGGATGGGCTGCTGACCGCCAGTGGTGCTGATAGGCAGCAGATCCCCTCTGATGAGGAACAGCTGCCTCCCCTGCTCGATCCAAGGGCAGGGAGAGTGGAGCGGAAGCAAGCTCAGAGAAGCGTTGCAAGGCTACTCAGGAGGAGATCGCCCCACCCCTCCTCAAAAGGAACACCTGGA
Source organism: Azemiops feae (assembly GCA_023970755.1). Lineage (NCBI taxonomy): Eukaryota > Metazoa > Chordata > Lepidosauria > Squamata > Viperidae > Azemiops > Azemiops feae. Next base: position 88,214 of record JALGBA010003893.1, on the reverse strand, counting down.
AGGGAATAACTTAAGGAGAAGCCATGGGGAGTGAGTCTTGGCCAGGAACCATTGTTTGCTTTGGCTTAGACTCCCCCGGCGTTGATTCGTGCCTTTTACCTTGGCATGCCCTGAGGGCTGATGTTTGCCTTGTGCTTTGACTTTGCCTTGCGGACTAGAGCAGGGCTTTTCAACCTGTGGTACGCGTACCACTTGTGGTACATTAATGAGTGGCAGGTGGTAGGCAGCCCTGCCTAGCCAAATGTAGTGGGGGAGGGAAAGAGCCAGCGCAGTCAAGGACTTACTGTGAGAGAGTCCTCTGGAGCTGCAGCCTCCCCAAATGGCTCCATTCATAAGTAAAATCTGCTGCACTTGGTCTCCCAAACGTTCCGGCCTCAATTGCTCCTGGCCTCAGATTTCAACTTCACCCTGTTTGTTCCTCCTACTTTGTGCTCGGGTGTATGGGTAGTTGAGTCCTTTTGGAAGGGACCCTGTGTCCTACTACACCACCTGGTTTGCGTGTGAGTTCCCCTTCTCCCTTCTCCTTTTTTTTGATCACAAGTGCACACAATACCAAAACCCAGTCTTTCTTTTAAACGCAGCCTCAATATTCTTTCGGCCGATTGAGGGAGAATGAGGAAGGATGCCTCGTTCCCACCGCCAGGATTGGCGGGACAGACACGATGACATGTCAGACTCACAACCAGCCACCCTGGCAATCTCCCCTGGTGCTGGATTGGGGGGAGGGGGCAGAGCAGGGCCTCTAAACCAGCCCCCACCCCAGGCAGAATGAACCCTGGAGCGCAGTTGACACCCGAGGGAAATAATCGATAAAGCAGGGAGCAGACTCTCTGCACAAACCGTCACGGCGAGGCGAAGGTGGGCAAAGATTGTGAAAGACAAAGGAAAGGCTGGACCGTGACCCAGGCCCTGGGACCCCTCCCTCTTCTGTTGGCCACACGCCAATCAACTTCGGAGAGAAATCGCAAGGTTTCATCTTCGATAAGCTAGAAAAGGGAAACCGAGGAACAGATGACAGGTGGAGAGACGCGCCTTGTCCCTGGCTGAGCCTGGACAAAGTCCCAGGTGCACCTGCATTTTATGGCCTTGTTTATACCTGGGATCCAGGAAGTGCTCACCTGTTTACGAAGGTTCACTGTTCCCAGCCTTCTGCGGTGGGGGTGGGGGGGTCCAGGAGCTCTTCTAGGGCTAGTGGGGCTGTCTGGGACCCGGATTCGCACTTGGTCCATGGATTCCTTCCTCCCTATTCAGTTATCCCACCCCCCTCTATGGAATATGACTTAGGGCAGAGTAGAGGGGTAGGGGGGGATAAGGGCATCCGGAAGGGCCTAAAGGGGGTGGACGGAGGGTTGCAGCCAGGCCAGCCTTGGGAAGGAGACCTTCTGATCTGAGGAAGGGGGGGGGGGCAGCCAGGCTAAGGACTCCGCCAGGCAATTGGAGGGGGGGCAGAGGCAGAGGAGAAGGGGAGGGGCAGGATGGGAGGGGTCTGAGCAAGGAGGTCAGGCGGTCCTGGCTGAGGACTAAGCCGTGGGGAACGGCTCCAAGTGGGGTGACTTTCAGCCCCCCCCTTTGCAAACGGATCCCGAAGCCCAGCCCTAGGGGGGACCCCAAAAGCCCCTGCTCGGCTCAGAGGGGAAACGGGTTCGGGTGTCTCTTCCTCTGAAGGAAACCGTCACGGGAAACCTCCTCCAGTCCGGCCGGCAGGAAAAAAAATCCTATTCTATTCTATTCTATTCTATTCTATTCTATTCTATTCTATTCTATTCTATTCTATTCTATTCTATTCTATTCTATTCTATTCTGTTTCTATTCTATTCTATGTTTCTATTCTCTTCCATTCCATATTTTCTATTCTGTTCTGTTCTGTTCTGTTCTGTTCTATTCTACCTGGGGAAGGGATTCAATGCTGACCCCTCCCCTCTGAAGAGACACACACAAGCACACACACACACCAGACTCGGCAAGGAGCCAAAGAGGAACTGGGGGGGGGGGGAGGGAAGGGAATCTCACTAATCTAGGGGGGGAGGAGGAAAAGCGACTCCGCCCCGCCCGCCCCGCCCCACCCCACCCCCCGGAGGAATACTTTTTTTGGCCCGGCCCTTCCGCGGAGGAGCAGAAGCGACTCGGAGCGCCTCGGTGGAGCCAGGAGAATCCCACCCACCCAGCCATCAGCTGCCTCCCGGAGGAGGGTCCCAGGTTGATGTCCCCCCCTCCCCCCTCGTCTCCGGGGCTAGAAAAAACTGGGAGGGGGCGCCAGCCATCCCTCCCCCCCCTCCCGCAGGCTGGATGATGGTCCGGGGGGGGTCTCTCCTCCAGCCGCCAATGCGCAAAAGGGCCGAGGACGAAGTGTGGGGAGGGGGGCTGCCTTTCAGGGAAGCCTTAGGTTAGGGCTTCGGGTCCGGCAGGGCGTTTAACAGAGTGGGAAGGGACCGTGGAGGTCGTCTAGTCCGGCCCCCTGCTCGGAGCAGGAGATCCCTGACCAGAATCATAGAAGGACAGAGTCGGAAGGGACCGTGGAGGTCTTCTAGTCCGGCCCCCTGCTCGAGCAGGAGACCCTGACAAGAATCTTAGAAGGACAGAGTCGGAAGGGACCGTGGAGGTCTTCTAGTCTGGCCCCCTGCTCGAGCAGGAGACCCTGACAAGAATCATAGAAGGACAGAGTCGGAAGGGACCGTGGAGGTCACCTACTCCGGCCCCCTGCTCGGAGCAGGAGATCCCTGACCAGAATCATAGAAGGACAGAGTCGGAAGGGACCGTGGAGGTCGTCTAGTCCGACCCCCTGCTCCAGCAGGAGACCCTGACAGAATCATCACGTTAACAGAGTCGGAAGGGACCGTGGAGGTCTTCTAGTCCGACCCCCTGCTCGGAGCAGGAGGCCCTGGCAGAATCATAGAAGGACAGAGTCGGAAGGGACCTCGGAGGTCATCTAGTCCAGCCCCCTGCTCGAGCAGGAGACCCTCTACCCTTGCTGCCTCTCTGCCCACCCCCCCCACCCCAGCTCAGCTGCTCCGGAGCGCCGGGCTGTAACCGGGATTCCGCCGCCGCCGCCTCTTTCTCGCTTCCCGCGGCCGCTTCTCTCCTCCCGGGAGCAACTTGGGGCGCGGAATTCCTGAAGAGCCCAACTAAGGAAGAGACTGGGTCAGCCCTGAGACACGGTGCGGCAGTGGCTGATGGGCCAACGTCGGGAGAGACGGCTGGCGGTGGGGGGGGGGTGGAGTGGGGGGCGCCAATGAAAAGTCAAGTCTTCCACTTAGGCGAGAAAAAAACCCAAAGGGAGGGGGAGAGAGAGAGAGGAAAGAATAGAATAGAATAGAACAGAATAAGAAATTAGAATAGAATAGAATTAGAAATTAGAATAGAACAGAATAAGAATAGAATAGAATAAGAAATAGAATAGAATAGAATAGAATAGAATAGAATAGAATAGAATAGAATAGAATAGAATAGAATAGAATAGAATAGAATAGAATATGAATAGAATAGAATAGAATAGAATAGAATAGAATAGAATAGAATAGAATAGAATAGAATAGAATAGAATAGAATAGAATAGAATGCTATATAGAGTAGAGTAGAATAGAATTAGAATAGAATATGGAATGTAATAGAACAGACTAAGAAATAAGAATAGAATGGAATGGAATGGAATAGAATAGAATAGAATTAGAATAGAATAGAATAGAATAGAATGCTATATAGAGTAGAGTAGAGTAGAGTAGAGTAGAGTAGAGTAGAGTAGAGTAGAGTAGAATTAGAATAGAATATGGAATGTAATAGAACAGAATAAGAAATAAGAATAGAATAAGAAATAAGAATAGAATAGAATAGAACAGAATAGAATAGAAAAAGGAGAATGGAATGGAATGGAATGGAATAGAATAGAATAGAATAGAATAGAATAGAATAGAATAGAATAGAATAGAATAGAATAGAATAGAATAGAATAGAATAGAATGCTATGTAGAGTAGAGTAGAGTAGGGTAGGGTAGGGTAGGGTAGAATAGAATAGAATAGAATAGAATAGAATAGAATAGAATAGAATAGAATAGAATAGAATAGAATAGAATAGAATAGAATAGAATAGAATAGAAGCTGGAAGGGATCTTTGGAGGTCTTCTAGTCCAGCCCCCGATTGGGTGAAACCAGGTTTCGTGGCAGTAACTGTGATGGGGATCTCGGAGTCTAAGTGGACAATCAATTCAATAGGAGCCAGCCTTGTGCAGCAGCAGCCAAAAAAGCTGTAGCCATCCTGACTTGCCTTAAGAGAGGGATTCAACCAAGATGGCATGAGGGACTAGCACCACTCTTCAAAGCTTTAATAAGGCCACACCTAGAATACTGCAACCAGTTGTGTGTGTGTGTGTGTGTGTGTGTATGTATATGTATACGTATATATAATTAATTTTTATAAGATAACATTCTTTAGCATTTAGCAAACGGCTAAATACTGGATTCAGGTGTTTAAAAAGACAATCCGTAATAATTAGCTTCTATATTTTCCTAATCAATATGTTAGTTAATAATATACTCCTTAAATCTTCTCTTCCCGTTTTTCTAGCCCCTGATAAAAATTCTCCCATCTTCTGAAGCACACCGAGTCTTCTTTCTCTTTCATCTTCCATGTCGATCTGTCCGTTTCTGCACAATCTGAAGATTTTCTTAATCGATTCTTCCGCCGCGGGTAGATTTTCATTGTTTCCCCAATATCGAACCAATGCTATTCTTGCTGCCGTCAACACACGTACAATTAAGCCTATACATTCTTTCTCGCAGTTTCCTACTACTGGGCCGAACAAAAAAATGATTCTGGCTTCAAATCTGAGGTGCTTTTGAATGGTTTTCTCTAACCGTATGTCTATTTTGGACCAGAACCTTTGAGCTTTAGGGCAGGTCCACCAGATAGGATAGGAAGTAGCTGCAACCAGTTAGGGTCTCCCCGTTACGAAAAAAAAGACGTTGAGACTCTAGGAAAAAGTGCAGAGAAGAGCGACAAGGATGATCAGGGGAGTGGAGGCTAAAACACACGAAGAAGAACGGTTGGGCATGGCTAGTCTAGAGAAGAGAAGGACCAGGGGGGACATGATAGTAGTCTTCCAATATATGTGAGGGGGTCTCACAGAGAGGAGGGGGTCCCACCTATTTTCCAAAGCCCCCCCCGAAGGCCAGACAAGGAATAACGGATGGAAACTGATCACGGAGAGATTCAGGCTAGAAATAAGGTTTTCTGACCGTGAGGACAGTCGATCGATGTTGCCTTACAGACGTTGTGGGGGCTTCAATCACTGGAGGCTTTCAGGAAGAGACTGGACAGCCATTCTATCAGAAATGGTGTAGGGTCTCCTGCTTGGGCGGGGGGGGGGTTGGACTAGAAGACCTCCTTCCAACTCTGTCCTTCTATGATTCTGCAAAGGTCTCCTTTTTGAGCAGGGGGCTGGACTAGAAGACCTCTAAGATCCCTTCCAACTCTGTTATTCCATGATTCTGTAAGGGTCTCCTGCTCGAGTAGGGGGTTGAACTAGAAGACCTCTAAGATCCCTTCCAGCCCTGTCATTGTATGATTCTGTAAGGATCTCTTGCTTGAGCAGGGGGCTGGACCAGAAGACCTCCAAGGTCCCTTCTAACTCTGTCCTTCTATGATTCTGTAAGGGTCTTCTGCTTGAGCAGGGGGCAGGACTAGAAGACCTCTAAGATCCCTTCCAACTCTGTTCTTCCATGATTCTGTAAGGGTCTCCTGCTTGAGCAGGGGGCTGGACTAGAAGACCTCTAAGATCCCTTCCAGCCCTGCCATTGTATGATTCTGTAAGGATCTCTTGCTTGAGCAGGGGGCTGGACCAGAAGACCTCCAAGGTCCCCTCCAACTCTTGTTACGCTATGATTCTGTCAAGAGTCTCCTGGTGGAGCCGGGGGTTGGACTAGATGACCTCCGAGGTCCCTTCCAACTCTGTCCTCCTATGATTCTGCCAGGGTCTCCTGCTTGAGCAGGGGGTCGGACTAGAAGACCTCCGAGGTCCCTTCCAGCTTTCGTCTGATTGATTGGTTGAGGCGGGCCGGAACTGCAGCGGGATCGGCTGAAGCATCCCGTTTGGGGATCGATGCCCACCTTTTCCGAGGCCACGAAGCGGGTGGGGCGGAGAGGGATTGGGATGACTCTGCCTCAATGTCAGTGGGGGGTGGGGTGGGCCCTCTTTTAACCCCCCCCTGCAATTCCTGCCTGTATCTTCCGGGGGGGAGAAGAGTTCCTGTCAACTTCTGAGCAAGCCCAATCTCTCGTTTGGCTGAGTCCGTCTCTCTTTTCATGCAGAAACCTTGTGATTTCTCCCACGTGAGTCTTCAGGAAATGGCTGGAAGCATCCAAGGTAAAATCTTGCCCCCCCTGGGGGTGGAATGGAGATGGGGGGCTCACTGTCCTGGGTGGAGGGACAGGCCGTGATGATGGCCGTACGCTGATGACCGGCTCCCCTTTTGTGTCTCCTCTCCCCTTTGCGTGGCAGGGCCCGAACTGAGGATCGTCCTGGTGGGCAAAACCGGCAACGGGAAAAGCGCCACGGCAAACACCATCCTAGGGGCCAACATCTTTGACTTTGGGATGTCCTCGAAGTCGGTCACGCAGACTTGCCAGAAAGAGGAGACGTGGTCGAAAGGCCAGAAGATCGTGGTAGTCGACACGCCGGGCTTTTTCGACACCCAGGTCCCCGTGCAGGTAATGGCTGCCGAAGTGAAGAAGTGCATGAGCATGTGCGTCCCGGGCCCGCACATCATTCTGCAGGTGATGCGTCCGGGCCGTTTCTCCCAGGAGGAGAAAGACGTGGCCAAGCTGATCAATGAGATCTCCAGCTTGAACGCCAAGAATTACATGATCACCTTGTTCAGCTGGAAAGATGAGCTGGAAGGGCAATCCCTGGAGGAATTCCTCTCCAAGGGAGACGCCGCGCTTCGGGAACAGCTGGCCCAGTGCGGGAACTGCTACCTGGCTTTCAACAACGAGGCCAAAGGGGAAGAACGGGAGGAGCAGATGGCCGAATTGATGACCATGATGGATGAGCTGGTGAAGAGTAACAAAGGTGCTAATTATTACACGGAAGCCATGATGAAGAAAGACGAAGAGCAGTATAAGGGGAGAAATTGCTGCTGCTGTTCTCTGCTCTAACGGACACCGGAAGACACGCCGAAGGCAGACATAAACAACTTCAAAGAGATGTATGGCTTCTCCTGGTGTTCTTTTCTCTAACGCAGTGGTCCCCAACCCCTGGTCTGTGGACCGGTACCAGACCGGGGCATGCCAGCAACCGGTCCGCAAAAAAAACAAGCAAAGCCCCATCCGCGGGATGCAGGCAGCATACAAAACCACGTACTCTCCGGTCCGCGGAAAAATCTCTCTCCGCGTAACTGGTCCCTGGTGCCCAAAAGATTGGGGACCTCTGCTCTAATGGACACCGGCAAGCCTCTCTACTTGATCCTCTGCTCCAAGGGGGCAGCTCTGCCCTGCGTTTCCCCCCTTCTGCTCCGAGTTCTAATCCAGCCCTTTCCGGGAGACCGCCAAAGAACCCGAGTCCGAGATTCGTGGCGGAGTCACCCTGAGCCGATTCCTTCTCCCGAGAACCCGGTTTCTCCCCTCGGACGATGATCCTGCCCTCAATCGGCCCCACAGCCTATATCTCCACCATCCTGAACCCAGGTCCCTCTGGAAGGACACTCTGTTTGGGGCTTCCCACCCATCAGTCCTTCCGGGTAGAGCTGACCAGGAAACCGCCACCACACGAAATATTAGAGCTCGGCTTGATTCGCTATAGAGAAGAGCAGCAGAATCCTGAAAGCGTCTCCCCTTCGTTCTCGCTGGCACCAAAGAGCATCAAGGCAGGGCATCCTTGAGCTTCTTTCTCACCCGTTCCTGTTTTCCCGGGGTGATTTCACGTTTTCCCTATACAGTTGCCACATATTTACTGCTAGGCCATCTCTGTACTCTTCCATGCCACCTTCCAATGGCTTATGAGGACTCACGAGTGGATGGAATCAAGATCATGTGAACTGTTAATATCGCCTTATAAGGCCACTTGGAATCCAGCAGAATCCTGAAAGCGTCTCTCCTTCGTTCCCGCTGACACCAAAGCACATCAAGACGATGGAGCCTTGAGCTTCTTTCTCACCCTTTCCTGTTTTCCTGGGGTGAATTCATGTTTTCCTAACAGCTGCCCCGTATTTTCTTTGGGACTTCCCCATCTGTCAATCCTTCGAGGCAGACCAGGCCGAGAAAACTCCCTCAGGATTACGGCAGAACCCGCAAAAATAAAGAAATCAGCCCCCTCCCAACAACCAGGTTCTGACTTGGTTTCTACATAACCAGTTTTGTGCGCGAGTTCCCCTCCTTCCTTATCATTTGTCTGATTAGTGCACACACTACCAACAGCCGGACTTTTTTTTCACCGCAGCCTCAATATTCTTTCGGCCGATTGACGGAGAATGAGGAAGGATGCCTCGTTCCCACCGCCAGGATTGGAGGGACAGAAACGATGACATGTCAGACTCACAACCAGCCACCCCGGCAATCTTCCCTGGTGCTGGATTGGGGGGATGGTGGGGGGCAGAGCAGGGCCTCTAAACCAGCCCCCACCCCAGGCAGAATGAACCCTGGCGCGCAGCTGACAGCCGAGGGAAATAATCGATAAAGCAGATAGCAGACCCTCTGCACAAACCGTCACGGCGAGGCGAAGGTGGGCAAAGATTGTGAAAGACAAAGGACAAAGGGCCCCGGGACCCCTCCCTCTTCTGTTGGCCACACGCCAATCAGCTCCGGAGAAATTGCAAGGTTTATTCTTTGATAAGCTACAAAAGGGAAACCGAGGAAGAGAGGACAGGTGGAGAGACACGCCTTGTCCCTGGCTGAGCCTGGACAAAGTCCCAGGTGCACCTGCATTTTATGGCCCTGTTTGTACCTGCGATCCATCAGCGGCTCACCTGAAGGTTCACCGTTCCCCGCCTTCTGGTGGGCCGAGCTCTTCTAGGGCTGGTGGACCATGGGGCCCTGGGAAATTGCAAGGTTTCATCTTCGATAAGCTACAAAAGGGAAACCGAGGAACGGATGACAGGGGGAGAGACCCGCTGTCAGAACCCATATCTTAATGGGCCTTTTCCCCCCTTCCTAACCCAAACCTCATTCTCTTCTCTTCCTGGGTTCTGCCATACTCCTGGAGGGGAGGGGGAGTGCTTGCCGGTGACGGCCTTGACTTCCTCTATCGCTACAAGGTAACACTTTGCGGTTTCTGCATAATTCTTCTGTGAACTTTCTCTCACCCTTGTTGTCAGCTAGTAAAGGGGGGGAGAAGAAAGGAATGTACCTCCGGCAACCGGTTTATCTCCGCGTTCGCGAGGGAAGGCGCGAAAAGCCGACAAAACATCGCTGCAGCCTGGAGGCGGCCTGATGTTCTCTCCTTTCCCCCCACAACGGACATTAACACCTGGGGATTGGCCTGTTGGAACCAGCCATTTGTTTAAAAGAAGTCCCAGGTTTGACAGCATTAGTCAGCTACTTATTACCATGTGTGGCGGACGTGTGTTAAAAGCAAAGGGGTATTGGACAAAAATACATACTTGGCTAGAAAAGAGGTTGGGAAAACGTGTCAATTTTGAAACCTGAACTTTTTTTTTTATTAGGCATAATGCCAGAAAAGACGGATAAGCAAAGTGTATCCTTGATTCCACGTGGGATAACCGCGGCAAGAATCCTATTCGCGCAACACTGGAAAAAAATGATAATTAAAAAAATACTAGAATGTGCGGATAATGGACAGACTTTATTAGAGGTTGAAAGAAAAAGAAGAAAGAGAATACTGCCTTGATGTTCTTTGGTGCCAGCAGGAACGAAGGGGAGACGTTTTCAAGATTCTGCTACGATGGTATAATCTGTACCAATACAGTCTAATATTTCTTGTGTCGGGGGTTTCTCGGCCTGGTCTGCCTCGAAGGATTGACAGATGGGGAAGTCCCAAAGAAAATACGGGGCAGCTGTTAGGAAACCATGAATTCACCCCAGGAAAACAGGAAAGGGTGAGAAAGAAGCTCAAGGCTCCATCGTCTTGATGTGCTTTGGTGTCAGCGGGAACGAAGGAGAGACGCTTTCAGGATTCTGCTGGATTCCAAGTGGCCTTATAAGGCGATATTAACAGTTCACATGATCTTGATTCCATCCACTCGTGAGTCCTCATAAGCCATTGGAAGGTGGCATGGAAGAGTACAGAGATGGCCTAGCAGTAAATATGTGGCAACTGTATAAGGAAAACGTGAAATCACCCCGGGAAAACAGGAACGGGTGAGAAAGAAGCTCAAGGATGCCCTGCCTTGATGCTCTTTGGTGCCAGCGGGAACGAAGGGGAGACGCTTTCAGGATTCTGCTGCTCTTCTCTATAGCGAATCAAGCCGAGCTCTAATATTTCGTGTGGTGGCGGTTTCCTGGTCAGCTCTACCCGGAAGGACTGATGGGTGGGAAGCCCCAAACAGAGTGTCCTTCCAGAGGGACCTGGGTTCAGGATGGTGGAGATATAGGCTGTGGGGCCGATTGAGGGCAGGATCATCGTCTGAGGGGAGAAACCGGGTTCTCGGGAGAAGGAATCGGCTCAGGGTGACTCCGCCACGAATCTCGGACTCGGGTTCTTTGGCGGTCTCCCGGAAAGGGCTGGATTAGAACTCGGAGCAGAAGGGGGGAAACGCAGGGCAGAGCTGCCCCCTTGGAGCAGAGGATCAAGTAGAGAGGCTTGCCGGTGTCCATTAGAGCAGAGGTCCCCAATCTTTTGGGCACCAGGGACCAGTTACGCGGAGAGAAATTTTTCTGCGGACCGGAGAGTACGTGGTTTTGTATGCTGCCTGCATCCCGCGGATGGGGCTTTGCTTGTTTTTTTTGCGGACCGGTTGCTGGCATGCCCCGGTCTGGTACCGGTCCACAGACCAGGGGTTGGGGACCACTGCGTTAGAGAAAAGAACACCAGGAGAAGCCATACATCTCTTTGAAGTTGTTTATGTCTGCCTTCGGCGTGTCTTCCGGTGTCCGTTAGAGCAGAGAACAGCAGCAGCAATTTCTCCCCTTATACTGCTCTTCGTCTTTCTTCATCATGGCTTCCGTGTAATAATTAGCACCTTTGTTACTCTTCACCAGCTCATCCATCATGGTCATCAATTCGGCCATCTGCTCCTCCCGTTCTTCCCCTTTGGCCTCGTTGTTGAAAGCCAGGTAGCGGTTCCCGCACTGGGCCAGCTGTTCCCGAAGCGCGGCGTCTCCCTTGGAGAGGAATTCCTCCAGGGATTGCCCTTCCAGCTCATCTTTCCAGCTGAACAAGGTGATCATGTAATTCTTGGCGTTCAAGCTGGAGATCTCATTGATCAGCTTGGCCACGTCTTTCTCCTCCTGGGAGAAACGGCCCGGACGCATCACCTGCAGAATGATGTGCGGGCCCGGGACGCACATGCTCATGCACTTCTTCACTTCGGCAGCCATTACCTGCACGGGGACCTGGGTGTCGAAAAAGCCCGGCGTGTCGACTACCACGATCTTCTGGCCTTTCGACCACGTCTCCTCTTTCTGGCAAGTCTGCGTGACCGACTTCGAGGACATCCCAAAGTCAAAGATGTTGGCCCCTAGGATGGTGTTTGCCGTGGCGCTTTTCCCGTTGCCGGTTTTGCCCACCAGGACGATCCTCAGTTCGGGCCCTGCCACGCAAAGGGGAGAGGAGACACAAAAGGGGAGCCGGTCATCAGCGTACGGCCATCATCACGGCCTGTCCCTCCACCCAGGACAGTGAGCCCCCCATCTCCATTCCACCCCCAGGGGGGGCAAGATTTTACCTTGGATGCTTCCAGCCATTTCCTGAAGACTCACGTGGGAGAAATCACAAGGTTTCTGCATGAAAAGAGAGACGGACTCAGCCAAACGAGAGATTGGGCTTGCTCAGAAGTTGACAGGAACTCTTCTCCCCCCCCGGAAGATACAGGCAGGAATTGCAGGGGGGGGTTAAAAGAGGGCCCACCCCACCCCCCACTGACATTGAGGCAGAGTCATCCCAATCCCTCTCCGCCCCACCCGCTTCGTGGCCTCGGAAAAGGTGGGCATCGATCCCCAAACGGGATGCTTCAGCCGATCCCGCTGCAGTTCCGGCCCGCCTAAACCAATCAATCAGACGAAAGCTGGAAGGGACCTCGGAGGTCTTCTAGTCCGACCCCCTGCTCAAGCAGGAGACCCTGGCAGAATCATAGGAGGACAGAGTTGGAAGGGACCTCGGAGGTCATCTAGTCCAACCCCCGGCTCCACCAGGAGACTCTTGACAGAATCATAGCGTAACAAGAGTTGGAGGGGACCTTGGAGGTCTTCTGGTCCAGCCCCCTGCTCAAGCAAGAGATCCTTACAGAATCATACAATGGCAGGGCTGGAAGGGATCTTAGAGGTCTTCTAGTCCAGCCCCCTGCTCAAGCAGGAGACCCTTACAGAATCATGGAAGAACAGAGTTGGAAGGGATCTTAGAGGTCTTCTAGTCCTGCCCCCTGCTCAAGCAGAAGACCCTTACAGAATCATAGAAGGACAGAGTTAGAAGGGACCTTGGAGGTCTTCTGGTCCAGCCCCCTGCTCAAGCAAGAGATCCTTACAGAATCATACAATGACAGGGCTGGAAGGGATCTTAGAGGTCTTCTAGTTCAACCCCCTACTCGAGCAGGAGACCCTTACAGAATCATGGAATAACAGAGTTGGAAGGGATCTTAGAGGTCTTCTAGTCCAGCCCCCTGCTCAAAAAGGAGACCTTTGCAGAATCATAGAAGGACAGAGTTGGAAGGAGGTCTTCTAGTCCAACCCCCCCCCCGCCCAAGCAGGAGACCCTACACCATTTCTGATAGAATGGCTGTCCAGTCTCTTCCTGAAAGCCTCCAGTGATTGAAGCCCCCACAACGTCTGTAAGGCAACATCGATCGACTGTCCTCACGGTCAGAAAACCTTATTTCTAGGCTGAATCTCTCCGTGATCAGTTTCCATCCGTTATTCCTTGTCTGGCCTTCGGGGGGGGCTTTGGAAAATAGGTGGGACCCCCTCCTCTCTGTGAGACCCCCTCACATATATTGGAAGACTGCTATCATGTCCCCCCTGGTCCTTCTCTTCTCTAGACTAGCCATGCCCAACCGTTCTTCTTCGTGTGTTTTAGCCTCCACTCCCCTGATCATCCTTGTCGCTCTTCTCTGCACTTTTTCCTAGAGTCTCAACGTCTTTTTTTTTCGTAACGGGGAGACCCAAACTGGTTGCAGCTACTTCCTATCCTATCTGGTGGACCTGCCCTAAAGCTCAAAGGTTCTGGTCCAAAATAGACATACGGTTAGAGAAAATCATTCAAAAGCACCTCAGATTTGAAGCCAGAATCGTTTTTTTGTTCGGCCCAGTAGTAGGAAACTGCGAGAAAGAATGTATAGGCTTAATTGTACGTGTGTTGACGGCAGCAAGAATAGCATTGGTTCGATATTGGGGAAACAATGAAAATCTACCCGTGGCGGAAGAATCGATTAAGAAAATCTTCAGATTGTGCAGAAACGGACAGATCGACATGGAAGATGAAAGAGAAAGAAGACTCGGTGTGCTTCAGAAGATGGGAGAATTTTTATCAGGGGCTAGAAAAACGGGAAGAGAAGATTTAAGGAGTATATTATTAACTAACATATTGATTAGGAAAATATAGAAGCTAATTATTACGGATTGTCTTTTTAAACACCTGAATCCAGTATTTAGCCGTTTGCTAAATGCTAAAGAATGTTATCTTATAAAAATTAATTATATATACGTATACATATACATACACACACACACACACACACACACAACTGGTTGCAGTATTCTAGGTGTGGCCTTATTAAAGCTTTGAAGAGTGGTGCTAGTCCCTCATGCCATCTTGGTTGAATCCCTCTCTTAAGGCAAGTCAGGATGGCTACAGCTTTTTTGGCTGCTGCTGCACAAGGCTGGCTCCTATTGAATTGATTGTCCACTTAGACTCCGAGATCCCCATCACAGTTACTGCCACGAAACCTGGTTTCACCCAATCGGGGGCTGGACTAGAAGACCTCCAAAGATCCCTTCCAGCTTCTATTCTATTCTATTCTATTCTATTCTATTCTATTCTATTCTATTCTATTCTATTCTATTCTATTCTATTCTATTCTATTCTATTCTATTCTACCCTACCCTACCCTACCCTACTCTACTCTACTCTACATAGCATTCTATTCTATTCTATTCTATTCTATTCCATTCCATTCCATTCCATTCCATTCCATTCCATTCCATTCCATTCTATTCTATTCTATTCTATTCTATTCCATTCCATTCCATTCCATTCTCCTTTTTCTATTCTATTCTGTTCTATTCTATTCTATTCTTATTTCTTATTCTATTCTTATTTCTTATTCTGTTCTATTACATTCCATATTCTATTCTAATTCTACTCTACTCTACTCTACTCTACTCTACTCTACTCTATATAGCATTCTATTCTATTCTATTCTATTCTATTCTATTCTATTCTATTCTATTCTATTCTATTCTATTCTATTCTATTCTAATTCTATTCCATTCCATTCCATTCTATTCTTATTTCTTAGTCTGTTCTATTACATTCCATATTCTATTCTAATTCTATTCTACTCTACTCTATATAGCATTCTATTCTATTCTATTCTATTCTATTCTATTCTATTCTATTCTATTCTATTCTATTCTATTCTATTCTATTCTATTCTATTCTATTCCATTCCATTCCATTCTTTCTTATTCTGTTCTATTCCATTCCATATTCTATTCTATTCTATTCTATTCTATTCTATTCTATTCTATTCTATTCTATTCTATTCTATTCTATTCTATTCTATTCTATTCTATTCTATTCTATTCTATTCTATTCTATTCTATTCTATTCCATTCCATTCCATTCCATTCCATTCTATTCTTATTTCTTAGTCTGTTCTATTACATTCCATATTCTATTCTAATTCTATTCTACTCTACTCTATATAGCATTCTATTCTATTCTATTCTATTCTATTCTATTCTATTCTATTCTATTCTATTCTATTCTATTCTATTCTATTCTATTCTATTCCATTCCATTCCATTCTTTCTTATTCTGTTCTATTCCATTCCATATTCTATTCTATTCTATTCTATTCTATTCCATTCCATTCTATTCTATTCTATTCTATTCTATTCTATTCTATTCTATTCTATTCTATTCTATTCTATTCTATTCTATTCTATTCTATTCTATTCTATTCTAATTTCTTATTCTATTCTATTCTTATTCTGTTCTATTCTAATTTCTAATTCTATTCTATTCTAATTTCTTATTCTGTTCTATTCTATTCTATTCTTTCCTCTCTCTCTCTCCCCCTCCCTTTGGGTTTTTTTCTCGCCTAAGTGGAAGACTTGACTTTTCATTGGCGCCCCCCACTCCACCCCCCCCCCACCGCCAGCCGTCTCTCCCGACGTTGGCCCATCAGCCACTGCCGCACCGTGTCTCAGGGCTGACCCAGTCTCTTCCTTAGTTGGGCTCTTCAGGAATTCCGCGCCCCAAGTTGCTCCCGGGAGGAGAGAAGCGGCCGCGGGAAGCGAGAAAGAGGCGGCGGCGGCGGAATCCCGGTTACAGCCCGGCGCTCCGGAGCAGCTGAGCTGGGGTGGGGGGGTGGGTGGGCAGAGAGGCAGCAAGGGTAGAGGGTCTCCTGCTCGAGCAGGGGGCTGGACTAGATGACCTCCGAGGTCCCTTCCGACTCTGTCCTTCTATGATTCTGCCAGGGCCTCCTGCTCCGAGCAGGGGGTCGGACTAGAAGACCTCCACGGTCCCTTCCGACTCTGTTAACGTGATGATTCTGTCAGGGTCTCCTGCTGGAGCAGGGGGTCGGACTAGACGACCTCCACGGTCCCTTCTGACTCTGTCCTTCTATGATTCTGGTCAGGGAACTCCTGCTCCGAGCAGGGGGCCGGAGTAGGTGACCTCCACGGTCCCTTCCGACTCTGTCCTTCTAAGATTCTTGTCAGGGTCTCCTGCTCGAGCAGGGGGCCGGACTAGACGACCTCCACGGTCCCTTCCCACTCTGTTAAACGCCCTGCCGGACCCGAAGCCCTAACCTAAGGCTTCCCTGAAAGGCAGCCCCCCGCCCACACTTCGTCCTCGGCCCTTTTGCGCATTGGCGGCTGGAGGAGAGACCCCCCCCGGACCATCATCCAGCCTGCGGGAGGGGGGGGAGGGATGGCTGGCGCCCCCTCCCCGTTTTTTCTAGCCCCGGAGACGAGGGGGGAGGGGGGGACACCAGCCTGGGACCCTCCTCCGGGAGGCAGCTGATGGCTGGGTGGGTGGGATTCTCCTGGCTCCACCGAGGCGCTCCGAGTCGCTCCTGCTCCTCCGCGGAAGGGCCGGGCCAAAAAAAGTATTCCTCCGTGGGGCGGGGGTGGGGCGGGCTGGGCGGAGTCGCTTCCCCCCCCCCGATTAGTGAGATTCCCTTCCCTCCCCCCCCCCAGTTCCTCTTTGGCTCCTTGGCCGAGTCTGGTGTGTGTGTGTGCTTGTGTGTGTCTCTTCAGAGGGGAGGGGTCAGCATTGAATCCCCTTCCCCAGGTAGAATAGAACAGAACAGAACAGAACAGAATAGAAAATATGGAATGGAAGAGAATAGAAACATAGAATAGAATAGAATAGAATAGAATAGAATAGAATAGAATAGAATAGAATAGAATAGAATAGAATAGAATAGAATAGAATAGAATAGAATAGAATAGAATAGAATAGAATAGGACAGGACAGGACAGGACAGGACAGGACAGGACAGGACAGAATAGAATAGAATAGAATAGAATAGAATAGAATAGAATAGAATAGAATAGAATAGAATAGAATAGAATAGAATAGAACAGAACATAAAGAATAGAGTAGAGTAGAATAGAGTAGAATAGAATAGAATGAAGAATAGATCAGAATAAATAGAATAGAATAGAATAGAATAGAATAGAATAGAATAGAATAGAATAGAATAGAATAGAATAGAATAGAATAGAATGAAGAATAGATTAGGATAAATAGAATAGAATAGAATAGAATAGAATAGAATAGGATAGGATAGGATAGTATAGGATAGGATAGGATAGAATGAAGAATAGAATAGCATAAATAGAATAGAATAGAATAGAATAGAATAGAATAGAATAGAACAGAACATAAAGAGTAGAGTAGAGTAGAATAGAATAGAATAGAATAGAATAATTAATAGAATAGAATAGAATAGAATAGAATAGAACAGAACAGAACAGAATAGAATAGAATAGAATAGAATAGAATAGAATAGAAGAATATAGAATAGAATAGAATAGAGAATGAATAGAATAGAATAGAATATAGAAAAAATAGAATAGAATAGAATATAGAAAAGAATAGAAGAATTCGAAAAGAATAGAATATAGAATGAATAGAATAGACTATAGAATGGAGTAGAATAGAAGAATTAGAATAGAATAGAATAGAATAGAATAGAATAGAATAGAATAGAATAGAATAGAATAGAATAGAATAGAATAGAATAGAATAGAATAGAATAGAGAATGAATAGAATAGAATAGTATAGAAAAAATAGAATAGAATAGAATATAGAAAAGAGTAGAAGAATTCGAAAAGAATAGAATATAGAATGAATAGAAGAGAAGAATTAGAATAGAATAGAATAGAATAGAATATAGAATGAATAGAAGAGAAGAATTAGAATAGAATAGAATGTAGAATAGAATATAGAATGAATAGAATAGAAGAATTAATAGAATAGAATAGAATAGAATAGAATGGAATAGAATAGAATAGAATAGAATACAGAATGAATAGAAGAGAAGAATTAGAACAGAATAGAATAGAATGTAGAATAGAATATAGAATAGAATAGAGAATGAATAGAATAGAATATAGAAAAAATAGAATAGAAAAGAATATAGAAACAATAGAATAGAATAGAATAGAATATAGAATGAATAGAAGAATTAGAATAGAATAGAATAGAATAGAATAGAATAGAATAGAATAGAATAGAATAGAATAGAATAGAATAGAATAGAATAGAATATAGAAAAGAATAGAATAGATTATAGAATGGAGTAGAATAGAATAGAATAGAATAGAATAGAATAGAATAGAATATAGAATAGAATAGAATAGAATAGAATAGAATAGAATAGAATAGAATAGAATAGAATAGAATAGAATAGAATAGAATAGAATAGAATAGAATAGAATAGGATTTTTTTTCCTGCCGGCCGGACTGGAGGAGGTTTCCCGTGACGGTTTCCTTCAGAGGAAGAGACACCCGAACCCGTTTCCCCTCTGAGCCGAGCAGGGGCTTTTGGGGTCCCCCCTAGGGCTGGGCTTCGGGATCCGTTTGCAAAGGGGGGGGCTGAAAGTCACCCCACTTGGAGCCGTTCCCCACGGCTTAGTCCTCAGCCAGGACCGCCTGACCTCCTTGCTCAGACCCCTCCCATCCTGCCCCTCCCCTTCTCCTCTGCCTCTGCCCCCCCTCCAATTGCCTGGCGGAGTCCTTAGCCTGGCTGCCCCCCCCCCCTTCCTCAGATCAGAAGGTCTCCTTCCCAAGGCTGGCCTGGCTGCAACCCTCCGTCCACCCCCTTTAGGCCCTTCCGGATGCCCTTATCCCCCCCTACCCCTCTACTCTGCCCTAAGTCATATTCCATAGAGGGGGGTGGGATAACTGAATAGGGAGGAAGGAATCCATGGACCAAGTGCGAATCCGGGTCCCAGACAGCCCCACTAGCCCTAGAAGAGCTCCTGGACCCCCCCACCCCCACCGCAGAAGGCTGGGAACAGTGAACCTTCGTAAACAGGTGAGCACTTCCTGGATCCCAGGTATAAACAAGGCCATAAAATGCAGGTGCACCTGGGACTTTGTCCAGGCTCAGCCAGGGACAAGGCGCGTCTCTCCACCTGTCATCTGTTCCTCGGTTTCCCTTTTCTAGCTTATCGAAGATGAAACCTTGCGATTTCTCTCCGAAGTTGATTGGCGTGTGGCCAACAGAAGAGGGAGGGGTCCCAGGGCCTGGGTCACGGTCCAGCCTTTCCTTTGTCTTTCACAATCTTTGCCCACCTTCGCCTCGCCGTGACGGTTTGTGCAGAGAGTCTGCTCCCTGCTTTATCGATTATTTCCCTCGGGTGTCAACTGCGCTCCAGGGTTCATTCTGCCTGGGGTGTGGGCTGGTTTAGAGGCCCTGCTCTGCCCCCTCCCCCCAATCCAGCACCAGGGGAGATTGCCAGGGTGGCTGGTTGTGAGTCTGACATGTCATCGTGTCTGTCCCGCCAATCCTGGCGGTGGGAACGAGGCATCCTTCCTCATTCTCCCTCAATCGGCCGAAAGAATATTGAGGCTGCGTTTAAAAGAAAGACTGGGTTTTGGTATTGTGTGCACTTGTGATCAAAAAAAAGGAGAAGGGAGAAGGGGAACTCACACGCAAACCAGGTGGTGTAGTAGGACACAGGGTCCCTTCCAAAAGGACTCAACTACCCATACACCCGAGCACAAAGTAGGAGGAACAAACAGGGTGAAGTTGAAATCTGAGGCCAGGAGCAATTGAGGCCGGAACGTTTGGGAGACCAAGTGCAGCAGATTTTACTTATGAATGGAGCCATTTGGGGAGGCTGCAGCTCCAGAGGACTCTCTCACAGTAAGTCCTTGACTGCGCTGGCTCTTTCCCTCCCCCACTACATTTGGCTAGGCAGGGCTGCCTACCACCTGCCACTCATTAATGTACCACAAGTGGTACGCGTACCACAGGTTGAAAAGCCCTGCTCTAGTCCGCAAGGCAAAGTCAAAGCACAAGGCAAACATCAGCCCTCAGGGCATGCCAAGGTAAAAGGCACGAATCAACGCCGGGGGAGTCTAAGCCAAAGCAAACAATGGTTCCTGGCCAAGACTCACTCCCCATGGCTTCTCCTTAAGTTATTCCCTTCCAGGTGTTCCTTTTGAGGAGGGGTGGGGCGATCTCCTCCTGAGTAGCCTTGCAACGCTTCTCTGAGCTTGCTTCCGCTCCACTCTCCCTGCCCTTGGATCGAGCAGGGGAGGCAGCTGTTCCTCATCAGAGGGGATCTGCTGCCTATCAGCACCACTGGCGGTCAGCAGCCCATCCTCCCCTGTGTCTGTGAGGGCAGGCAGCTCTCCATACAGTCAACCACCTCCCCCAATGCCTGAGGGGCCTGGGGCAGCATTGCCCTCAGCCCCTGGCCTCTTCAAACATGACAAGGAAGACGTGCCATCCCCGTCAGATGGTCCCGGTTCCAACTCCCCTCCTCCTCCTCCGAATCGGGCTCCAATGGGGCCAAGACACAGAGATACATAGGAGAGCCACACGGAATCTCAGAGGATTGTCGGGATAAATTAGATATTGTCAAACATGAGATGATCAGGTTGGCTACTGATCTCCTTGGTGACGGTGAGCTGCACGGTTGGACATTGGCTTTTCCCTGTCCTGAGGATTTCGCTGCCTGTTATTCAGGACACGATACCCGGAAAACAAGTGGAGTCGGGTTTATTGTAAGCAACTTGCTTACAATAAACTTGCTAGAGCAGTGAAAAGCTTCTCAACGGTCAACGACCGAATTACGACCATCCAGAGTTTGCGCCAAGCCCCTCGACGTCACACTTCTCCAATTCTATGCGCTGATGAACTGGGGCAAGGAATCCAGTCAGCCATCCCTGGAACTGCAGAAGAGGAATACCACACCAGAAGCCAGAGGAAAAGCACAGGTGGTCCTCAGAGGAAACCATCACAACAGCTGAGCCAAGAGCAGCAGCCAAGGCTGCAGGCAAAGTCCCGTATCCCAAATCCCCGTGTCGTCAAAGCCATTGGGTCTCACCAGGGATCAGCTGATGCCTGCTGCCCACCATCCAGGTTAAAAGAGTAACCAGTGAACCCCACCCCCATAATCCATCCGGCCCCTTCAAATGGCCCAATCTCCAGGCGCGAATCCGCCGTGGGAATGGGGTTGATCAGGTGCCGTTCCCAAGGCCGTTAACTCTTCACCTCTTCTTCCGCAGCTAGAGAGAAGGCAGACGGCGGGAGGCACATTCCATTCGCACCCCAGGCCGGCAGCAAGGGGAATCGATCAAAAAGCAAACAGACAGAGGGAAGCGGAGAGGATACATCGTAGCGCCCAGAGTGCCCCCCTCTCCCTCAGGATTATGGCAGAACCCGCAAAAATAAAGAAATCAGCCCCCTCCCAACAACCAGGTTCTGACTTGGTTTCTACATAACCAGTTTTGTGCGCGAGTTCCCCTCCTTCCTTATCATTTGTCTGATTAGTGCACACACTACCAACAGCCGGACTTTTTTTTCACCGCAGCCTCAATATTCTTTCGGCCGATTGACGGAGAATGAGGAAGGATGCCTCGTTCCCACCGCCAGGATTGGAGGGACAGAAACGATGACATGTCAGACTCACAACCAGCCACCCCGGCAATCTTCCCTGGTGCTGGATTGGGGGGATGGTGGGGGGCAGAGCAGGGCCTCTAAACCAGCCCCCACCCCAGGCAGAATGAACCCTGGCGCGCAGCTGACAGCCGAGGGAAATAATCGATAAAGCAGATAGCAGACCCTCTGCACAAACCGTCACGGCGAGGCGAAGGTGGGCAAAGATTGTGAAAGACAAAGGACAAAGGGCCCCGGGACCCCTCCCTCTTCTGTTGGCCACACGCCAATCAGCTCCGGAGAAATTGCAAGGTTTATTCTTTGATAAGCTACAAAAGGGAAACCGAGGAAGAGAGGACAGGTGGAGAGACACGCCTTGTCCCTGGCTGAGCCTGGACAAAGTCCCAGGTGCACCTGCATTTTATGGCCCTGTTTGTACCTGCGATCCATCAGCGGCTCACCTGAAGGTTCACCGTTCCCCGCCTTCTGGTGGGCCGAGCTCTTCTAGGGCTGGTGGACCATGGGGCCCTGGGAAATTGCAAGGTTTCATCTTCGATAAGCTACAAAAGGGAAACCGAGGAACGGATGACAGGGGGAGAGACCCGCTGTCAGAACCCATATCTTAATGGGCCTTTTCCCCCCTTCCTAACCCAAACCTCATTCTCTTCTCTTCCTGGGTTCTGCCATACTCCTGGAGGGGAGGGGGAGTGCTTGCCGGTGACGGCCTTGACTTCCTCTATCGCTACAAGGTAACACTTTGCGGTTTCTGCATAATTCTTCTGTGAACTTTCTCTCACCCTTGTTGTCAGCTAGTAAAGGGGGGGAGAAGAAAGGAATGTACCTCCGGCAACCGGTTTATCTCCGCGTTCGCGAGGGAAGGCGCGAAAAGCCGACAAAACATCGCTGCAGCCTGGAGGCAGCCTGATGTTCTCTCCTTTCCCCCCACAACGGACATTAACACCTGGGGATTGGCCTGTTGGAACCGACCAGGTGAACGATGGGGTGGGGTTGTGCTCGGGACACTTTTAACCGATCGATCTGAGCGGGGAAACCCGCTCAGATCCTGTCCGTTATGCCTGCTGTCAACTTCGCCTAATAAAAGCGCCTTTCGGAAGAAACCGCTTCCACGAGTTCTACTATTCTTGGGATGAGGTTTTGAAGCGGGCCCAGAACACCCGCCTGGTCCCCGCGGCGTCCAGGTTGAACCCAGACAAGGTCCCAGGTGCATTTTATGGCCCTGCTTGTACCTGGCATCCAGGAAGTGCTCACCAGTTTACGAAGGTTCACTCTTCCCAGCCTTCTGGGCGGGCTGTGTGTGTGTCCAGGAGGTCTTCTAGGGCTGGTGGGGCTGCCTGGGACCCAGATTCACACTTGGTCCTTGGATTCCTTCCTCCCTGTTTGGTTTATCCCACCCCCCTCTATGGAATATGACTTAGGGCAGAGTGGGGGAGTGGATAAGGGCACCGGAAGGGCCTAAAGGGGGTGGACAGAGGGCTGCAGTCAGGCCGGCCTTGGCAAGGAGACCTTCTGATCTGAGGGAGGACACAAGAGGGGGGGCATCCAGGCCAAGGACTCTGCCAGGCAATTGGGAGAACGGCATGGGGGGGGCAGAGGCAGAGCAGAAGGGGAGGGACAGGATCGGGGGGGGAGTCTGAGCAAGAAGGTCAGGCGGTCCTGGATGAGGACTCAGCACTGGGGAAAGTCTCTGGGGAGGGGGCACCTCCAGGCCCCCCCCTTTTGCAAACGGCTCCTGAAGCCCAGTCCTAGGGGGGGGGTCCCCAGAAGCCTCCGCTCGCTTCAGAGGGGAAACGGGTTCGGGTGTCTCTTCCTCCGAAGAAAATTGATCTCCAGTCCGGCTGGCAAGGAAAAAATTCTGCATCGACTTTTTGGTCTCCCACATCACAAAAAAAAAAAAAAAAGGGTCGAGATTCCAGAAAGAGGGAGAAGAGAAGAGTAACTGAGAGGATTAAAGGCCTGGGGACTAAAGCGTACGATGGATGGTTGCAGGATTTGGGAATGGCCAGTCTGGAGAAAAGAAGGATTTAGGGGGGGACGTGATAACAGCATTCCAGTATTTGGGGGGGGAGACCCTCCATTCTGACCCACCCCTTGGGTAGATTCTCCCTCGTTCCTTGTCCCCCTTCCCCTCTGCTTTGCGAGCGTGTTGCTGCACGGAGCCGGCTAGGCTGAGGGGACCGACCAGGCCATTCTCCGTATGTGGCAGCTGTATAAGGAAAACGTGAAATCACTCCGGGAAAACAGGAACGGGTGAGAAAGAAGCTCAAGGCTGCCCTGCCTTGATGTTCTTTGTTCTGTGTTTTTTTTTTTAAGTTTTTATTCATTTTTCATACAATTCAGCAGTACTTATTCCACAAACGTGTTGTCTGAGTTTATCATTCACTGATACAAATTTAGTTCCTAATCCTTTCTTCTTTTCTCCAGCCATTTGTTTAAAAGAAGTCCCAGGTTTGACAGCATTAGTCAGCTACTTATTACCATGTGTGGCGGACGTGTGTTAAAAGCAAAGGGGTATTGGACAAAAATACATACTTGGCTAGAAAAGAGGTTGGGAAAACGTGTCAATTTTGAAACCTGAACTTTTTTTTTATTAGGCATAATGCCAGAAAAGACGGATAAGCAAAGTGTATCCTTGATTCCACGTGGGATAACCGCGGCAAGAATCCTATTCGCGCAACACTGGAAAAAAATGATAATTAAAATAATACTAGAATGTGCGGATAATGGACAGACTTTATTAGAGGTTGAAAGAAAAAGAAGAAAGAGAATACTGCCTTGATGTTCTTTGGTGCCAGCAGGAACGAAGGGGAGACGTTTTCAAGATTCTGCTACGATGGTATAATCTGTACCAATACAGTCTAATATTTCTTGTGTCGGGGGTTTCTCGGCCTGGTCTGCCTCGAAGGATTGACAGATGGGGAAGTCCCAAAGAAAATACGGGGCAGCTGTTAGGAAAACATGAATTCACCCCAGGAAAACAGGAAAGGGTGAGAAAGAAGCTCAAGGCTCCATCGTCTTGATGTGCTTTGGTGTCAGCGGGAATGAAGGAGAGACGCTTTCAGGATTCTGCTGGATTCCAAGTGGCCTTATAAGGCGATATTAACAGTTCACATGATCTTGATTCCATCCACTCGTGAGTCCTCATAAGCCATTGGAAGGTGGCATGGAAGAGTACAGAGATGGCCTAGCAGTAAATATGTGGCAACTGTATAAGGAAAACATGAAATCACCCCGGGAAAACAGGAACGGGTGAGAAAGAAGCTCAAGGATGCCCTGCCTTGATGCTCTTTGGTGCCAGCGGGAACGAAGGGGAGACGCTTTCAGGATTCTGCTGCTCTTCTCTATAGCGAATCAAGCCGAGCTCTAATATTTCGTGTGGTGGCGGTTTTCTGGTCAGCTCTACCCGGAAGGACTGATGGGTGGGAAGCCCCAAACAGAGTGTCCTTCCAGAGGGACCTGGGTTCAGGATGGTGGAGATATAGGCTGTGGGGCCGATTGAGGGCAGGATCATCGTCCGAGGGGAGAAACCGGGTTCTCGGGAGAAGGAATCGGCTCAGGGTGACTCCGCCACGAATCTCGGACTCGGGTTCTTTGGCGGTCTCCCGGAAAGGGCTGGATTAGAACTCGGAGCAGAAGGGGGGAAACGCAGGGCAGAGCTGCCCCCTTGGAGCAGAGGATCAAGTAGAGAGGCTTGCCGGTGTCCATTAGAGCAGAGGTCCCCAATCTTTTGGGCACCAGGGACCAGTTACGCGGAGAGAGATTTTTCCGCGGACCGGAGAGTACGTGGTTTTGTATGCTGCCTGCATCCCGCGGATGGGGCTTTGCTTGTTTTTTTTGCGGACCGGTTGCTGGCATGCCCCGGTCTGGTACCGGTCCACAGACCAGGGGTTGGGGACCACTGCGTTAGAGAAAAGAACACCAGGAGAAGCCATACATCTCTTTGAAGTTGTTTATGTCTGCCTTCGGCGTGTCTTCCGGTGTCCGTTAGAGCAGAGAACAGCAGCAGCAATTTCTCCCCTTATACTGCTCTTCGTCTTTCTTCATCATGGCTTCCGTGTAATAATTAGCACCTTTGTTACTCTTCACCAGCTCATCCATCATGGTCATCAATTCGGCCATCTGCTCCTCCCGTTCTTCCCCTTTGGCCTCGTTGTTGAAAGCCAGGTAGCAGTTCCCGCACTGGGCCAGCTGTTCCCGAAGCGCGGCGTCTCCCTTGGAGAGGAATTCCTCCAGGGATTGCCCTTCCAGCTCATCTTTCCAGCTGAACAAGGTGATCATGTAATTCTTGGCGTTCAAGCTGGAGATCTCATTGATCAGCTTGGCCACGTCTTTCTCCTCCTGGGAGAAACGGCCCGGACGCATCACCTGCAGAATGATGTGCGGGCCCGGGACGCACATGCTCATGCACTTCTTCACTTCGGCAGCCATTACCTGCACGGGGACCTGGGTGTCGAAAAAGCCCGGCGTGTCGACTACCACGATCTTCTGGCCTTTCGACCACGTCTCCTCTTTCTGGCAAGTCTGCGTGACCGACTTCGAGGACATCCCAAAGTCAAAGATGTTGGCCCCTAGGATGGTGTTTGCCGTGGCGCTTTTCCCGTTGCCGGTTTTGCCCACCAGGACGATCCTCAGTTCGGGCCCTGCCACGCAAAGGGGAGAGGAGACACAAAAGGGGAGCCGGTCATCAGCGTACGGCCATCATCACGGCCTGTCCCTCCACCCAGGACAGTGAGCCCCCCATCTCCATTCCACCCCCAGGGGGGGCAAGATTTTACCTTGGATGCTTCCAGCCATTTCCTGAAGACTCACGTGGGAGAAATCACAAGGTTTCTGCATGAAAAGAGAGACGGACTCAGCCAAACGAGAGATTGGGCTTGCTCAGAAGTTGACAGGAACTCTTCTCCCCCCCCGGAAGATACAGGCAGGAATTGCAGGGGGGGGGTTAAAAGAGGGCCCACCCCACCCCCCACTGACATTGAGGCAGAGTCATCCCAATCCCTCTCCGCCCCACCCGCTTCGTGGCCTCGGAAAAGGTGGGCATCGATCCCCAAACGGGATGCTTCAGCCGATCCCGCTGCAGTTCCGGCCCGCCTCAACCAATCAATCAGACGAAAGCTGGAAGGGACCTCGGAGGTCTTCTAGTCCGACCCCCTGCTCAAGCAGGAGACCCTGGCAGAATCATAGGAGGACAGAGTTGGAAGGGACCTCGGAGGTCATCTAGTCCAACCCCCGGCTCCACCAGGAGACTCTTGACAGAATCATAGCGTAACAAGAGTTGGAGGGGACCTTGGAGGTCTTCTGGTCCAGCCCCCTGCTCAAGCAAGAGATCCTTACAGAATCATACAATGGCAGGGCTGGAAGGGATCTTAGAGGTCTTCTAGTCCAGCCCCCTGCTCAAGCAGGAGACCCTTACAGAATCATGGAAGAACAGAGTTGGAAGGGATCTTAGAGGTCTTCTAGTCCTGCCCCCTGCTCAAGCAGAAGACCCTTACAGAATCATAGAAGGACAGAGTTAGAAGGGACCTTGGAGGTCTTCTGGTCCAGCCCCCTGCTCAAGCAAGAGATCCTTACAGAATCATACAATGACAGGGCTGGAAGGGATCTTAGAGGTCTTCTAGTTCAACCCCCTACTCGAGCAGGAGACCCTTACAGAATCATGGAATAACAGAGTTGGAAGGGATCTTAGAGGTCTTCTAGTCCAGCCCCCTGCTCAAAAAGGAGACCTTTGCAGAATCATAGAAGGACAGAGTTGGAAGGAGGTCTTCTAGTCCAACCCCCCCCCCGCCCAAGCAGGAGACCCTACACCATTTCTGATAGAATGGCTGTCCAGTCTCTTCCTGAAAGCCTCCAGTGATTGAAGCCCCCACAACGTCTGTAAGGCAACATCGATCGACTGTCCTCACGGTCAGAAAACCTTATTTCTAGGCTGAATCTCTCCGTGATCAGTTTCCATCCGTTATTCCTTGTCTGGCCTTCGGGGGGGGCTTTGGAAAATAGGTGGGACCCCCTCCTCTCTGTGAGACCCCCTCACATATATTGGAAGACTGCTATCATGTCCCCCCTGGTCCTTCTCTTCTCTAGACTAGCCATGCCCAACCGTTCTTCTTCGTGTGTTTTAGCCTCCACTCCCCTGATCATCCTTGTCGCTCTTCTCTGCACTTTTTCCTAGAGTCTCAACGTCTTTTTTTTTCGTAACGGGGAGACCCAAACTGGTTGCAGCTACTTCCTATCCTATCTGGTGGACCTGCCCTAAAGCTCAAAGGTTCTGGTCCAAAATAGACATACGGTTAGAGAAAATCATTCAAAAGCACCTCAGATTTGAAGCCAGAATCGTTTTTTTGTTCGGCCCAGTAGTAGGAAACTGCGAGAAAGAATGTATAGGCTTAATTGTACGTGTGTTGACGGCAGCAAGAATAGCATTGGTTCGATATTGGGGAAACAATGAAAATCTACCCGTGGCGGAAGAATCGATTAAGAAAATCTTCAGATTGTGCAGAAACGGACAGATCGACATGGAAGATGAAAGAGAAAGAAGACTCGGTGTGCTTCAGAAGATGGGAGAATTTTTATCAGGGGCTAGAAAAACGGGAAGAGAAGATTTAAGGAGTATATTATTAACTAACATATCGATTAGGAAAATATAGAAGCTAATTATTACGGATTGCTTTTTTTAAACACCTGAATCCAGTATTTAGCCGTTTGCTAAATACTAAAGAATGTTATCTTATAAAAATTAATTATACATACACACACACACAACTGGTTGCAGTATTCTAGGTGTGGCCTTACTAAAGCTTTGAAGAGTGGTGCTAGTCCCTCATGCCATCTTGGTT
The DNA here is from genome assembly GCA_023970755.1 of Azemiops feae. NCBI lineage: Eukaryota > Metazoa > Chordata > Lepidosauria > Squamata > Viperidae > Azemiops > Azemiops feae. The sequence goes on along the minus strand of JALGBA010003893.1, from coordinate 59,918 downwards.
GAATCCCTCTCTTAAGGCAACTCAGGATGGCTACGGCTTTTTTGGCTGCCGCCGCACAAGGCTGGCTCCTATTGAATTGATTGTCCGCGAAGACTCGGAGATCCCCATCACAGTTACTGCCATGAAACCTGGTTCCCCCCAATCAGGGGCTGGACTAGAAGACCTCCAAAGGTCCCTTCCAGCTTCTATTCTATTCTATTCTATTCTATTCTATTCTATTCTACTCTCTCTACTCTACTCTACTCTACTCTACTCTATATAGCATTCTATTCTATTCTATTCTATTCTATTCTTATTTCTTATTCTGTTCTATTCTAATTTCTTATTCTGTTCTATTCTATTCTACTCTACTCTACTCTACTCTACTCTACTCTACTCTACTCTACTCTACTCTACTCTATTCTAGCATTCTATTCTATCTATTCTATTCTATTCTATCTCTATTCTATTCTATTCTATTCCATTCCATTCCATTCTATTCTTATTTCTTAGTCTTTTCTATTACATTCCATATTCTATTCTAATTCTATTCTACCTCTACTCTATATAGCATTCTATTCTATTCTATTCTATTCATTCTATTTCTATATTCTATTCTATTCTATTCTATTCTTTCTATTCTATTCTATTCTATTCTATTCCATTCCATATTCTATTCTATTCTATTCTATTCTATTCTATCTATTCTATTCTATTCTATTCTATTCTATTCTATTCTATTCTATTCTATTCTAATTTCTTATTCTATTCTATTCTTGATTCTGTTCTATTCTAATTTCTAATTCTATTCTATTCTAATTTCTATTCGTCTATTCTATTCTATTCTTCCTCTCTCTCTCTCCCCCTCCTTTGGTTTTTTTTCTCGCCTAAGTGGAAGACTTGACTTTTCATTGGCGCCCCCCTCCACCCCCACCCCCCACCGCCAGCCGTCCTCTCCCGACGTTGGCCCATCAGCCACTGCGGCAACCGTTCTCAGGGCTGACCCAGTCTCTTCCTTAGTTGGGCTCTTCAGGAATTCCGCGCCCAAGTTGCTCCCGGGAGGAGAGAAGCGGCCGCGGGAAGCGAGAAGAGGCGGCGGCGGCGGAATCCCGGTTACAGCCCGGCGCTCCGGAGCAGCTGAGCTGGGTGTGGGGGGGTGGGCAGAGAGGCAGCAAGGTAGAGGGTCTCCTGCTCGAGCAGGGGGCTGGACTAGATGACCTCCGAGGTCCCTTCCGACTCTGTCCTTCTATGATTCTGCCAGGGCCTCCTGCTCCGAGCAGGGGGTCGGACTAGAAGACCTCCACGGTCCCTTCCGACTCTGTAACGTGATGATTCTGTCAGGGTCTCCTGCTGGAGCAGGGTCGGACTAGACGACCTCCACGGTCCCTTCCGACCTCTGTCCTTCTATGATTCTGGTCAGGATCTCCTGCTCCGAGTCTGGGGGCCGAGTAGGTGACCTCCACGGTCCCTTCCGACTCTGTCCTTCTATGATTCTTGTCAGGGTCTCCTGCTCGAGCATGGGGCCAGACTAGAAGACCCCACGGTCCCTTCCGTACTCTGTCCTTCTAAGATTCTTGTCAGGGTCCTCCTGCTCGAGCAGGGGGCCGGCTAGAAGACCTCCACGGTCCCTTCGACTCTGTTTCACTGGCTGTGCTAAAGCTGCCGAAAGCCCTTCCCACTCTTCTTCCTGCCCTGCAGCCCTTGCAGCATTCGTCCTGGCCCTTTTGCGCTTGGCGGCTGGAGGAGAGACCCCCCCCCCCCCGGACCATCATCCGCTGCGGGAGGGGGGAGGGATGGCTGGCGGCCCCCTCCCATTTTTTCTAGCCCCGGACGAGGGGGAGGGGGGACATCAACCTGGGACCCTCCTCCGGGAGGCAGCTGAGGCTGTGTGGGTGGGATTCTCCTGGCTCCACCGAGGCGCTCCGAGTCGCTTCTGCTCCTCCGCGGAAAGGCCGGGCCAAAAAAGTATTCCTCCGGGGGGTGGGGTGGGGCGGGGCGGGCGGGGCGGGAGCGATTAGTGAGATTCCCTTCCCTCCCCCCCCCCCAGTTCCTCTTTGGCTCCTTGGCCGAGTCTGGTGTGTGTGTGTGCTTGTGTGTGTCTCTTCAGAGGGGAGGGGTCAGCATTGAATCCCCTTCCCCAGGTAGAATAGAACAGAACAGAATAGAAAATATGGAATGGAAGAGAATAGAAACATAGAATAGAATAGAAACAGAATAGAATAGAATAGAATAGAATAGAATAGAATAGAATAGAATAGAATAGAATAGAATAGAATAGAATAGAATAGAATAGAATAGAACAGAACAGAACATAAAGAATAGAGTAGAGTAGAATAGAGTAGAATAGAATAGAATGAAGAATAGATTAGAATAAATAGAATAGAATAGAATAGAATAGAATAGAATAGAATAGAATAGAATAGAATAGAATAGAATAAATAGAATAGAATAGAATAGAATGAAGAATAGATTAGAATAAATAGAATAGAATAGAATAGAATAGAATAGAATAGGATAGGATAGTATAGGATAGGATAGGATAGAATGAAGAATAGAATAGAATAAATAGAATAGAATAGAATAGAATAGAATAGAATAGAATAGAATAGAACAGAACATAAAGAGTAGAGTAGAGTAGAATAGAATAGAATAGAATAATTAATAGAATAGAATAGAATAGAATAGAATAGAATAGAATAGAATAGAATAGAATAGAACAGAACAGAACAGAATAGAATAGAATAGAATAGAATAGAAGAATATAAATAGAATAGAATAGAGAATGAATAGAATAGAATAGAATATAGAAAAAATAGAATAGAATAGAATATAGAAAAGAATAGAAGAATTCGAAAAGAATAGAATATAGAATGAATAGAATAGACTATAGAATGGAGTAGAATAGAATAGAATAGAATAGAATAGAATAGAATAGAATAGAATAGAATAGAATAGAATAGAATAGAATAGGACAGGACAGGACAGGACAGGACAGGACAGGACAGAATAGAATAGAATAGAATAGAATAGAATAGAATAGAATAGAATAGAATAGAATAGAATAGAACAGAACATAAAGAATAGAGTAGAGTAGAATAGAGTAGAATAGAATAGAATGAAGAATAGATTAGAATAAATAGAATAGAATAGAATAGAATAGAATAGAATAGAATATAGAATGAATAGAAGAATTAGAATAGAATAGAATAGAATAGAATAGAATAGAATAGAATAGAATAGAATAGAATAGAATAGAATAGAATATAGAAAAGAATAGAATAGATTATAGAATGGAGTAGAATAGAATAGAATAGAATAGAATAGAATAGAATATAGAATAGAATATAGAATAGAATAGAATAGAATAGAATAGAATAGAATAGAATAGAATAGAATAGAATAGAATAGAATAGAATAGAATAGAATAGAATAGAATAGGATTTTTTTTCCTGCCGGTTTCCCGTGACGGTTTCCTTCGGAGGAAGAGACACCCGAACCCGTTTCCCCTCTGAGCCGAGCAGGGGCTTTTGGGGTCCCCCCTAGGGCTGGGCTTCGGGATCCGTTTGCAAAGGGGGGGGCTGAAAGTCACCCCACTTGGAGCCGTTCCCCACGGCTGAGTCCTCAGCCAGGACCGCCTGACCTCCTTGCTCAGACCCCTCCCATCCTGCCCCTCCCCTTCTCCTCTGCCTCTGCCCCCCCTCCAATTGCCTGGCGGAGTCCTTAGCCTGGCTGCCCCCCCCCCTTCCTCAGATCAGAAGGTCTCCTTCCCAAGGCTGGCCTGGCTGCAACCCTCCGTCCACCCCCTTTAGGCCCTTCCGGATGCCCTTATCCCCCCCTACCCCTCTACTCTGCCCTAAGTCATATTCCATAGAGGGGGGTGGGATAACTGAATAGGGAGGAAGGAATCCATGGACCAAGTGCGAATCCGGGTCCCAGACAGCCCCACTAGCCCTAGAAGAGCTCCTGGACCCCCCCACCCCCACCGCAGAAGGCTGGGAACAGTGAACCTTCGTAAACAGGTGAGCACTTCCTGGATCCCAGGTATAAACAAGGCCATAAAATGCAGGTGCACCTGGGACTTTGTCCAGGCTCAGCCAGGGACAAGGCGCGTCTCTCCACCTGTCATCTGTTCCTCGGTTTCCCTTTTCTAGCTTATCGAAGATTAAACCTTGCGATGTCTCCGAAGTTGATTGGCGTGTGGCCAACAGAAGAGGGAGGGGTCCCAGGGCCCGGGTCACGGTCCAGCCTTTCCTTTGTCTTTCACAATCTTTGCCCACCTTCGCCTCGCCGTGACGGTTTGTGCAGAGAGTCTGCTCCCTGCTTTATCGATTATTTCCCTCGGCTGTCAACTGCGCTCCAGGGTTCATTCTGCCTGGGGTGGGGGCTGGTTTAGAGGCCCTGCTCTGCCCCCTCCCCCCAATCCAGCACCAGGGGAGATTGCCAGGGTGGCTGGTTGTGAGTCTGACATGTCATCGTGTCTGTCCCGCCAATCCTGGCGGTGGGAACGAGGCATCCTTCCTCATTCTCCCTCAATCGGCCGAAAGAATATTGAGGCTGCGTTTAAAAGAAAGACTGGGTTTTGGTATTGTGTGCACTTGTGATCAAAAAAAAGGAGAAGGGAGAAGGGGAACTCACACGCAAACCAGGTGTTGTAGTAGGACACAGGGTCCCTTCCAAAAGGACTCAACTACCCATACACCTGAGCACAAAGTAGGAGGAACAAACAGGGTGAAGTTGAAATCTGAGGCCAGGAGCAATTGAGGCCGGAACGTTTGGGAGACCAAGTGCAGCAGAAACAGCCTCTGAGGGACCCCCCAGATTAGGTCTATTATTCGAAGGCTATTATTTCGAGGTCATTGTATGATTCTGTAAGGATCTCTTGCTTGAGCAGGGGGCTGGACTGGAAGACCTCGAAGATCCCTTCCAACTCTGTTCTTCCATGATTCTGTAAGGGTCTCCAGCTTGAGCAGGGGGTTGGACTAGAAGACCTCCACGGTCCCTTCCAGCTCCGTTCTTCTATAATTCTGTAAGGATCTCCTGCTGGAGCAGAGGGTTGGACTAGAAGACCTCCACAGTCCCTTCCAGCTCTGTCATTCTATGATTCTGTAAGGCTCTCCTGCTGGAGCAGGGGGTTGGACTAGAAGACCTCCACGGTCCCTTCCAACTCTCTGATTCTGTTCTATTCTCTCAGCCAGGGCGAGACCCCCACCTGGAATTTGGCTTCGCCTCCCGGTGCCCCTTTTCCGAGGGAGCTGAAGGAGGGGTCGTCCGAGGTGGAGAACACAGTCGGGGCTGGGGGTCTCCGGCCGGTGATGGGGCTGGGGGCGCCCCTTGTAATGAGCGGGGGGCTGTCCCACTGCGACCCCTAAAGCGGCCGGGGGAGGGGGGAACCGAAAGCGGGGAGGAAGGCGAGGTAGAAAGTGAATGGCCCTGTTTGTCGGCACTTTCCCTCTCCTTCTGGGGAGGGAGGGGAGGGAGGGGCAGGCTCAGGCCGAGTCCCCTCCCCTTGCTGCTGTCCGCCCCCATCCGGCCGGGGAAAAGGAACTGGCTGGCTCGACAGCTTGCAGCAGCAGCTGCTGATCCTGCGAGGCGCGGGGAGATCCAGAGCGAGACGGGGATCGCGCCCAGGTTTCCCCACAGCAGCAGCGCAGGTGTGGAGGGGGGGCGGAGGCTCAGGGGGTCCTTCTCCAGCAGGGCAAGTGGGGAGGGGGGAGGCTCGGGGGTCCTTCCCCGGCAGGGCAAGTGGGGAGGGGGAGGCAAAGTGGGGAGGGGGAGGCTCGGGGCGTGGGGAGGGGAGGCTCGGGGCGTTCTCCGTCAGGGCAAGTTGAAAGGGGGGGAGGGCGTCTTCCCGGGCAAGGGTGGGAGGGGGGAGGCTCGGGGGTCCTTCCCCGGCAGGGTGCAAGTGGGAGGGGGAGGCTCGGGGCGTCCCTTCCCCGGCAGGGCAAGGCAGTGGGGGGGGGGGGGGGCGGGTGGGAGGGGGGAGGCTCGGGGGGTCCTTCCCCGGCAGGGCAAGGTGGGGAGGGGGATGCTCGGGGGTCCTTCCCCGGCAGGGGGCAGTTGGGAGGGGGGAGGCTCGGGGGTCCTTCCCGGCAGGGCTAATGGGGCTTCCTTCCCGGCAGGGGGGGGGAGCTCGGGGCGTCCTTCCCCGGCAGGGCAAGTGGGGAGGGGGGAGGCTCGGGGGTCCTTCCCGCAGGGCAAGTGGGGAGGGGGAGGCTCGGGGGGGCAGGGCAAGTGGGGGAGGGGGGAGGCTCGGGTCCTTCCCCGGCAGGGCAAGTGGGGAGGGGGGAGGCTCGGGCGTCCCTTCCCCGGCAGGGCAATTGGGAGGGGGGAGGCTCGGGGTCCTTCCCCGGCAGGGCAAGTGGGGAGGGGGGCAGGGCTGGAAAGGGGGGGAGGGCTCGGGGCGTCCCTTCCCCTGCAGGGCAAGTGGGGAGGGGGGAGGCTCGGGGCGTCCTTCTCCCGGCAGGGCAAGTGGGGAGGGGTGAGCTCGTGGAAAGGGGGGGAGGCTCAGGGGGTCCTTCCCCGGCAGGCAAGTGGAAAGGGGGGGAGCTCGGGGGCGTCCCTTCCCCGGCAGGGCAAGTGGGGGGATGGGGGGAGGCTCAGGGGGTCCTTTTACAGCAGGGCAAGTGGGGGAGGGGGGAGGCTCAGGGGTCCCTTTTCCGGCAGGGCAAGTGGAAAGGGGGGGAGGCTCAGGGGGTCCTTCCCCGGCAGGGCAAGTGGGGGGGGGGGGAGCTCGGGCGTCCTTCCCCGGCAGGGCAAGTGGGGAGGGGGGAGGCTCGGGGGTCCTTCCCCGGCAGGGCAAGTGGGAGGGGGAGGCTCGGGGGTCCTCCCCGGCATGGCCAAAGTGGGAGGGGGGAGGCTCGGGGCTCCTTCCCCGGCAGGGCAAGTGGAAAGAAGGGGGGGGAGGCAAGTGGGAGGGGGGAGGCTCGGGGCGTCCTTCTCCGGCAAGGGTGGAAAGGGGGGGAGGCTCGGGCGTCCTTCCCCGCAGGGCAGTGGGAGGGGGGAGGTCGGGGCGTCCTTCTCCGCAGGGCAAGTGAGGGGGGAGGCTCGGGGCGTCCTTCCGCGGCAAGGCTCGGGGCGTCCTTCTCCGGCAGGCAAGTGGAAAGGGGGGGAGGCTCGGGGCGTCCTTCCCCGGCAGGGCAAGTGGGGGGGGGGAGGCTCGGGGCGTCCTTCTCCCCTTCCTTGGTCTTCAAAGTGGAAAGGGGGGAGGCACAAGGGGCGTCCTTCCCTCGTGGGGGGGGTGGGGGGAGGGGGGAGGCTCGGGCGTCCTTCTCCGGCAGGGCAAGTGGAAAGGGCAAGTGTGAGGCTCGGGGCGTTCCTTCCCGGCAGGGCAAGTGGGGGGGGGGAAGGCTCGGGGCGTCCTTCCTCCGGCAGGGCAGTGTAAAGGGGGGGAGGCTCGGGCCGTCCTTCCCCGGCAGGGCAATGTGGGGAGGGGGGAGGCTCCGGGGTCCTTCTCCGGCAGGGCAAGTGGAAGGGGGGAGGCTCGGGGCGTCCTTCCCCGCAAGGGCAAGGCAGGGCAAGTGGGGAGGGGGAGGCGTCGGGGCGTCCTTTTCCGGCAGGGGCAAGTGGAAAGGGGGGGGAGGCTCAGGGCGGTCCTTCCCCGGCAGGGCAAGTGGGGAGGTGAGGCCTCCTGGGCGTCCTCTCCGGCAAGGGCAGGGAAAGGGGGTGAGGCTCATGGTGTCCCTTCCCCCGTCCAAATGGTGGGGGGGGGGAGGGGGGAGGCTCGGGGCGTCCTTTCTTCCGGCATGGGCACGTTGGAAAGTCCTCCAGGGGGTTCTGCCCCCGGCAGGCCAAGTGGGGGGGGGGAGGGGGAGGCTCGGGGCGTCCCTTCCTCCGTCAGGGAAGTGGAAAGGGGGGGAGGCTCGGGGCGTCCTTCCCCAGCAGGGCAAGTGGGGAGGGGGGAGGCTCGGGGCGTCGCTTCTCCGCAGGAGCAAGTGGGAAAGGGGGGAGGCTCAGGGGTCCTTCCCCAAGCAGGGCAAGTGGGGAGGGGGGAGGCTCGGGCTCCCCCTTCTCCGGCAGGCAGGCAGGGGGGGGCTCAGGGGTCCTTCCCGGCAGGGCAGTGGGGAGGGGAGGCTTCCTTCTCCGTGGAAAGGGGGTGTGGCCAGGGGGTCCTTTTCCAGGGGGGGGGGGGGGGGAGGATGAGGGGGGGAGGCTCAGGGGGCCCTTTTCCGGCAGGCAAGTGGAAGGGGTGGAGGCTCAGGGGGATCCTTTTCCAGCAGGGCAAGTGGGGAGGGGGGAGGCTCGGGGGTCCTTCCGCGGCAGGGCAAGTGGGGAGGGGGAGGTGGGGTGGGGTCCGCCCCAGGGGGAAGCACTGAGCTGGAGTTGGGGAGGGGGATGGCCGGCTTGGAGGGCAGAAGGGGGCGAGGATCGGGAAGCGCCGGCAAAGCATAGCCGCTCCCTGCCTCTCCCCCGAATCCCAAGGAGAAAAAGCCTCCCGGGGATCCGCGCAAGAGGGGCGCAAGCCTTCCCAGGCCGGTCCTGTTCCCTTCTCGGAGACCACGTGGGAGAAGAGGCTGGACAGGCCGCCTCTCCGGGGGCGCGGGGTGGGGGGTCTTTCGGGGGTCCCCCTCCCCTTTGCCTCCCCTGCCCGTCGCCCCCCAGGACCCCTCCCCCTTCTCATCTTCCCGGGCGGAGGAGGCGCAAAGGGACGCGCAGCGGGAGGGAAAGGCGGCGCTCCCCCCCTCCCCACCAAATCGGGGGGGGCCCGTCCGAGCAAAGGAGACCGGCCAGGACAGGCGACCCCCGCGTCCTCCCCTCCCCCCCACCAACCTTTCCTCCTCCAGGCATTCCGCGCTGGCTTGCGTCCCCCTTGCGGTGGGGCTGGGGGAGTGGGAAGGGGGGGGGAGGTGGAACTGCCCCCACCCCATTTACGGGGTGATGCAGAGGCTCCCGGGGTGGGGGCTTGGGGTCTCTTGAAAGCGGAGGGAGGGGCGCAGCCTGCCCCCTGCTCCCCACATAGGTCCCCTGGGGGGGTCTCCAGCGGACCCAAAGGAGAAACCCCCCTTTTCAAGGCAAGGCGACCCCAGAGGCATCGCTGGGAAAGGCGGGAGGGGAGGGGCAGCGCTCCCGTTTCCTCGCCCGAAAAGGGTGGTGGGCCAGAGCTGCCCGCAGCCCCTCCCTCGGCTCAAAAAAAGGGGGTCTCCCCCCATCTTCTCCTTCCCAGTCCCGGCCCGAGGGAATCCCTCCGTGAGCATCCAGGCAGCCAGGAATGAGCTCTCAGACGACCCGCCCGGTAGGTCGGAGAAGGGGGTCCCCAAAGGGGTGGGGTGTGTGTGGAGGCTTCCGGAAAGGGGAGACCCTTTGGGGGCCTGGAGAGCCATCCAGCCCCCCATCCACCCATCATGGTCCAGAGCAGTCCTGTCCCCTACTTGTAAAAATAAGGCTCCGGTGCTAAAGCATACAACGCCCCCCCCAAATAAATGAGGTCTCCCCCAGCTCTACTTCCCCTTTCTCTCCTCCACCTGCTCTCCGCCCCGCCCCCGTCCCTTCCCTCCCTCCCTCCCTCCCTGCCCTTCCTTTCTTCCCTTCCTGGGTCCCTTCAGAGCATCTCAGACACACACACACACGTAGCTGGGGGGATGCTCCAGAGCAGCCTTGAATGGGGGTGGGGGACCAGGCGGCGGTTTCTGGGCCCGAAGGGGGGGGGGACAGCCGGCTCTGTCGGCCCCACTGGACACGCCGGGGCCATGTCTGACCCGTGTTTCCTTTCCACTCTTCCAGGGAACTATGGAGGAAAAGATCAGCCTGGGTAAGTGAGGAGGCCACGCCTGTCATTTCGAGGGGGGGGGGACATGGCAGCCACGTGGAGGGCGAGCTGATGCCAGTTCAGAGGAAGAGCTGCGCTGGATGGGTCTCTCCCCATAGCGAACAACCAGAGCCTCGCTGGCCAGCTCAGAGGAGGGGTGCCTTGGCCCCTCTGGGGAGACCCCCTCCCCACTCCTGAGCACAGCCGCCTCCCTCCCTCCCTCCCTGAGGGGCCCTGTTGCCCACAGATGGGCCTCCTTCCACAGTCCCTGATGGTCTTTCGGCTCTCGGAGACCCACCTTGGACAGGGTCTGGTGACAGGGAAAACACAGGATCGCCACAGAAGGAACGCGGCATTCTCACCGGTGGGCTGGGAGGGACAGGCAGGCAGGAGGAAGGGGCTGCCATAGGGCACTCATGTGGGTGGGGGCTGCCCACCCACATGACCCATTTCAGCAAACCCCTTGGATCCACCCCTGGCAGTCGGAAATTCCTCGGGTCCGCACGGATCATCTTCCCGGCAGTTTTAATCGCACTCTGTCTGAAACAAACCAAGTTGGAAGCCGGCTTGCAAGCTTTGGAGGTGGGGGAGGCAGGAAGGTCAGTCCTGCTTGGTCCAGCCTGCCTCTGCATCCTGCCCCCCAGCCCAGTGGCTCAGGCATCCTCCCGCAGCTCTCTGCCAGCAGCCTTGAGTCTCTTCCGGGTCACTCCGCTCGCTCGGTCTCAGCTTGACAGCTGGGGGCTGGACACAGCAGCCATATTAGGACCATGTGGGGGGGGGGCTGAGGTGGGGCTCAAAGGGCTGCTGGGACCAGAGGGTAATTTCCTGACTTGGAGCTTCATTGTTTTATCAGTGGAGTTTTGCTAAAGTGGGGTTCGCACTTTGTGGGAATCTACACAGCAGAGTTTCTCATTTTAGCAACTCTGGGAGATTCACAAAAAAAACCATCCCTGAACTGCTTCAGGGCAGGGGTGACTCTTTTCCAAAATTGTCCCCATTTCCAGCCTGCTCAATGACACCCTGACATGTTGGATCACGGCCACACGTTTCCTCCTGGGCACATGTGAAATGTCTCGATTCCTTTGTGTAACACTGTCTTCCAAACTCGCAGGGGAGGACGCCGAACTCCGGCTGATCCTGGTGGGAAAGTCCGGAGGCGGGAAGAGCGCCACGGGCAACACCATCCTCGGCCGGTCGGTGTTCGAGTCCATCGTGCAGCCAAGCACCACCACCATGAAGTGCCAAAGGGGTCAAGGAAGCTGGCAGGGCAGGAAGGTCTCCGTGGTCGACACACCCAACATTTTCGATTCTGAAAACCACAGTGAGACTGTGCAAAATGAGATCACGGCTTGCATCAAACTCTCCCGGCCTGGCCCCCATGCCCTGATCTTTGTGACCCAGGTGGGGCGCTTCACCGCCGAAGATGTGACAGCTGCAAAGCGGGTCCGGGATATCTTTGAGGCCGACTCAGCCAGGCACACGATCGTCCTCTTCACCTGCAAGGAGGATTTGAGAAGGGAATCCCTGCAGGAGTACGTTCGAAATTCCAACAACCGTAATCTGCGGGAGCTGATCCAGCAGTGTGGGAACCGCTACTGTGGCTTCAACAACAAGGCCGCAGGAGCCGAGTGGCAGGCGCAGGTCTCAGAGCTGATGGAGATGGTGCAGAGAGTCGTTTTCGAGAACGGCGGGAGACACTACGTCAGCTGGATGTACGAGTTCCCCATGGTACGGGATCAGCATGTCATAGAGCAGAATCAAATGGCAGCGTGGAACTGGGCGAGGGCAGTGCTCTTTCTGGGCATCTGGTGGAGCTGCTCCATTTACACAAGAGCAAGGGGTCCCTCCTCTCTGGGAGACTCCAATGGGTGGGTGGGACAGCAGAGACACTCAGGATAGCCAATCGGGGAGGATGAAGGGTGGTTAATGGGTGGAAAGCATGCAATGCCCCCCCCAAGAAAGGGGTCTCCCAGCTCTACTTCTCCTTTTTCTCCTCCACCTGTATCCCCCACCATCCTTTCCCTCCCCCCTCCCTCCCTGCCCCTCCTTTCCTCCCTTCCTTGGTCCCTTCAGAACATCTGAACCCCTCCCCCCCATTAGCTGGGGGCAGTGGTGGGATTCAAATAAGTGAACAACCGGTTCTCTGGGTGGATGCCGCTTCTGGAAGTCCATTCTGGGCCTGGACAACAAAAAATTAGCTGCCGGGTCTGCCGAACTGGTGCGAACCGGCTGAATCCCACCACTGGCTGGGGGGCTCCAGAGCAGCTTCTGGGCGATGCCTTGAATGGGATGGGGGACCAGGCTGCGGTTTCTGGGCATGAACGGCGTGGCAGCTGGCTCTCTGCCCCACTGGACACGCCGAGGCCTCTGGGAATCGAGACCCCTGTCTGACCCGTGTTTCCTTTCCACTCTTCCAGGCAGCTACGGATGAGGAGGCCAAGCCGGGTAAGTGAGGAGGCCACGTCTGGCGTTTGGGGGGGCTAAAGAGCAACAAAGAAGATTAGGGGGCTGGAGGCTAAAACATCGGAAGAACGGGTGCAGGAATTGGGGTTTGGCCAGTCTAGAGAAAAGAAAGAATGGGGGGCAACTAAATAGCAGGATTCCACTATTTGGGGGGCTGCCACACCTCACTAGCACTGGTCATGTTACCTACATTGGGTCATGAAACGTCTGCAAGAAAACCACCCAGCTCAGAGGACCACCGAGGACCCCCATTCCTCCTCCTCCTCCTCCTCCTCCTCCTCCTCCTCTTCCTCCTCCCTATATCCTGATCTTGAGGCAGACTAGGTGCTGCCTGCAACCTAGAGTCAAAAACAAGCTAAGGATCAGTCTGGATGAGACACGCACACACCAACACACATCCCGTGATTGATGCTCCTCTTCATCCTGCGGATGGAGAATGCGAAGAAGTGACAATGGAAGTTACGGCAGCAGGGAGACCTTGACGTAGGACGGGTCTCTTAGCACAATGGTCCCCAAACTTTTGGGCATCAGGGACCGGTTCCGTGGAGAGGGGTTTTTCTGTGGACTTGGGGGTGTGCTGGTTTCTTGTGCTTCGCTTATTTGCGTGGCCCGGTTGCCAGCATGCTGTGGACCAGTGGCGGTTCAGGGACCGGGGGTTGGGGACCCCTGTTTTACAATATGATGGATCCCCCCCAAAAAAGTTACTTAAGATCCGATCCTGAAATTACAATCCCTGCAGCACCTCAATGGTGATTTGCACTTGTGACTGACCACAAGGACACTGCAGTACCCCCTACCTATTCTACCCATCCCGCCACGTGGCCACTGCAAGCATTTCCCTTCCCCAACAAGTTCCCGCTGGTCTTTCTCCTTCCACACCAGGTCCCCCTAAACGTTTCCCTCTGGCTTTAATCGGATTCTCACACCCCCCTAGGCTCATACCTTCCACCTCTCTTAGCAATAGCACTTATATATCGCTTCACAATACTTCAGAGCCCCCTCTAAGCGGTTTAGAGTCACCTTATTGGCCCCCAACATTTTAGCGACCACGGAAGGACGGAGTCAACCTTGAGCCAGTCAGCATCGAACTCGTGGCAGTGGACAGAGTTTGCCTGCAATGCTGCATTTTACCCACTGCGCCACCAGCGATCATGGTGGTGCAGTAGAGGCTGTTGAGCAGGGGGTCGAACTAGAAGACCTCCAAAGTCCCTTCCAATATTACGCCCGTACCCTGACCCGGGGCCATCGTCACGCAGCACACACCAGCAGCCCTGAGCCTCCTCACAGCTCAGTCTCAATTTGCTTGGCTCCAGCTTTGCTCGTGGGGGCTGGACACAGTGGCTGTATTCGGACATCTGCTAAAGTAGGATTCGCACGTTGTGGGTATCTGCACGACTGAGCAGCCCATTTTAGCAACACCGGGAGATTGATATGAAAATATCACTGAACCACTTCCGGGCAGGGGTGTCTCTTTTTCAAAGTTGTCCCCATTTCCAGCCTGCTCAATGACAACCCGACATGTGAGAAATATCTCGATTCCTTTTTGTAACGTCGTCTTCCAAACTCACAGGGGAGGAGGCCGAACTCCGGCTGATCCTGGTGGGGAAGACCGGAGGTGGGAAGAGCGCCACAGGCAACACCATCCTCAGCAGGCCAGTGTTCAAGTCCATCCTGCAGCCAAACACCACCACCCTGAAGTGCGAAAGAGGGCAGGGAAGCTGGCAGGACAGGAAGGTCTCTGTGGTCGACACACCCAACATTTTCGATTCTAAAAACCACAATGAGACTGTGCGACGCGAGATCGGGGCTTGCGTCGAACTCTCCCGGCCTGGCCCCCATGCCCTGATCTTTGTGACCCAGATGGGATGCTTCACCGCCGAAGATGTGACAGCTGCAAAGCGTGTCCGGGATATCTTTGGGGATGAGTCCACCAGGCACACGATCGTCCTCTTCACCTACAAGGAGGATTTGAGAGGGGAATCCCTGCAGGAGTACGTCCGAAATTCTCACCACCGCAATCTGCGGGAGCTGATCCAGCGGTGCGGGAACCGCTTCTGTGGCTTCCACAACAAGGCCGCGGGAGCCGAGCAGGAGAGGCAGGTCTCGGAGCTGATGGAGACGGTGCAGAGAGTCGTTTCGGAGAACGGCGGAAGACACTACATCATCCGGCTGCACAAGGGGCCCAAGGTACGGGATCAGCATATCATAGAGTAGAATCAAATGGCAGAGTGGAACTGGGCGAGGGCGGTGCTCTTTCTGCCCATTTACACAAAAGCAAGGGGTCCCTCCTCTCTGGGAGACCCCAATGGGTGGGTGGGACAGCCGAGACCCTCATGTTAGGACAGACAATCGGGGGGAGGCGAATGGCTGGAGGTTAGTAGCCAAGATCCATTCATTAGGAACCGGATGGCTGAATCGCTCAGGATCCCTTGTTAGCAAAGGAAGGCAGAGAAGCGGTGGGAGAACAAGGGAGGGGACGTAGCTACAAGTGGGACACAGAAGCACCCCTGTTGTTGGGGGGGGAGTTCTAGGTAATTTGGGGAGGGGGCTTTCTCCTTTTCTGAAGTTTCTGCTGGGTTCTGTACACACAGGGAAATAAAATGGGACCTTGTCCGGGTTCCACCTGGGCGCAGCAGGGAGAAGGCGGGTCTTTCCACCTGTTATCTGTTCCTCGGTTTCACTTTTGGTTGAACCTTTCTCCGGAGCTGATGGGTGTGGGAAGTCAGCCCCCCCCCCAAAGAAAGAAATATGTTTGGAAACATTTAAAAGACAATGTATTTCCCTAAAGGATTTAAAGGCAGAAACCACCCCCCCCCCAAGTCTCTCTGTCCCAAACAGAAACCAAGTCTGCAGAAATGCAGATGTGATAATCTCGTCAAAAAGACTGGAGTCAGGAAACTGGGATTAGGAAGAAAGATCCCTGGAATCAACAACCCCTCACACCAAAAAATCGAAGAGTCATCAGCCCCAGCCCCAGGGAAGCAGGATATGACCTTTGGGACATAATAGGATTAACCCACCATCGTCAGAATACCAGAAAGGCAGACTCAGACTCAGGTCAAAGTTCATGCCACAGGAACAGCTCCAAACAAAAGGCTCCAGAGGGTATAAAAACCCGCTCCCTACATGTGCTCACTCTCTTTTCTTCCAGAGCCATCTTTCTGTCTGGTTCTCCTCTTCAATAAACTGCAACCTTCTTTCTAAAGCAGTCGCCGTGTTGTTTATGCCCGGCTTGGACTGAACCATGATGAAGACTTTTCCTTCAACATGGGCGTGGGGGCCAGCAGGGCGGGGAGGGGTCCCAGGTCATTGTCCAGCCCTTCCTGGCTTTCCCCTAATCTTCGCCCGCCTTGGCCTCGCGTGACGCTTTTGCCAAAGGCCTGCTACCTGCTTTATCTGTCGGTTTCCTTTGTGGTAAACTGTGCTCCAGAGTTCATCAGCCATTTGTGCAGAGGACACAAAGTGCTTCTGTGTCCCACTTTATCAGCCCTGTTTTGCCCCACCCCCCACCCCCATGCAGCACCAGGGAACACTGCCATTTATTTGTCCAGCTTCTGACCTCCCATTCGTAGGGAACGTGGTGGAATAGGTCGTGGCCTGGCAGCTGCCGAGGACCCTGGGTGAAACGGATTCATGGGACCCCTTTCGGTCAGCAATCCGTGGAACGGCCTGCCACCAGAAGTTGTGGGGGCTCTTATCACTGGAGACGGGACAGCCGTTTGTCCAAAAGGGAAATACTGTAGGGTCTCCTGTCTGAGGAAGGGGCTGGAGTAGAAGACCTCCGGGCTCCCTCCCGACTCTGTTGTTCTGCTCCGTTTTTCTGTTTGGTGACGGTGGGGAGCTCTCTGGCCTCAAAGTCCTGTGGATCCACCATCCACCCTAACCCAAAGGAGGGGGGGAGAGAGAAGAAGGGGATCGGTCAGCAGCGTTGGAGGAGATGAGCAGGCTGTGCCCGCAGGGGGGGTCAAAGGCGTCATCAGTCACGAATCCCTGCGCGCCCACATGAGATCTAAATCCAGCCTACCTTGAACGCCTTTCTTATCTCCCGCTCATTTCCCTTGATCCGTTAGTAGGTCAGGTTCTTGTAGCGAACGGAAGCTGGCTATAAATCTTGATACTCATTTGAACTGCCTGAATCTCGTGACTTTCCTGGCACTTGATCTATCTATCTATCTATCTATCTATCTATCTATCTATCTATCTATCTATCTATCTATCTATCTCTATTTCTCTCTCTAGCTATCAATCATCATCATTATTATTCTCTGTTTGGCTGTCTCTCTCTCTATATATATCTATCTATCTATCTTCAGCTGCTATCATCGTTATTATTATTATTATTATTATTATTATTATTATTATTATTATTATTATTATTATTATTATTATTATTATTATTATTATCTCTCCCCCCCCCATCTGCAGTGTACGGCCATCCTAGCCTATCCCTCCACCCAGGACAGTAGCTCCCACCCACCATCTATCACCTAATTTATATCTATCTATCTATCTATCTATCTATCTATCTATCTATCTATCTATCTATCTATCTATCTATCTATCTATCTATCTATCTATCTATCTATCTATCTATCACCTAATTTATATCTATCATCTAATCTATCTCTATCTTTCTCTCTATCTCTCTAGCTATCATTATTATCATTATTATTATTATCATTATTTCTCTCTCTCTCTCTCTCTCTCTCTCTCTCCTCCCATCTGCAGTGTAGGGCCATCCTAGCCTGTCCCTCCATCCAGGACAGTAGCTCCCCCCCACCCCCCACCCCAGGGCCCAAGACTTTACCTCGGATGCTTCCAGCCATTTCCAGGGAAGTCGTACAGCACAAATCTAGACGTTTCTGCGTGAAAAGAGAAACCGAGTCACACCAAAGGAGAGACTGGCCTTGCTCAGAAATGGCCAGGAACTCTCCTTCCCCCCCAGAAGACACAGACAAGAATTGGAGGGGGGCTTAAAAGAGAGTCAGCCCCTCCTCACTGCCCTTGAGGTAGTCATCCTGATTTCTCCCTCCCTCCCCCCCCCGCGCTTTGGGGGCTTGAGGAAACGTAGTCATTGGTCCCCAAACGCAATGCTGGGCAGCCCCAGTTCCCAGGACCCTTCAGCCGTCCCCACTGCAATCAGTCATTGAGAACAGAGTTGGAAGGGACCTCGGAGGTCATCTAGTCCAACCCCCTGCTCAAGCAGGAGACCCTTACAGAATCACAGAATGACAGAGTTGGGCCTGGGAGGTCATCTAGTCCAACCCCCTGCCCAGGTAGGAGACCCTGGACCATTCCAGACAAGCAGCCATCCAGCCTCTTCTTACTCTGCCCAGGGACTCCACCGTCCACGGTCTGACCTGCTGATTGGTTCTCTTATAGGCTGCCACGAGGGACCACGGAGCGGAAGCGAGGGAAGAAGGTGAGGGTCCCGCCAGGATTCAGCTTCATTGCTTGCCGATTCTTCCCACAGGGGAACGGCTGGGCTCTCTGGGTGCGCCGAAGCATGGAGTAACAGTGTTGGAAGGGACCTCGGAGGTCATCTAGTCCAACCTGCTGCTCAAGCAGGAGAGCCTTATAGAATCATAGAATAACAGAGTTGGAAGGAACACTGGAGGTCTTCAAGCCCAATCCTCTATCTATCTATCTATCTATCTATCTATCTATCTATCTATCTATCTATCTATCTATCTATCTATCTATCTATCTATCTATCTATCTATCTATCTATCTATCTATCTATCTATCTATCTATTATCTAATCTATATCTATCTATCTATCTGTCTCTCTGTCTCTCTCTCTCTCTCCCCCTACCTCCCCCCCCATATATTCACTGAATTCCCTTCCAGCCGTGTAACTCCACTCTGCCCTAAGATTCTCCCTCTCTCTTCCAAACTCCCAGGAGACGATGCGAACCTCCGGCTGATCCTGGTCGGGAAGTCCGGAGGCGGAAAAAGCGTCACGGGCAACACCATCCTCAGACAGATGGCGTTCGAGTCCCTCCTGGCAGCGAAGACCACCACCCGGATGTGCCAAAGGGGGCAGGGAACCTGGGAAGGCTGGAAGATCTCCGTGATCAACACGCCGGCCTTTTTCGATTCCGAAGAGATGGATCCGTCACTGGAGGAGGAGATGACAAAATGCCGCCGGATGTGCCAGTCGGGTCTCCACGCCTTCGTTTTGGTGACCCAGGTGGGGCGCTTCACCAAGGAAGACAAGGCCGCTGCAAAGCGGGTCCGGAAGATCTTTGGGAAAGAGTCCATCCATCACACGGTCATCCTCTTCACCTGCAAGGAAGACCTGGGAAAGGGCTCCCTGCAGGACTACATCCGACAATCCGACAACCCAAAACTGCATAAGCTGATTGAGAAGTGCGGCAACCGCTTTTGCGGGTTTAACAACGGGGCCGAAGGAGCCGAGCGGGAGGAGCAGGTCAAGGAGCTGATGGAGAAGGTCCAGAAGATGGTCAAGGAGAACGGAGGGCGGCCCTATTCTATCCCACCAGAAAAACCAAAACTTTCTTCCAGAATGCCTGCTTTTCCAAAGAAGAAGAATCATCAGTAAACATTGAGATATAATGTCTGGGGGGGCCTAATTTCTTCTTCGGCTTTTTTCAATCACCCCTGTCCAGTTCTCTTGTGATTCGTCGTAATGCATAATTGTGCCTTTTCCAATGTCAGCAGAGGGCTGAGATTCAAACCTCCACGAGTCCCCGTCCTTTTGGATGACAACCAGCAATTCGAGCCGGTCCCCCCTTATGCCAAACTCAGACCCAAAGTTTTTGTCAGGTTATTCTTTTCCCTGCGTATGTGTGTTCCCGTTTGGGGGCCTGCCATTCTGCTGGGAGGAGGGGGAGCGAATCTGCTGTCGCCTGGGATAACTTTCGCTTTCTACTTTCTCTCTCCCGCCTCTCTCCGCTTGAGAGAAGAAGGCGTCTCCCTTATCAGGGAGACGGTTGCGGGAGAAACAAAAGCTGGAGGAGACCTTGAGGTGCGCGCCAACTCGTGCCAGTTACCCACACATCGTGAATTGGCTGGATTTCAAACGGACATTATGACTTTGGCGGGTGGAGGAAGATTGCTGGTTTGACTATGCCGCTTTGAGCGGGATTTTCCCCGGATCTCGGACTTGACTTCCCTGCTGTCACTAACCCCCTAATAAAAAGTATCCTTTTGAGATGATGCCTGTTTCAAGAGTTCTGCTTTCTTGGGTGGTTAGCTGAGGTGGGTCCTTACATAAGGCGAGAATCTCTAAAGTAGAAGTCACCAATCTTTCTTGTTTGGCGGACCAGAAGAAAAGTGAGGGGAAAGCATTTACGCGCACGCATGCGCACACACACACACATACAGACAATTCATCCCGTCTTTTGCGCAGATTGCCCTCCCAATCACAAACCTGTTAAAAACCTGAGGAGGGGGGGAGATAAACCGAAGCCCAGTCAACCGTTAAAATGGACAGGAGAATTGTCAAGCAGCTTTTGAGAAACATAAGAGACTTTTTTCTATGGAGCCGGTTTTGAAACATCTGGACCCAGAACAGCCATTTATAATCCAAGCTGATGCCAGCGATGTGGCTGTGGGAGCGGTTTTATTGCAGAGAAATAAAGAAGGACAATTACAACCTTGTGCTTATACCTCCAGGAAATTATCAGAGACTAAGCAGAGGTGGCAGCTTGGGAGAAGGAGGCCTATGCTGTATGGTGGGCTCTCCTAATGTGGAGGCATTTCCTGGAAGGGAGTAAAATACCATTTCAAGTATGGACTGATCATAAGAATCTTGAAGCCATGAAAACTCCTAGGAAACTCTCCCCCAAACAGGCAAGGTGGTACCAACATTTCCTTCATTTTGATTTCACTATTAATTCCCTCCCTGGGGGAAAGAATTTTTTACCTGATGCATTGTCCAGATTACCACAATATAACAGCAAGAAAGCAGAAGTGACTAAACCATTTTTGCATCCTCGTCAATTAGCAGCCCCGGTAACCACCAGAGCACAGTCGAAACTTGTCGAAAAGACTTTGTTACAGGAGTTTAAAACTGCATTAGAGACCGATGAATGGTTTTGAAACCACAATAACCTGTGTGTGTTAAATGATGGATTAGCCTGGAATGGAGAAACACTTTATGTCCCAGCAGCCTTAGGGCTTAAAGTAATGCAAGCAGGGCATGACTTGAAAACTGCTGGACATTTTGGATTTGTAAAAACCTTACATCTCATTAAAAGGCAGTTTGGGTGGCCTGCATTGAAAAAGCTATGCAGCAGCTAAACGGCGGCAAGGAAAATCACCAGGACTGCTTCAACCGGTAGCAAGTCCGTCAGCATCCTGGAGAGAGATCTCTATGGATTTTATTGTGGAACTGCCTGAAAGTGCTGGAAACACTGTAATTTGGGTCGTAATGGATTTGTTCTTTGGACAAGTTCATTTCATTCCATGCCCCAAGATCCCAACTGCAAAGACTTTAGCTAAACTCTTTGTGCAAAACATATATTGCTTTCATGGGCCCCACAACGTATAATTTCAGACAGAGGGGTTCAATTCACCTCTAAGTTCTGGAAAGCATTTCTGGACCTGAGGGGTTCTAGTCAAGGGTTATCACCTTCACACCATCCTCAAACAAATGGGGGGACAGAGAGACTGAACTCAGTTCTAGAACAATACCTGAGATGTTTTATTAATTAACAGCAGGAAAATTGGTCCAATCTGTTACCGTTTGCTGTGGTAGCTTGTAATAATTCTGTGCATTCCAGTACAGGTTTCACTCGATTTCAAGTAGCTAATGGTCAAACATTTGTGGCCATGCCTGAACTCCCTACCAAGGATGATCAGGTTGGATACTGATCTCCTTGGTGACGGTGAGCTGCACGGTTGGACAATGGCTTTTTCCTGTCTGAGGATCTCGCTGCCTATTATTCAGGACACGATACCAGGAAAACAAGTGGAGTCGTGTTTATTGTAAGCAACTTGCTTACAATAAACTTGCTAGAGCAGTGAAAAGCTTCTCAATGGTCAATGACCGAATTACGACCATCAGAGTTTGTGCCAAGCCCCTCAACGTCACACTTCTCCAATTCTATGTGCTGATGAACTGGGGCAAGGAATCCAGTCAGCCATCACTGGAACTGCAGAAGAAGAATACCACACAAAAAGCCAGAGGAAAAGCACAGATGGTCCTCAGAGGAAACCATCAAAACAGCTGAGCCAAGAGCAGCAGCCAAGGCTGCACACAAAGGGGAAGAAGTACGAAGACCGAATGCAGCTTTCCAGAGGCAGCGACGAAGGACAACACAGGGACAAGTGATGGGAACAGCTTGAAGTGGACTACATGAGACTTTAACAGCCCTGATGTCAACTGGGAGACAATCAACCCACCAGAATAGATCTGGAAGGGTCACCCTATCCAGAGTCAAAGATGACAAAGTCCCAAATCCCCGGGTCTTGCCAGGGATCAGCTGATGCCTGCTGCCCACCATCCAGGTCCCCACAGCCTCCAGGCATCCTGTGGAACCAGTGGAACAGAACTTGCCTTCAGAGGTTGTGGGTGCTCCATCACTGGAGGCTTTTAAGAAGAGACTGGACAGACGTTTATCTGAAATAGTAGAAGGTCTTGAGCAGGGGAGTTGGATTAGAACAGGGCTTTTGAACCGGTGGTACACGTACCAGCAGTGGTACTTTAGCACCTGGCAGGTGGTACGCAACCCTTAGCCAAGTGTAGCGGGAGGGGGAATGAGCTAAAGCGGCTCGGCACAGACCCGGAGGAGATCAGCTGGAGCTGCAGCGCTTGGCAGAAGCCCCAGGATCGGTGCGCGTGGCTACATGCTAATTGGAGCTTCCAGTGTTCCCAGAAGAGAAAAGGAGGAGGAGGAGGGCAGAGAGAGGAGAAGCTATAAAAGGAGCAGGTTTTGGCGGGAGAGGGAGAGAAAAAAAACATATGGAGAAAGAGAGAGAAGAGGCTTTTGTTAGCGAAGTGGTGAGGAGAGAGCGAGAGAGAGGGGTCTTTCCAAGAGAGGTGAGTGAGAGACCGAGCGAGTGCCGACGGGGGAGTGAGTGACAGACCGAGCAAGAGGCCTTTGCGAATGACATGAGAGATTGAATGAGCGGCCTTTGTGAGCGACGGGGGAGTGAGAGAGAGAGACCAAGCGAGCGACCTTTGTGAACGACGGGGAGTGAGAGACCGAGCGAGAGGCCTTTGCGAGTGACGGGTGAGTGAGAGACCGAGCAAGTGGCCTTTGCAAGCAACGTGAGGGAATGAGAGACTAAGCGAGCGGCCTTTGCAAGCGACGTGAGACTGAAGGAGCAGCCTTTGCAAGCGACGTGAGAGACCAAGCGAGTGCCCTTTGTGAGCGATGGGGCAGTGAGTGAGAGACCGAGCAACAGGCCTTTGCGAGTGACATGAGAGATTGAATGAACAGCCTTTGCAAGCGACGTGAGAGACCAAGCGAGTGCCCTTTGTGAGCGACGGGGGAGTGACAGACCGAGCGAGAGGTCTTTGCGAATGACATGAGACATTGAATGAGCGGCCTTTGCGAGCAACAGGGGAGTGAGAGACCGAGCGAGAGGCCTTTGCGAGTGACGGGTGAGTGAGAGAGAGACCGAGCAAGTGGCCTTTGCAAGCAACGTGAGGGAATGAGACTGAGCGAGTGGCCTTTGCAAGCGACGTGAGAGACCAAGCAAGTACCTTTGGGATCAATGTGAGTGAGAGACCGAGCGAGCAGCCTTCGCAAGCGACGTGAGACTGAGGGAGCAGCCTTTGCAAGCGACGTGAGAGACCAAGCGAGTGCCCTTTGTGAGCGATGGGGCAGTGAGTGACAGACCGAGTGAGAGGTCTTTGCGAATGACATGAGACATTGAATGAGCGGCCTTTGCGAGCGACGGGGGAGTGAGAGAGAGACCGAGCAAGTGGCCTTTGCAAGCAACGTGAGGGAATGAGACTGAGCGAGCGGCCTTTGCAAGCGACGTGAGAGACCAAGCGAGTACCCTTTGTGATCAGCGTGAGAGACCAAGTGAGCAGCGTTTGCAAGTGACGTGAGAGATTGAATGAGCGGCCTTTGCGAGCGATGGGAGAGTGAGAGAGAGACCAAGCGAGCGGCCTTTGCAAGCGACGGGGGGTGAGAGAGAGACCGAGTGAGCGGCCTTTGCAAGCAACGTGAGAGACCGAGCCAGTGGCCTTTGCAAAGCGACAAGAGAGACCAAGCCAGTGGCCTTTGCGAGTGATGGGTGAGGAGAGAGAGAGAGGAGAGGGAGAGAGGAAGAAGGGCCAACCAGCCACCTGACCACCAAGGTAATGGTGCATATTAATATATATGGAGAAATTCATCATATATTCATCAGTGCAAAGGGAAAGTGATTCAGCAAAGGAACCTCTACCGAAGAAATTAAAACTGGCACCAAATCGAAAATAAAGTGAAGATTACTTGAAGTCTGGATTTTATTTCATGGAAGAAAACGACCAGCAGCTTCCTGCTTGCGTTATCTGCAACGAAGTATTATCCAGGCATTCCATAAAGCCTTCCTGGATCCCAGAGACATTTGACGACAAAACACAAACAAAGCCCGTAGCGTTTTTCGTGAAGAAGAGAGACAAATTTATAAAACGCTGTGCTGCTTTCGTGAAGTCCACAACCGTCTGGAATTGACATCACACCGCAGTTTGAAGGAACTTTTCAATGAGAAAACACTGACCGAGTTCCGGAGCGAAGTTGCAAAACTGTAGCCGGAAGTGTGTGTGTGTGTGTGGGGGGGAAAGCTGTCGTAGCGTCACTGTCATTTGGTTCCACGTACTTGTGCGAAAAGGCGTTTCCTTCATTAATGTGAATTAACTAAGGAAAGGAGCTGCCTTCAGCTGGAATCTGACTTAATTCTACCAGTAAGGACTCTCCAGCCACGAGGGCAAAGATTAACGTCAGAGAAACAGGCACAAGTTTCCCAGTCAACGTGTGGTAAATGAGTATACTTTGATCACTTTTTTCCGCGGGTTTTTTTTGTTTTTTTTGGTCAAGTTTTTGATACCTTGCTAAGCCACTGGTGGTACTCGAATATTATCATGTCCTAAAGGTGGTACAATCTGTGAAAAGGCGGGACAAGGCCTGTGTTAGACGGTAGGACACAAGGAACAGCCACTTTTTTTTTTGACGTTCTCTACGTCTTCCTTCAGCATGTCCTCCGTGTAATAAAGAGCATCTCCGTTCTCGTATGCGAGCTGGTCAATCATCTTCATTAGTTCGGCCATCTGAGCCTCCCGTTCTTTTCCTTCGGCCGTGTTGTTGAAGGCCAGGTAGCGGTTCCCACATTCAGCAATATACTCCTTTTGATCTTGGGAAAAGGTGAAATTTTCACGAGAACGACCTTCCAGCTTATCTTTGTGGGTGAACAGGACGATCATATAATCCTTGCCTTTCTGATTGAAAATCCCTTTGATCATCCGAGCCACGTCCTTCTCCTCCTGGGAGAAACGGTCAGGGTGCATGACCCAGAGAATAACATGGGGACCCGGGGAGCATAACTTCACACACTCGCTCACTTCAGCAGCATTTGCCCTCTCTGGCTGCCCGGTGTCGAGGAAGCCAGGCGTGTCGACAACCACAATCCTCCTGCCGCTCCACAGCATCTCCTCCTTTTGGCAACTTTTTGTATCTGACATAGGTGACATCCCAAAGACTTTCCTTCCCAGGATGGTGTTTCCCGTCGCACTTTTCCCGCTTCCAGTTCTGCCCACGAGGACGATCCGCCGTTCAGGCCCTACAACCCAAAGGGGAGAGGAGACACGAAGGGGAATCGGTCAGTCAGCGTACAGCCATCACAGCCGGTCTGTTATGGTTGACTCACTACGCAGCTTCGTTTGCATCCAGACAACGGTAATGGGAGGGGGGAGGGAAGGCACCGGAAGGTGAGGGAGGGAAAAGAGGAATGCAAGTGAGCCTGGCTGAAAGCCTGAGACAGACCCAACACGACAAGGCCGTTCAGCTGGGAAAGTCCGAGGCAGTCGGATCGTTCCCAAAACAAAGTGAATGCAAACGATCGGTGGACCGTGGGCAGCGGGAGGACTGCTGTTTGTGTGCGAAATCGTTAGAACCGGCTTTTCTCCTTCTGTAACCACATGGAACCTTCAGTAAAGTTATACTCTTGGTAAAAAATAAATGTCCTAGGAGTTTCTTTTGCCGTCTAACCAAGTGTGACGGTTGACCTCCTCCACCCTCCACCCAGGACAGCGAGTCCCACCCAATCCCACCCCCCAGGGGTTACAGACTTTACCTCGGATGCTTCCAGGCATTTCCGGACGATTGGCACAGGATGAATCTGGGGATTTCTGGATGAAAAGTGAAACAGAATCAGACAAAGGAGAGACTTGCCTTGCTCGGAGGTTGCCAGGAACTCCCCTCCCCCCCAGAAGACACAGGCAGGAATTGGGGGGAGGGGGTTAAAAGAGGGTTATCCCCTCCCTCGCTGCCGGTTTTGAGGCAAATTCATCCTGATCCTGAACTATCTGGAGGACGCAGGAGACCGACTGATACATCAGTCAGCTGCCCTGGAAGACTGTTCACACCCCTTCCTGGACTCCCTTTCCTGACAGATTCCTTCATCCTGTGTCCCGCACAGACCCCCAAACACGACAGGCCAGCTCCATCCCGGAAGAAGAGCTGGCGGACAAGCAGAAAAACCAAGGCTCCCCAAAGAGGCCGAATGTGGGCACAGCCCACACTCCGCCCACCGACGGTGGTCCAGTTTCTGGGCCGGGCAGAGGTTCCTGTTCTGGTTTGGCTGAGGAAGGACCCCACTGCCCAGAGCAGTGGGGCAGGGGCAGCAGTCACAGTGAGGGGGGGCCCTGCTGAAGCTTTCTTAGACTTCCCAAATTGATGGGGGAGGCCTTTTCCTTTAGTATTATAAATACTATCCTTGCCATTCAGGGCTTTTAGATGTGAGTTGCAATGGATGCAGTTCCTCTCTTCACCAGCAGAGGATGAGGCAGGCTTGGGACTCTGTTTCCCTATAGGGAAAAGGCTGCCATCTGGTTCCTAATGAATGGATCTCGGCTACTAACCTCCAGCCATTCGCCTCCTCCCCAATTGCCTGTCCTAACATGAGGGTCTCGGCTGTCCCACCCACCCATCCATTGGGGTCTCCCAGAGAGGAGGGACCCCTTGCTCTCGTGCAAACGGGCAGAAAGAGCACCGCCCTCGCCCAGTTCCACTCTGCCATTTGATTCTACTCTATGACACGCTGATCCCGTACTTTGGGCCCCTTGAGCAGCCGGATGACGTAGTGTCTTCCCCCGTTCTCCAAAACGACACTCTGCACCTTCTCCATCAGCACCGAGACCTGCCTCTCCTGCTCGGCTCCCACGGCCTTGTTGTTGAAGCCACAGAAGCGGTTCCCACACCACCGGATCAGCTCCCACAGATTGCGGTTGTCGGAATTTCGGATGTACTCCTGCAGGGATTTCCCTCCCAAATCCTCCTCGCAGGTGAAGAGGACGATCGTGTGCCTGGTGGACTCATCCCCAAAGATATCCCGGACACGCTTTGCAGCTGTCACATCTTCGGCGGTGAAGCGTCCTACCTGGGTCACAAAGATCAGGGCGTGGGGGCCAGGCCGGGAGAGTTCGACGCAAGCCCCGATCTCACGTCGCACAGTCTCATTGTGGTTTTTAGAATTGAAAAAGTTGGGTGTGTCGACTACGGAGACCTTCCTGTCCTGCCAGCTTCCCTGCCCTCTTTCGCACTTCAGGGTGGTGGTCTTTGGCTGCAGGATGGACTTGAACACTGGCCGGCTGAGGATGGTGTTTCCCGTGGCACTCTTCCCGCCTCCGGACTTTCCCACCAAGATCAGGCGGAGTTTGGCGTCTTCCCCTGTGAGTTTGGAAGATGATGTTACAAAAAGGAATCGAGATATTTCTCACAATATATCGGGGTGTCATTGAGCAGGCTGGAAATGGGGACAACTTTGGAAAAGAGTCACCTGGAAGTGGTTCAGTGATATTTTCATATGAATCTCCCGGAGTTGCTAAAATGGGCTGCTCAGCTGTGCAGATTCCCACAATGTGCGAATCTCACTTTAGCAGATGTCCGGATACAGCCACTGTGTCCAGCCCCCATGAGCAAAGCTGGAGCCAAGCAAATTGAGACTGAGCTGTGAGGAGGCTCAGGGCTGCTGGTGTGTGCTGTGTGACGATGGTCCCAGGCCAGGGTACGGGCGTAATATTGGAAGGGACCTCGGAGGTCTTCTAGTCCAGGGCTTTTCAACCGGTGGTACGCGTACCACCAGTGGTACGCGAGCACATGGCTGGTGGTACGCGTAGGACGGGTTGAAAAAACGTAAAAAAAAATGTAAAAAAAATATTTAAAAATTTTTTTTTGAAAAAGTTTTTTTTTAAAAAAAGTGTAAAAGTGGATGAGGTGAAGCGGCAGCAGCGCCGCAGAGGCTTGTGGCAAAGTCAGCTGGAACTGCACGTTGCCTGGGTCCTACTGAGAGCCCAGGATCAAAGTGCGCAGCTCCAGCTGATTGGCGGCGGCCTTGGGGGCGGCAGGCAGCCTCACGCAGTCTTCAGGGGAGATTCCGCTGGAGCTGCGTGACGCATTGAGCCCCCCCCTACAGCCCCGGAAAAGCTCCGATCAGCCGGAAAGCGGGGCTGATCCTGGTGCTTCCCCTGAGCCCCCACCCACAGCCCCGGAGAAGCTCTGATCAGCCGGAAAGCGGGGCTGGGGCTGATGGGTGCTGATCCCTGAGCCCCCCCCCAACAGCCAGAGCTCTGATAGCCGGAAATGGGGCTGATCCTGGCGCTTCCCCTGAGCCCCCCCCAACAGCCCCGGAAAAGCTCCGATCAGCCGGAAACCGGGGCTGATCCTGGTGCTTCCCCTGAGCCCCCACCCACAGCCCCGGAGAAGCTCTGATCAGCCCGAAAGCGGGGCTGATCCTGGCGCTTCCCCTGAGCCCCCCCCAACAGCCCCGGAGAAGCTCTGATCAGCCGGAAAGCGGGGCGGATCCTGGGCTTCCCCTGAGCCCCCCCCACAGCCCCGGAGAAGCGCTGATCAGCCGGAAAGCGGGGCTGATCCTGGTGCTTCCCCTGAGCCCCCACCCACAGCCCCGGAGAAGCGCTGATCAGCCGGAAAGCGAGGCTGATCCTGGCGCTTCCCCTGAGCCCCCCCCCACAGCCCCGGAGAAGCGCTGATCAGCCGGAAAGCGAGGCTGATTCCTGGCGCTTCCCCTGAGCCCCCCCCCCACAGCCCCGGAGAAGCGCTGATCAGCTGGAAAGCGGGGCGGATCCTGGTGCTTCCCCTGAGCCTTCCTTCAATGTTAGCAGCCTTGACATCCGGCCCCCCTTACAAAAACGACCAATCCTGTAATATAAACAAAAGTATATGTTAATGATTAAGTTTCGGTTTGTTGGGATATTTTGCATGAAATCTTTTGACGAGTTTCTCGGCTTCTACCTCGCATGATTTCACCCAGGTGGCTTCAGATAGCGGGTATCCTTTCCACTGTACTAGGTACTGTACTTTGCCTTTAAAGATTCTGGAATCAAGAATATGTTTCACTTCGTAATGGGTCTTCCCTGCAACTACGAGGGGCCCAGGTGCTTTCTTTGGGGGAGGTCTTATAGTGGAGCCTCGATAAAAAAACAGGGTGAATTTTACCCAGAAGTCTAGGGAGTTTCAGTTTTACGGTGACCGGATTGATGACCTTTACGATAGGGAATGGCCCTAAGAATTTTGGTCCTAACTTCTTGCTGGGTAATTTAAGGCGTAAATATTTGGTTGACAGATAGACTTTTACCCCAACTTGGAATGTTCTTTGGGGAGCCCTCTTTTTGTCAGCTTGTTTTTTATAGGTTTCAAAAGTCTTTTTTAAAGCAGACTTAGTGTTCTTCCAGACTTCCTCCCATCCCCTCACCCATTGGTCAAGTGTCTGGGAAGCGGTTGGCACTTGGGGATATTCAGGTATTGGGCCGAACTCTTTGCCTGTGGCTACTCTAAAAGGTGTGTAGCCGGTACTGCTGTGCACAGAATTGTTGTACGCCACCTCTGCAAAAGGGAGGAGGTCAGTCCAGTTAGTCTGTTGATAGGATACGTAGCATCTGAGATATTGCTCCACCATTTTGTTGGCGGCCTCTGCAGCTCCATTGGTGGCTGGATGAAAAGCAGACGATAAGCCTTGAGATGACCCAATTAATTTAAGAAAACTCCTCCAGAACTTTGCTGTGAACTGCACCCCTCTGTCAGAGATTATTCGCTTAGGGGCGCCGTGCAGTCGGCAGATATGTTTCAGGAACAATTTGGTCAGTCGGGCAGATGGGAGTCCTTTGCAGGCGATGAAATGAGCCTGTTTCGAAAACAGGTCTATCACTGTCCAGATGACAGTATTTCCTCTACTTTCAGGTAGGTCTACGATAAAGTCCATAGCTATTTCTTCCCAGGGTTGGGAAGGGTCTGCTACCGGCTGCAGTAACCCAGGGGTTTTCCCCGGGATTCTTTTCATTGTGGCACATACGGTACAACTCTTCACGTAATTTTCCACATCTCGTTTCAGTCCAGGCCACCAGAACTGCCGGCGGGTGAGATGCAGAGTTTTTAGGTATCCAAAGTGTCCAGCCTGTTTAATATCATGGCTATGGTTGAGAGCATTTAGACGGAGGGATTTGGGTAAATACAGTTTCCCTCCCTTGTAAGCCAAATCATCCCGGCAGGTCAAGGAGGTTTGATTATCTTTGAACCATTGATCGGTGAGGAGTTCTCGTTTTAACTTCTTTACTCCAGGGTCATCAGGATTGGGGACCCTGCGAGGTGTAATTTGTGCAACAGGCTGTGGATTAGAGATAATCGCCTCATTGACTTCTTCACGTTTGCTTTTGTATTGGGGCAATCTAGATAGCGCATCAGCTAGGAAGTTTTTTCCCCCTGGGATGTACTTTAGAGTAAAGTTGAAACGGTTAAAGTATTGCACCCACCGTACTTGCTTTGGGGACAAGCAACCCAGGGCTTTTCAACCTTTTCATCCATTGTACCACTTTTAGGATATGGCAATATCTGAGTACCACCAGTCGCCTAGCAAGGTGTCAAAAACTTGACCCCCCCCCAAAAAAGGAAAAAAGTGATAAAGTACAGGTAGTCCTCGACTTACAACAGTTTGCTTAGTGACTGTTCGAAGTTACAACAGCACTGAAAAAAGTGACTTATGACCATTTTTCACACTTATGACCGTTTCAGCGTCCCCAGGATCACATGATTTACATTCGGATGCTTGGCAACTGATTCATATTTATGACGGTCACAGTGTCCCAGGGTCATGTGATCCCCTTTTGCAACCTTCTGACAAGCAAAGTCAGTGGTGAAACCAGATTCACTTAACAACCTTTTATATCAGGGGTGTCAAACTCAATTTCATTGAGGGCCGCATTAGCATTATGGTTACCGTCGGGGGGGGGGGTCCTTCCTTTTTCCCTCCCTCCTTCTCATTCCCATCTCCTTCCTTCCTTCCTTCCTTCCTTCCTTCCTTCCTTCCTTCCTTCCTTCCTTCCTACGGGGGGATCCGGAGATTTCGTGACAGCTTCTCCGTCTTCAAAGACTTCCAAGACGGACGAGTTAGAGCCACAACAAAGAGATCTTCACAGATTACATCCCCCACGCCAGTGGAAAACTGCCAAGCCTTCGGCAGCTGAAGACTCGGGTGAGTGGAGATACCAATTTACAACTCATAGTGAGTCTGTGGAGAATTTACCAGAGAGATTTGAAGCATTAGAAGTAAGGGGTGCGGAACAGTACCTGCTGAGAGAGGCCCCCAGCCCTTCCCTCACAGATCAACCAGTTTTCCGACCCCTGGAACCTCTTGCCAGGGCCTCCAGCCCAGTGGAGAGAGGGAAGCCCAGCCCAGGGGCCCTGCCTCAATGGGGAGTTTGGCAACCCCCTCAGAGGGAAGATGAAAAGCCTCTGAGCATGCGTCAGTTGATGGAGGTCTTACAGCAGCTTGGGATGGTGCAAGGGTGTGGGAGTAATGTCCCTGTAGCCCATGTGTAGGCTGCCATGCAGCTGAACCACATGGACGGAAAAAGGACAAAGGAGAACTTTGAGCAATAATCCCATTGAAAACTCCTCCCAGTCACAAACGGCTTGGAAATTGTGCTCTATCTCACGTACTCATATGTAAATAGGCAATCCCTCCTACTTGCTTCCTGTACACACCCACATTTTGCTGAGCTAATAAAAGAGATTCCCTGACTTTTGTCCTGGGTCTCTCATCCCGAGGAAAAACTCTGCGTGGTGTTATTTCTTCACTGTTTAGGCTAAATTTCATGAGAGGCCCTCTGGAAGCGGAAAAACCGCAACTGGTGACCCCGACGTGATCGCTAATAAAGTGATACGTCCTTGGACCTCTCATTCTCATCGCCTGGAAGAGGCTGTGCACACGATTTCGTCCGAAGCAAGGCGACAATCCCCTCGTGAGTATGGGAGGAAAACTTTCTAAATCGCAGGCAGCGCACTTGCAAGAACTTAGAGAGTTGACCAAGTCTACAAATTTTATTCTCAAAAACAGCGGTAAATTATTGCCTGTTTTGAGTAAAGCTGATTTGTTTAATTTATTATGTTATATTTGGGAAAAATGTCCGGCATATCCGGAAAAGGGCTCACTTAAAGTGACTACATGGAGTAAATTGGGTACCTCTTTCCATGAGCATCCCAGAGCTCCTGCAAAAATGCTATCATCATGGCGAATTGTTCTGGAATGCCTCAAAGTCCATGAACAAGGGCTCACAGAGACATTGGGCTCTGTGACCCCCCCACCGCCTTACAAGAAACAAATTTCACAAGGCAATGAGGCATTTCCTCTTACCTCCCCCTCCTCCCCCTCTGCTCCAACATCCCCCCCCTTCAGTTCCTCTTTCTGCTGATCTTTCTATTGTTCCTCCTGCAGCTCCTCCCATGAGTGCTGTTGCTACTACCATGGCTGAAGTTCGAAGTCAGGGTTTGCTTGATGCTGACGAATTGTCTGAGTGTTCTGCATTTCCTGTCTCTTTTGTTCAAAATGCTGTGGGCGCTATAAAGGTCTTTTTGGTGCCCTAGCTGGCTCTTTCATTCCCACTTCCCCTCTGCCTGGTTACGATCAGATAAAAATTGTCACCCCTAAATCATCTCCAGTTGGACCTTTTGCTTCTCCACAGCCATTGTACACCCCCATAAGGCAAATTTTAGAGGAACAATTAGGATGCTTTGAAACTTCAAGTGGCTGTTAAGTTTAACCCTGTCAGACAATGTCTGGTGGTGCTTTGTGTTGATGTGTGTTTTGTTTTATATATGTTTAACTCCTAGAACGTTACGCTTGGACTTGGAATGGTGAGAAAAATAGGAGATGGTTAAAGGGCCCTATAAAAACCACATGTTTGGTTGGAATCATCTCATGATTTTTCTCGCTTCTTGCAGGACAAGCCATATGTCTAAATAAATGTTGTTTTAATGGTATTTGTGTATATATGTCTGTCTGTGTTGTTCTGTGTTATTTCCAAGACTTGGAAAAGGGTCAAAAAACCCTCTTTGATAACAACAAACAAAAAGGCCTTGAATAAAAATGGAAAACGTATGAAATGAAATATTTGTATGTGAAATGGTGTAAGCAAACAGAATGGAAGTGAATGAGTTAATTTGCTGGTGTAAATGTGTGTGTGTTAGCCCTCACCCCTCCACCCATCCCATGCTGTGAAAGGAACAGTAAAACTGTAGTTTTTATTGTTGTAAAATGGGAACGCAATAGCAAGAGTTTCCATGAGAAAAGTTTTATGGAAGATCTGTGAAAGAATTTATAGAAAATGCATATGAATTTTTTTAGTGGTGAGATTTTTGTAAAATTTCTTTTTCTTTCCCCCCCCTCCTGACTCTTTCGTTTTTCGCTGGCTGTATTGCTTTAAGAGCGAAGGAAAAGCAGACAGAGGAGGGGGGGCAGTTGTTCGTTTTACCTATTTTTTTTTCTCTCTCTTCTTCCTCTGCCTAGAAGTCTGGGTTGAGGAAGGGGGGTGGATGTGAAATTTAATGCCCACTCTTGCAGTTTCAGCTTGCAATTTTTTTTACTCGAAAGAGGAGACAGTAATTGTTGGGCAATTCTTTTGCAAATTTTTGAGTTTTAAATTTTTTAGTTAGACATATATGTCCATCAACCAAAAGAAATGACTCTGAATTGTTTTGCTTAGATTTGTAAATGTTTTCCCTATTTAATGGAAATTTGTTTCATCTGAATGGAATTTGATTAAATTGGAACCCCAAAAATACAATCTAATTGGCTTTTTGAAATACAAAATGATTCAAGTATCTATGGATTGCAAGTTGCCTTGGAAAAGATACAGTTACACTTTATCTTTATTTAGGGCATAAAATGTTGCAATCTTATTCTGTTCCAGTTTTTGTTATAAACAAGAAATCAGGCAAATGGCGTTTCCTCCATGATTTACGTACAGTGAATGCTGTTTTACAACCTATGGGAGCACTGCAATACGGCCTCCCAAACCCAAATTTAATTCCAAAAGATTTTGACTTAATGATAATTGACTTAAAGGATTGTTTTTTTTCCATTCCTTTGCATCAACAGGATAAACATTTATTTGCTTTTACAGTGCCTGAGTTGAATAATTCTCAACCAACTCAGCGCTACCAATGGAAGGTTTTACCACAGGGCATGCTAAATAGCCCTACAATGTGTCAGTTTTTTCTTTCCCATGTTTTGCAACCATATCGGGACCTTCATCCCTCCTTTTTGGTTTACCATTACATGAATGATATTTTGGTCGCAGCACCAGGCCCAAAGGGTACTGTTTTTGCAACTTTGCCAACCCTCACAACAATTTTGCAATAAGGAGGTTTGCACATTGCTCCTGACAAGGTCCAAACCTCCCCTCCTTTTCAATATTTGGGCCATAAATTATTGGCCTCCCATGCTGCACCACTTTTTCCCTTATTAAAATTACCACACCAACCAACTTTACTTCAATTACAGAAATATTTAGGTGCTATTAATTGGATTCGACCTTATATAGGTCTCACCACTTTTCAATTATCACCTCTTTTTTCAGCCTTACCCAAAGGCAAACATCCTGCAGATGTTATTTCACTGCAGGACAGTCATTTAAAAGTGATTCAATTGGTCAACCAAGCCCTACAAATTCAGTGGGTTGACCGAATGACCCCAAACATTCCCTTTTCTCTTTTATTGTGTAATACTATTTTTTTACCTACATGTGCTATTGTCCAAACTATTCCCTCCTTGCTGATTCTAGAATGGCTTCACCTCCCTCACACTCCTAGAAACACAATTAGCCAAAAACCTTTTCAATTTGCCTCTCTCATCTCTAAGGCTCGCCTTCGAGCAAAAGCCCTTGCAGGAATAGAACCTTCTGTCCTATATGTACCATGTTCTCTCACTACATGGGAAACCATCTATTCTAACTCTGAAGCCTTGCAGCTTGCTCTCACTGAGTGGCCTGGAAAGATATCCTGCCACCCTCCTGCTGATCCTCGCATTCAGCTCCTACAAAATATCCCTGTTTCATGGGATACCCAATTACTACGCTTTCCAATCCCACATGCTGTCACACTCTTTGCAGATGGCAGTAAACAATTTGGTGCTTGTGCCTGGTATATTCATGACCAATGGCACACAAAAATAACGCCACCCCAACGGTCTGCTCAGCGTGCGGAACTAGCCGCTGCCATTCTAGCTTTTCAAACATTTTCCACTCAATCTTTAAATCTCATTCTTGACAGTCTCTATGTCACTCAAATTGTCACCACTATTTTTCAATCATACCTCTCTCCCTCCCTGGACCCTGATTTAACTTCTTTATTTTCCACCCTACAAACTGTAATATCCAACAGGAAACATCCTTACTTTGTCACACACATAAGAAGCCACCAACCTTTTCCTGGCTTCTTGCAAAAAGGAAATGATATTGCAGACGCTGCAGCCTCTGCTACCTGCCTCATGTCTCTTTCTCCTGTCTCCCCTTGGGACAGTCATGCTTATTTCCATCAAAATAAAAAAAGCACTTGTGAAACAATTTGGACTAACCACTGCAGAAGCAACTGCTATTCTCCAGCAGTGTGCCACTTGCAGCAAGCAGGCTCACTCGCTCCCAATGGGGGTTAACCCCAGAGGAACTGAGTGCTGCCAAATCTGGCAAATGGATGTTACACAATATGCCCCATTTGCCCCATGGAAATATCTTCATGTTTCCATAGACACCTTCTCTGGCTTCATCATTGCAACCCCTCAACGGGGTGAAGCCACTAAGCATGTCATTAATCATTGTATTCGTTCATTTGCAACGTTGGGATGCCCAAAAGAACTTAAAACAGACAATGGTCCTGCTTACACAGGAGCAGTTTTTGCTGCCTTTTGTAATCAGTGGTCAATTGTTCACAAATTTGGAATACCTTACAATTCCCAGGGCCAAGCTCTGGTTGAACGTGCCAACCAGACGTTAAAACATGCGCTGGAAAAATATAATCAGACACAGGGGAAAACTCCCCCTAGCCTCCCAGCTTTGCAAAACAGGCTTAACCTGTGTTTATACACCATTAACTTCCTGAACCTGACGGGCACTCCTCCATCATCCGCAGCAACTCGTCACTTCTCTGCTTCTCCTGCTGCAGCAACATCCAAACCACTGGTGTACTTCAAACGTCTTCCTGACCCCACCTGGAAAGGCCCTGTTGAACTCATCACATGGGGACGAGGTTACGCCGCCATCCAAACCAACGGTGAGACTTTGTGGGTCCCTGGTCGACACATCCGTCCCTATCATTCCAAAACAAAAACAGAGGACCTTTCCCCATCTGACGTTAACAACTTGGGTTAACTGGTGAAACCATACCATGGCAAAACGAGTGATGTGCCTGGGTCTAGGACTGACACTGATAATGAAAGCCCTGATGTATAAGATGGATCTGAATCAAGGAATTCCTGAGCAAGGAGCATGGCAAGATAACACCTACATAAAAGACATTGGTCAACTGGCTGTGGCAATGAACAAGACAAATTGCTGGATGTGTATGCACATCCCACCACAAGGAACACAAGGTTTGATGGTGCAAGCAGTCCCTTTGAATAACGCCAGCTGGCTAACCTATGACAACACCGCACAGCCCATTAAACGATTATCAAACAAGAAAGGGATGGTTCTAGCGATTGGTCATAGGTTGCAGGAAAAGGCAGAGATTTGTTTTGAATACAAACCTGGTGATAGTAAAAACAGCATCAAATTAGGGGTTTATCCTTTTTGTAATAAAGTCATACAGATTACTTCCCAAATGACTCGTAACGGGACTAACCTCAATGGAACAGTAAAAATATTAAAGGAACAGATCCACAACTACACACAGTATCAATGTATATATCAGATGTATACTTGTAATACTGGAGTCCAATCTGAAGGAAGTTGCTCTCCACCATGCCCTGTTAACACCTCAGCCAATGACATGTTTCATAAGCAATGCGGACAATATAATGTTTCCAACAGCAAGGTCATGACATGTCGATGGATTTCCTCTATAGTCAAGTTGATTGAGTCACCAGATGACTCCACATTTCCTATCATTGATCATGGACTATGGTTTTTGTGTGGCCGACGAGCATATTCACATGTCCCACCAAGGTGGTCTGGCTGTTGTACCTTGGGATATGTATTACCATCTCTGCTGGTCTCTGACACCCTGCCTGTTGGACGTCTTCGCAATAGGAGGGAGGATGTTAAGTCTCCATTAAACTTAAACTGGGGCGTTGCTATTGCTCGTGGGATGATACCACCACTAGGGATCGCTATGAACTATAGGGATCTGCATGCTTTAAATAATTGGACTGTTGTAATGTTTAATGATACCATTAATGCACTCAAATTAGTAACTAAGGAATTGACTGAGGTTAGAGAAGTAGTATTGCAAAATAGGTATGCCTTGGATTTTATGTTAGCTTCTAAAGGTGGCGTCTGTGCACTGATCCACTCCCATTGTTGTGTATACATCCATGACTACAAAATGAATATCACCCACACGATACTACACATGGAAGACATGATCAACAACAACCCCCTTCAGACCAACGGCCCAGATGCCCTGGACATATGGGGGGCATTGTGGTCCTGGTTACCGGACGGCTCTTGGCTGCGCTCTCTGATTCCTACAATAATAACCATAATCATTCTTCTGGTTATGTTGTGTTGTTGCATTCAATGTCTTCCTTCCCTACTGCAGACATGTAAAGGTCTTTTACCTTCCCAAAGAAAAGATATGTTTATAGCCGAAAGACAATCACTTTTAAGCCTTGAAGGCCTACGTATTGAAAAAACAAAAACAGAGGAGATGTGGGAGTAATGTCCTTATAGCCCACGTGTAGGCTGCCATGCAGCTGAACCACATGGACGGAAACAGGACAAAGGAGAACTTTGAGCTATAATCCCATTGAAAACTCCTCCCAGTCACAAACGGCTTGGAAATTGTGCTCTCTCTCACGTACTCATATGTAAATAGGCAATCCCTCCTACTTGCTTCCTGTACACACCCACATTTTGCTGAGCTAATAAAAGAGATTCCCTGACTTTTGTCCTGGGTCATCTCATCCCGAGGAAAAACTCTGCGTGGTGTTATTTCTTCACTGTTTCGGCTAAATTTCATGAGAGGCCCTCTGGACGCGGAAAAACCGCACAAGGGCAGCAGAGGGTGCCATCGCCCCCCACAGACCAACACCAGAGAAAGCAGCAACCCTTAGCCATGACCCAGCAGCAAGGCTGGGGCCAACCACAGCAGAGAGAGCCAGCCCTGCAGCAGCCCACCCCGAACGTGCAACCCTTGGCCACGCCCCAACAACAAGGCTGGGGCAAACCACAGCAGAGAGCGCCGACCCTGAAGCAGCCAGCCCCGAATGTGCAACCCTTGGGCATGCCACAGCAGCAAGGCTGGGGCCAACAACAACATCCCCAGTGGGCCCCACAACAGCCTATGATGGCTCCACGTCTCAGAGCAACCTTTGATGGGGATTCAGAGAAGCTAATTTTTTTCCTCAATCAAGTACGTTCTCATTTAAATCGTTGGGCCCACCTCTACCCAGACCCAGGTGCGATGGTCGATGTAATTGCATCGAACCTAGAGGGAGAGGCATCTGAATGGCTAAACAACTTATACCAGGGCTTTTCAACCGGTGGTACGCGTACCACCAGTGGTACGCGAGCACATGGCTGGTGGTACGCGTAGGACGGGTTGAAAAAACGTAAAAAAAAATGTAAAAAAAATATTTAAAAAAAGTTTTTTGAAACTTTTTTTTTTTAAAAAAGTGTAAAAGTGGATGAGGTGAAGCGGCAGCAGCACCGCAGAGGCTTGTGGCAAAGTCAGCTGGAATTGCATGTTGCCTGGGTCCTACTGAGAGCCCAGGATCAAAGTGCGCAGCTCCAGCTGATTGGCGGCGGCCTTGGGGGCTGCAGGCAGCCTCACGCAGTCTTCAGGGGAGATTCCACTGGAGCTGCGTGACGCATTGCCTGCCCCCCCGCCCCCGCCCCCACCCAGATGCCCTCACCTCCCCCAAGCGCTTTTTTTACTCACCTGCTTTCAGCAGCATTCCCTTTCTCCTGTCCTTCTCGGCCTTCGCCATGTGTTTGTGAGACAAAAAAAAAATTCCATGAGACTTTCTAACTTCTCGCGAGAAGAACTTTTTTTTTCTTTTTTACCCCAAACACGTGGCGAAGGCAGAGAAGCAAAAGGAGAAAGGGAGTGCAGCTGAAAGCAGGTGAGTAAAAAAATGCTTGGGGGCTATGGGGGCTCAGGGAAAGCGCCAGGATCAGCCCCGCTTTCCAGCTGATCACCCGCTATAAGAAGCCTCCCCCACCTGAACCTGAGATAAGACCTGAGCCACCCAGACGACAACCGCCCCCCTGAAAACCCCCAACGGCTACGACCACCGAAAGGCCCAGACCATCAGCAGGTCCCCCGATCACATGCTTCCGGTGTGGACAACAGGGACATCGAGCATCGAACTGCCCGGTCCCCTACCCCCAACAGCAGAACAAACCACCACCTGCAGTGAGGAAAAGACCTAGCCAACAGCCGTCGACAGGAAAATCCAATGGGATCACACAGCAACTGGCTGCCCAAGCTACCTCCCCTACACAAGAGGACGCCGGAGCTGAGACTGGACCTGCCGTCACTCTACCCTCTTTTGACAGCGATGACGAAGGAGAGAACGACCCAATGGTGAGTCGACTTGTCCCTCCTTTCAAACTGGCTGCAAGGCTAATCAGCCCTAAGTCAGGAGCACAAACAGACTTAAAAGTGCTAATAGATTCTGGATGCTCCCGATGTATCATTAGTTTGCCCTTTGCCATGAAATTAGGAATACGAGCAAAATTGCTCTCCCAGCCAATGAGGTTTGAGCAAGCCGATGGCTCCCTGATGGGAGGAACTTTTGTCACACAACTAACTGAGCCTCTACGCCTAGAAATAGGGGAGCACTGGGAGTTCGTACGTTTCCTAGTGGCTCCAAAACTAACTGAGATTGTGATCCTAGGATTGGCCTGGTTAGACAAGTGGAAGCCATTTATCTGGTGGGAGAAAGGGATGAGAACTGTGAGGTTACCAATAGGACCAGACCCTCCCCCTGATTCGGCAGACATAATGGAACACTTTAGGCCACCAAATGAGCGAGCACTTATAACTGCCTCACCGTCTCCAGATGATCTAGTCATCCCCAATGAATACCGGGACTTAGCAGAAGTATTCAGTGAAAATGAATGCGATGTTCTACCCCCTCACAGACCCAATGATTGTTCCATTGAATTGGTACCAGACGCCAAGCTCCCCCGCCCGAGAATGTACGCCATGTCCCCCCTCGAAATGGAAGAGATGCAGCAATACGTGAACAAGAAGCTAAAGAGGGGGTTCATTGAAAGGGCCAAATCTACTGTGGGAGCCCCTGTATTATTTAAAGAGAAAAAAGATGGGTCTCTTCGTCTCTGTGTGGACTATAAGGGCTTAAACGCTGTAAGTGTGCACAACAAGTACCCCCTCCCCCTCCTACAGGACGTATTAACTCATCTAGCTAAAGGGAGTGTCTTCACTAAGCTAGACCTGAGAGAGGCATATTACCGAGTGAGAATAAAGGAGGGAGACGAGTGGAAGACTGCCTTCAACTGCCCCATGGGGAGCTACCAATTCAAGGTCATGCCATTTGGGCTACAGGGGGCCCCAGCTGTGTTCATGCAACTGATTAATGAGGTCCTACATGATCACCTGTACAAAGGGGTCCTGGTGTACCTTGACAATATCCTTATATACAGCACGAATATGACTGAACACATAAAGCTGGTGAGAGAAGTATTGAAGAAACTACTAAATGCCAAGCTTTATGCCAAATTGTCAAAATGTGAATTTCATCAGACCCGATTAGATTACCTCGGTTACAGAATTTCCAACGAGGGTATAGAGATGGATCCAGCAAAGGTGAAAGCTATAATTGAGTGGCAACCCCCCAAAACCCGCAAACAGCTCCAGAGCTTTCTAGGTTTTGCCAACTTCTACTGTCAATTCATCCCTTCTTTTGCCAAGATTGCCCTACCCCTTACAGACTTACTCAAAACAGGGAAAAAAGGAGGGAAGCCACGACCGGGCTAACCACTAGCATGGACTATGAACTGTCAAATGGCTTTTGAGAATTTGAAAAGACTATTTGCCGCTGAACCAGTTCTAAAGCACCCATGTCCAGGGGAACCTTTTGTAATACAAGCCGATGCCAGCGATGTGGCCATTGGAGCTGTACTACTTCAAAAGAACAAAGATGGAATCCTGCAACCCTGCGCCTACACCTCAAAAAAGTTTACAGAAAGTGAACGGAGAGGGGCAATATGGGAAAAAGAGGCCTTTGCAATTAGATGGGGGTTGTTAAACTGGCGACACTACCTAGAAGGGAGCAAGGTGCCATTTGAAGTATGGACAGATCACAAAAACCTAGAGGCACTAAAAAATCCCCGCAAATTGTCTCCAAAGCAAGTACGGTGGGCGCAATACTTTAACCGCTTCAATTTTACTCTAAAGTACATCCCAGGGGAAAAAAACTTCCTAGCTGATGTGCTATCTAGATTGCCCCAATACAAAAGCAAACGTGAAGAAGTCAATGAGGCGATTATCTCTAATCCACAGCCTGTTGCACAAATTACACCTCGCAGGGTCCCCAATCCGGATGACCCTGGAGTAAAGAAAGTAAAACGAGAACTCCTCACCGATCAATGGTTCAAAGATAATCAAACCTCCTTGACCTGCCAGGATGGTTTGGCTTACAAGGGAGGGAAACTGTACTTACCCAAATCCCTCCGTCTAAATGCTCTCAAACATAGCCATGATATTAAACAGGACGGACACTTTGGATACCTAAAAACTCTGCATCTCACCCACCGGCAATTCTGGTGGCCTGGACTGAAACGGGATGTGGAAAATTACGTGAAGAGTTGTACCGTATGTGCCACAATGAAAAGAATCCCGGGGAAATCCCCTGGGTTACTGCAGCCGGTGGCAGACCCTTCCCAACCCTGGGAAGAAATAGCTATGGACTTTATCGTAGACCTACCTGAAAGTAGAGGAAATACTGTTATCTGGACTGTGATAGACCTGTTTTCGAAACAGGCTCATTTCATCGCCTGCAAAGGACTCCCATCTGCCCAACGACTGCCCAAATTGTTCCTGAAACATATCTACCGACTGCACGGCGCCCCTAAGCGAATAATCTCTTACAGGGGGGTGCAGTTCACAGCAAAGTTCTGGAGGAGTTTTCTTAAATTAATTGGGTCATCTCAAGGCTTATCGTCTGCTTTTCATCCAGCCACCAATGGAGCTGCAGAAGCCGCCAACAAAATGGTGGAGCAATATCTCAGATGCTACGTATCCTATCAACAAACTAACTGGACTGACCTCCTCCCTTTTGCAGAGGTGGCGTACAACAATTCTGTGCACAGCAGTACCGGCTACACACCTTTTAGAGTAGCCACAGGCAAAGAGTTCGGCCCAATACCTGAATATCCCCAAGTGCCAACCGCTTCCCAGACACTTGACCAATGGGTGAGGGGATGGGAGGAAGTCTGGAAGAACACTAAGTCTGCTTTAAAAAAGACTTTTGAAACCTATAAAACAGGGTTTTTCAACCTTTTCACCCATTGTACCACTTTTAGGATAAGGCAACATCCGAGTACCACCACTCGCCCAGCAAGGTGTCAAAAACCTGACCCCCCCCAAAAAAGGAAAAAAATGATAAAGTACAGGTAGTCCTCGACTTACAACAATCTGCTTAGTGACTGTTCGAAGTTACAATAGCACTGAAAAAAGTGACTTATGACCATTTTTCACACTTATGACTGTTGCAGCATCCCCAGGGTCATGTGATTTACATTCGGATGCTTGGCAACTGATTCATACTTATGACATTCACAGTGTCCCAGGGTCATGTGATCATCTTTTGCAACTTTTTGACAAAGTCAATGGGGGGGGCAGCTCATCACTCAGGTTGCAGGGTGCCTGTGGGGGGGGAATCCATGGGTCTCTGGTGGAGGGGGTGGGACTGGGGTGGGTGCCTTCCTTCCCTCCCTCTCTCCCATTGTCCATTCCTTCCTTCCCTCTTTGTCCCTTCCTCCTTCCCTCCCTCCCTTCCATTGTCCATCCCTCCCTCCCTCAGGTTGCAGGGTGCCTGTGGGAGGGGGAATCCATGGGTCTCTGGTGGAGGGGGTGGGACTGGGGTGGGTGCCTTCCTTCCCTCCCTCTCTCCCATTGTCCATTCCTTCCTTCCCTCTTTGTCCCTTCCTCCTTCCCTCCCTCCCTTCCATTGTCCATCCCTCCCTCCCTCAGGTTGCAGGGTGCCTGTGGGGGGGGAATCCATGGATCTCTGGTGGAGGTGGTGGGACTGGGGTGGGTGCCTTCCTTTCCTCCCTCTCTCCCATTGTCCCTTCCTTCCTTCTTTCCTTCCTTTCTTCCCTCCTTCTTTGTCCCTTCCTCCTTCCCTCCCTCCCTTCCATTGTCCATCCCTCCCTCCCTCAGGTTTCAGGGTGCCTGTGGGGGGGGAATCCATGGGTCTCTGGTGGAGAGGGGTGGGACTGGGATGGGTGCCTTCCTTCCCTCCCTCTCTCCCATTGTCCATTCCTTCCTTCCTTCCTTCTTTCCTTCCTTCCTTCCTTCCCTCCCTCTTTGTCCCTTCCTCCTTCCATTGTCCATCCCTCCCTCCCTCAGGTTGCAGGGTGCCTGTGGGCGGGGGAATCCATGGGTCTCTGGTGGAGGGGGGTGGGACTGGGGTGGGTGCCTTCCT
Source organism: Azemiops feae (assembly GCA_023970755.1). Taxonomy (NCBI): domain Eukaryota; kingdom Metazoa; phylum Chordata; class Lepidosauria; order Squamata; family Viperidae; genus Azemiops; species Azemiops feae. The sequence continues at coordinate 16,438 of JALGBA010003893.1, read as the reverse complement.
TCCCTCCCTCTCTTCCATTGTCCATTCCTTCCTTCCTTCCTTCCTTCCTTCCTTCCTTCCTTCCTTCCTTCCTTCCTTCCCTCCCTCTTTGTCCCTTCCTCCTTCCATTGTCCATCCCTCCCTCCCTCAGGTTGCAGGGTGCCTGTGGGGAGGGAATCCATGGGTCTCTGGTGGAGGGGGGTGGGACTGGGGTGGGTGCCTTCCTTCCCTCCCTCTCTCCCATTGTCCCTTCCTTCCTTCCTTCCTTCCTTCCTTCCTTCCTTCCTTCCTTCCTTCCTTCCTTCCTTCCTTCCTTCCTTCCTTCCTTCCTTCCTTCCTTCCTTCCTTCCTTCCTTCCTTCTGTCCCTTCCTCCTTCCCTCCCTCCCTTCCATTGTCCCTCTCTCCCTCTCATTGTCCTTCCCTCCCTCCCTCCATCACTCAGTTTTAATTTCTTCGATGCTGGTTCCTTTGCTGAATCACTTTCCTTTTGTGCTCGCGCTCGGTGCAGCCGGGAGGCCAGCACAGCCGCCGTTCTTCCGCAGGGGGAGGACAGCGCAGGCAGCGGAGGAGCGCACGGGGCGGGGAAAGGGCCGCGGCTGCCAGACTCCCTCTGGTGCGTTGCGCACAGCCGCAGCCGGAGAAAACCAGCGAGCGGGGAAGCGCTCATTCATTGCTGCAGCCAGCCCTGAGGAAGAGCCGGCACAACCCCCAGGCGAATCCCGCCTGGCTACATTCTTTGCCGCCGAAAGAAGGGCTTTGATCCTGCTTCCCCTTCGCTCCGGCCAGGTCCATCAATGCCAGATCTAACCCCAGGGCGGTTCGAAAGGCCAGCAGGCTGGCTGGGGGTTTTGGGGTGGAGACATGTGAGCCTTCCTCCGTCTTCTTGAATCTGGCTTTGATCCTGCTTCCCCTTCGCTCCGGCGGGGTCCGTGAATGCCAGATTCAAGAAGACAGAGGAAGGCTCACATGTCTCCACCCCAAAACCCCCAGCCACCCTGCTGGCCTTTCGAACCGACCTGGGGTTAGATCTGGCATTCCCCTTCGCTTCCCCTTCGCTTCGGCGGGAATGCCAGAAGAAGCGAAGAAGCGCTGATCAGCCGGAAAGCGGGGCTGATCCTGGTGCTTCCCCTGAGCCCCCCCCCAGCCCCGGAGAAGCGCTGATCAGCCGGAAAGCGGGGCTGATCCTGGTGCTTCCCCTGAGCCCTCCCCCCCCACACAGCCCCCGGAGACAGCGCTGATCCTGGTGCTTCCCCTGAGCCCCCCCCACAGCCCCGGAGAAGCGCTGATCAGCCGGAAAGCGAGGCTGATCCTGGCGCTTCCCCTGAGCCCCCCCCACAGCCCCGGAGAAGCGCTGATCAGCCGGAAAGCGAGGCTGATCCTGGTGCTTCCCCTGAGCCCCCCCCACAGCCCCGGAGAAGCTCTGATCAGCCGGAAAGCGGGGTGGATCCTGGCGCTTCCCCTGAGCCCCCACCCACAGCCCCGGAGAAGCGCTGATCAGCCGGAGAGCGGGGCGGATCCTGGTGGTAATCCCCTGAGCCCCCTCCCCACAGCCCTGGAGAAGCTCGATCAGCCGGAAAGCGGGGATGATCCTGGTGCTTCCCTGATCCCGCACCCCCCCGCCACATCCCCGGAGAAAGCGCTTATCAGCCGGAAAGTGGGGCTGATCCGGCGTTCCTGAGCCCCCCCAAGCCCGCGGAGAAGCGCTACCTGGCGCTTCCCCTGATCCCCCCCCCCACAGCCACGGAGAAGCTCTGATCAACCGGAAAGCGGGGCTTGATCTGTTCGCGTTCCCTGAGCCCCCACCCCCCCCAGCCCCTTAGAAGCTCCTATCAGTAAGCCGGAAGCGGTCTTTGATCTGGCCCTTTCCCTGAGCCCCCATGCCCCCAAGCATTTTTTTACACTCACCTTAGCTTTCAGCTGCCTCCCTTCTCCTTTTGCTTCTCTGGCCTTCGCCACGTGTTTGGGGTAAAAAAGAAAAAAAAAGTTCCATGAGACTTTCTAACTTCTTGCGAGAAGTTAGAAAGTCTCATGGAATTTTTTTTTTGTCTCACAAACACATGGCGAAGGCCGAGAAGGACAGGAGAAAGGGAATGCTGCTGAAAGCAGGTAAGTAAAAAAAGCGCTTGGGGGAGGTGAGGGCATCTGGGTGGGGGCGGAGGCGGGGGTGCAGGCAATGCGTCACGCAGCTCCAGCGGAATCTCCCCTGAAGACTGCGTGAGGCTGCCTGCAGCCCCCAAGGCCGCCGCCAATCAGCTGGAGCTGCGCACTTTGATCCTGGGCTCTCAGTAGGACCCAGGCAACGTGCAATTCCAGCTGACTTTGCCACAAGCCTCTGCGGCGCTGCTGCCGCTTCACCTCATCCACTTTTACACTTTTTTTAAAAAACAAATTTTTCAAAAATATTTTTTTAAATATTTGTTTTACATTTTTTTTTTACGTTTTTTCAACCCGTCCTACGCGTACCACCGGTTGAAAAGCCCTGGTTTAGAGTCATCAAACTACTGTCTTTGTATTGTTATATATATTATTTGCCGTTGTAAAGACCATCTGGTCGCCATTTTTTTGAAAGGGTTAGCAAGTTTAGCAGGTCTAGCAGATCTCTTTATTTTTCCATCTCGACGTAATTGTCCTGAAGTATTTATCTTCTCTTCCATCTGTTCTTCTTCTTGATCTTCAAGTTCCTTCTGATTTATATAAGAAATCTTTTCTTTTTTCCATGTTGTCAATTTCTTTTCTGGATTTTCCATTATCTGTCTTTGTTGAGCAGTTAAATCTTCTGTTGTGATGTTTAATTGTTCCACTTTTTCTGTTACTTTCTGTATAGTTGATTTTGTAGTTGTAGTCAAAGGTTGTGTTTGCATATCAGGGCTGCTTTCTTGTTTTTTTCTGTAGGCTCTTATTTTGTCACCAGCTGTAAGGAGGGTTTGGTGAAATGCTTTTAACATAAAAAGAATTTGTTCCTGATCTTCATCCATAGGAAAAGTCTGTTCCTGATCTTCTTCCATAAAGATGTGTTAAACTAAAAGCTTTGCAATCAGGAAGTCCAAAAAGAGAGTCTTTTTCACAGCTGAACTTCTCACAGCTGGTGTTTCAAGCTTACATGAATCTTATCTTTTTTTTTTCCCCTGGGCTGTCAGCCAGATACTTTTAGGCAATAACAAGTTGAAATATCAGGTTTAGCCACAAGATATCGCGCCAATGTTATTTTAATCTTTTCAGTTTTAAGGAAAAGCCCAGATCTTCAGTAAAAATAGAAGTAAAGAATAGAAAATAGAAAATCTTTTAATCCACAAGCTTTAGGAAATAAATTTCCGATTGGGATCCAATTATTTTCTCAACGTTTTAAACTCCCCTGGATAATCGGTCGCCGCTGTTTCTGGAGGGAGGGCTAAAATCCCCCTTCCCTCTCCACAGGGGGAAAAATACTTTAGCAGCTTACGTAGGTAAAAAAGGGTAGTTAGGATTTAAGAGAGGTAGATCTCACCCAGTCTCTTCCACGCTGCTTTAATGTTGCCTGGTGGTAAGTGTGACTTCGGCTGTCCGCAGCCTAGTGACCGGCCATATTGCTATGGTCGGTCTTTCGTCCGCCGGTTTGGAGGGTAACTCCGGCTCTAGCGGGAGAGCTACTGCTCTCCCGTGATCCAGCAAGAGCCCCTCCTTGCTGGTCGCCTCTACGGGGCGACTTTTCGACCCTTTTAGGGCCCCCCAGTGATGCAAAACTGGACAAGGAAGACAGAGCTCGTCTTCCAAGCGTCCATGGTGGCCGCATCGGCAAACCGGAAGTCCCACACTTCCTTCTTTTAGCTTGCGTCCAGCAATCCTTTTCCTTGTCCTTTAACAATAAAGAAGTCTCAAAAATGGCGCAGAGCTTCAAAAAGGAGTAAAAGGCTGTGTCTAAAGAGAGCCTCTTTTAGCTAATAAATAGTTTCATAAATTGATTAAGAAATGAAAGTCATGACTTATTGTCTGTTTTAAAAATAAATTCCAAAATGGCTGTTTTATCCAACAACAAAGTGATTGTAGCCCTGCCCCCAGCTTCAGCTCACCAGCTGCTTCGAAGCACAGCTTCTGAAACTACTTGCAGATGAACGTTGCTGTATCGGAGGATCTTGAGGGATGATTCTAGGACTCTCACTAACCCAGGAAAGTCAGATAAACGAAAGGAAAGTCTGTTCCTTCTGTTAGTAAGTTGAAAAAAACAACAGTCCGGAGAGAAACATTCTCTCTCAGTGTGTCAGTTGCCAGCCATATCACAGGAAGTCTGCCCTTATATTTCTCCATCAATTTTTTTTTAAAAAAAGATACTCCACACTTCCTTATTTTAGCTTGCCTTCAGCAGTCTTCTTCCTTGTTGTTTAACAATGAAGAAATCCCCAAAATGGCACAGATCTTCAAAAAGGAATAACAGGCTGTGGCTAAAGAGAGCCTCTTTTAGCTTAATAAAGATTAATAGTCCTTAAAAATGATTAAGAAATGAAAGGCACAGCTTACTGTCCATTTGAAAAATAAATTCCAAAATGGCTGCTTCTTCAACAATGAACTGATTGCAGCCCCACCCCCCACCCCCAGCTTTCAGCACACAGGCTCCTGAAGCTACTTGCAGACCTTTGCTGTATCGGAGGATCTTGTGGGTTAATTCTAGGACTTTCCCTAATCCAGGAGAGTCATATAAACTAAAGGAATGCTGGTTCCTTCTGTTGGTAAGTTGAAAAAGCTACAGTCCAGGGAAAAACCCTTCAGGGATCCTTCCCTGGGCATGTCATCAGTTGGTCATCTTTTCACCAGAAGTCAGAAATCTTTCCATAAAACTAAATATTGTAGTTTGCCTCTATGCAGGCGGGAGTCAAGACTCTCCTTGACCTCAATATATTGTTCCCCTTCAGTTAACATGGGGGGAGGTGGCAGTTTCATTGTGGGACGCAAGGGTGAAGTAGCTACCACCTTCAGAAGACTAAGATGGAAAACTGGATGGACACTGTTAAGTATTCGGTTCTTGAAGGCATTAAGCGAGACGAGTGTTGAAACAGCAACAAGTTTATTTAACTCTGAACAGAAGCAACTCAAATAGCTGTTGCGCAGCTATTTATGTGGTTAGCCTCCAGGCGGCAGCCAATAGGTTTAAAGTAACAGTTTCCCGCCCAAAACCTAATTACCAGCCTGGAGACAGCAAGTCTGTCTTAAATGACAGCAGCCGTTACATAACAACAGAATCTAGGTCAGACATTCAAACAAGTGATTAGACATTAAGCAAGTGATTCAAAACAGTTGTGACCAATACATTACACCCCTTCCCCCTAGATAGTTCAAACCCTTAATTGTTTGACATAATCTTGCAGATACTTAGGTGGCCTTCTTGACCGTTCAGAACACCTAAGGGTTGCCGGGGTTCCCTGGTCTACCTGCTTGCCTGCCAGGCTGGGTAGACCAGGACTCAGAGGTTCAGTGGAGTCGGTTTGACTCGAGTCCCTTTGGCTGGCCAGTTCCGGTCGGCCCAAACCAATGTCCACTCGTGCAGCAAAGTCTGCAGGGCTGTCTCTCAGTGCCGTTTCCCTGTCCTGTTCAGCGGATGCAGTCTGTGCGTCCGGAGGAGGGTCTACTACGGCCATTCCCCTGTCTCCTTGAGGGAGGGTCCTGTCGTAGCGTGCAAACCCTTCTGTTGGACTGCTGTCGTGCGGGCCCTGTGTGTGGCCCTCTTGGGAGTCCTGAGCCGGTGACTGATCCGCCAGCCGCCGACGAAGGTGATCAATGTGCCGGCGAATGACTCGCCCATCTTCGAGGACCACCTCGTAGGAAAGTGGCCCTGACACCTTTACAACCACTACTGCCACCCACAAAGCCCCTTGCCCGTAATTCCGGGTCCAAACCCGGTCACCCACTTGCAGACTTCTGGGCGCCTTTGGCCATGCAGAGTCCGATGCAACTCGGTCAGGGTGGAGCCTGTCCAGCTTAGTGATCAAGCGTCGGCCCCAACGTAGCTCGGCTGGGCTTCTGCCCGTGGCTCTGCAGGGAGTTGTATGCTGGCAGAGTAGAAAGTCTGCCAATCTGTGGTGCCAGTTTCCTGTGACAATCCATTTTAGGGACTCCTTGGTTGTGCGGACCATGCGTTCCGCTTGGCCGTTCGAGGCCGGGTGAAAGGGAGCCGATGTGGCGTGCCTTATGAGGTTTGTCCTGAGGAAGGACTGGAATTCTGAAGCAGTAAACTGAGCCCCATTGTCCGATACTAAGACGTCTGGAAGCCCGTGTGTTGCAAAGATTCTGCGCAGTTCCTGGATGGTCCTGGCAGTAGTCATATTGGGAACTGGTGCAACCTCTAACCATTTTAAATGGCTATCGACCACTATTAAAAACAGCTGTCCCTGAAAGGGCCCGGCAAAGTCAATGTGGATTCTTGACCACGATGTGTGAGTTTCCTCCCATCGGTGGACAGGGGCTTGCGGCGTCTCCGGTCTGGACTGTTGACACGTGATGCAACCATGTACTTGGGCCTCGATAGCCTTATCTAGCCCAGGCCACCAAAGGTAGCTCCTCGCGAGTGCCTTCATCCGGACTATTCCCGGATGGCCCTCGTGCAGAGACTCAAGCACTCTGGGTCTTCACGAGCTGGGAACTATGACCCTACTTCCCCAAAGGATGCACCCTTTATGAGCTGAAAGCTCATCTTTTCGCATGAAAAAGCTCTGAAATTCTGGGCCTGGACATTTGTCTAGCCATCCTGTGTGCACCCAATTCAATACACGACTCAGTATTTTGTCAGCTGCCGTCTCAGCAGCTACGTCCCCAGTGTGAAGGGGAGACTCCGGCAGGATGCGTGCAGGATGCGTGCAGCTGGAGCTGGAGCTGGCTCTACATGTGGTAGGGGTAACCTGCTAAGGCCGTCTGCATGGCCCATTTCTTTGCCCGGTTTGTGAACCAGCCTGTAGTTGTAGGCTGACAGAAAAATAGACCACCTCAACATTCGAGGCGACAGAATCTGGGGTGTCTGTTTGTTCGTAGTGAACAACCCTAGGAGTGGCTTGTGGTCTCTAAAGACCGTGAACTGGCGAACGTACAAGTAGTCGTGGAATTTTTTAACTCCAGCCACGATTGCCAAAGCCTCCTTATCAATTTGCGCGTAGTTGCGCTCTGCGGACGACAGGGTCCTAGAATAGTAGGCGATGGGAGACTGTTTCCCATCAGCCAACAAATGGCTCAACACAGCCCCAACCCCATACGGAGATGCATCACACGCGATGCAGACTGGCAGCCTTTCGTTAAAATGCGTGAGTACAGAGTTCGAGGACAGCAGTGATTTGACTGCTTGGAAACTCCTTTTGTGGACGCTGGTCCACTTCCACTGGGCTTGTCTGTCCAAGAGCCGGTGTAACGGCTCTGCCACAGCGGCCTTGTTTGGAAGGAAGGCATGGTAGAAATTAAGAAGGCCCAAGCTCTCCCTTGGACTTCGGGCTTGGGGCCTGCTGAATCGCTTTCAGCTTTGAGTCCGCCGGATGGATGCCGTCGGCATCGATGTGGAACCCCAAGAACTCCGTTGACTCAACCCCAGTCTTGCATTTTTCTTTCTTTAATCTGAGTCCCGCTGTGCGGAACCGCTGAAGGACGGCTCTAAGCCGTTCAGCCAGGACCTCTGCAGTTTCTCCGGCGATCATCGAAGTATGGGCAGACCCCTGGAATGCCCTTGAGTGTTCGCTCCATTACTCCCTGGAAAATCCCTGGGGCTACACTCACCCCAAACTGTAGGCGCTTGACCTTGAAGGCCCCCCGATGGGTGACGATGGTTTGGGCGGCTGCCGTGGCCTCGTCCACTGGCAGCTGTTGGTAGGCCTGTGCCAAATCTAATTTGGCGAACACGCGGCCACCTTGCAATGACGCCAAAATATGGCTGACAACTGGCACTGGGTATGCGTGCAGCTGAAGTGCCTGGTTAATGGTACACTTGTAGTCAGCGCATATTCGCACTTCCCCGTTGGCCTTTAGTGGCGTTACTATGGGGGTCTCCCACTCCCCACTGTCTACGGGCTGCAATACCCCCTGACTGACCAGCTTGTCCAGCTCTGCGTCGATTTTTTGTTTTAAAGCAAAAGGCACTCGACGAGGCTTGATCCGTATTGGCGTTACCATAGGATCAAGCTTGAAGGCTATCGGAGGACCCTTGTACTCCCCTAGGCATGAACTGAAAACATCTGAGAATTCTTGGCAGACTAAAGACAATTCCGCCGCTTTTGTCCGGTGAATGCCGGTTATTTGAATGCCCGATTTGTCGAACCAATCGAGCCCTATGAGGCTCGTGCATTGGCCTTCTACCACAACAACATCAAGTGGGCCTGCAAACCCCTTGAAATTCACTAGAAGTGTGGCTTCGCCCTTGACCGCCACTCAGGAGTTTTGGAAGTCGGTGAGCATTAAATTAGATGGCCGAAGTTTGGCCCATCTATTGCTGCGGCTGCATATGTGCCTAAATGTTCCTATAGAGATGATGGACATGGCTGAGCCTGTGTCTATTTCCATCTTACATGGAACTCCCTGAAGCTTGACTTGGAGTCGAAGCTTCGGCTTAAGGGGGCGATGGGCACCAGTGCAGAGAACGCTCTTTTGGCTGGCGCAGAACCCTACTCGGTGTTGCCCCGGGGCCCCGGTATCTCTCCTGATTGAGTCTTCCTGTGGATGGTTCCTCTGGCGACCCCGACAGATGGCAGCAATGTGGCCTGACTTGCCACACGCCCGGCACGTTGCTGTACGGAAATGACATTCCGCGCGTTGATGGCGGCCTCCACAACCCATGCACCTAAGTAATGGAACTGCCTTGTCAGCTCGCCTCGGTCCCTTCTCTTGGTGCCTCTGTAGCTTGTCGACTTCGTAGTCTGAGTCGGTGTCTTCCATTCGCTCGGTGTCCTCGTGGTGGACTGCTTTGGTGCTTGACGTGCTTTTGGAGGGCCGCAGCGCTTTAACGGCCCCTCCGGCGGCTTTGTCCGCCGTGACCTCCTTCAAGGCCTCCTGTAGCGAGAGAGTCTCCTTAGCGAAAAGTTTTTGTTGGAGCTCTCGATTCTGGAGGCCGCAGACTAGACGGTCCCTTAGTCTCTCCTCCAAATCTGTGAAATTGCAGAGTCGGGACGCTTGACGAAGAGCGGCGATGAATTCTGTGGCCGATTCGCCGGGGTGTTGCTCCCGCTGCTCAAAAGCGTGCCTCCACGCTATCACGGATAATTTTGGCTCAAAATGGTCTCGGAGCTTTTTCTTCAAGTCCGCGTAGGTGACGGACTCGAGCGGCTTCGGGGCGACCAGGTTTTCCGCAATGTCGAAGGTGGCGGGGCCACACACGCAGAGGAGGGTCGCGGCCTTCAGTCCATCTGGTTGGCGCGGAGGTAGTTTTCTACGCGGAAAATGTAGGACGCCCATCGCTCCGGGTGGTTGACGTCGAACTCTTCGAGTTTCCCCACTTTTGCCATAGTGAGTTGCTTGTGTTTCTTGTTGCTCGCATTGCCTTGTGCTGCTGGCTTTTGCGTAGGCCCTAGGACGGATCCTTAGGGCGTGGTGCTCTCCAGCGTGGCTTGCTTGGCAGACCGGGGGGGAGGGAACGTAGTTCCTGCCAGGCTCTGTGTTGGCCTCACCCCCTAGTGACTTCAGACTCTTATGATGAAGCAGCACATCCCACCTTCGTCGCCACTGTTAAGTATTCGGTTCTTGAAGGCATTAAGCAAGACGAGTGTTGAAACAGCAACAAGTTTATTTAACTCTGAACAGAAGCAACTCAAATAGCTGCTGCGCAGCTATTTATATGGTTAGCCTCCAGGCGGCAGCCAATAGATTTAAAGTAACAGTTTCCCACCCAAAACCTAATTACCAGCCTGGAGACAGCAAGTCTGTCTTAAGTGACAGCAGCCGTTACATAACAACAGAATCTAGGTCAGACATTAAAACAAGTGATTAGACATTAGACAAGTGATTCAAAACAGTTGTGACCAATACATTACAGACACGTTTAAGGTTTTTTGGCAATTTTAGTTCCATAATCACTGGGTTTATAACTCTGATGATGGGGAAAGGTCCGATGTATTTTGGTTCCAACTTTTTGCAAGGCTGCCTGGATTGCAGAAAGTTGGTGGGGAGGTATACTTTATCCCCCACTTTGAATTCCTTTTGAGGAGCCCTCTTTTTATCTGCGTATTTTTGTAAGCCTCTCTCACCTCCTCTAGCGCTTTTCAGACAACCGGCCAGGTGTTTTGCAAAGTTTTTACCCAGTTGGCTAATGAGGTATGCTGGAGGGTATCTTGGGGAAGTTCTGGCATAGGAGCAAAGTCCAGGCCAGTAGCCACTTGGAATGCAACAAACCCCGTGCTGCTGTGGACAGAGTTGTTATATGCGACTTCTGCAAATGGCAGGAGGTCTGCCCACCCATTTTGTTGGTAATTTATGTAGCAACAGACGTACTGCTCCAACACACCATTCACACATTCACAGGCTCCATTAGTCGAGGGGTGGTGCAAGGAGCTGAGCCCCTGGGAGGTCCCCAACAGCTTCAGGATCTCCTGCCAGAACTTAATGTAAATTGTACCCCCCAATCTGAAATTATTATCTTTGGGGCCCCATGGAGCCTATACACATGTTGTACAAATCATCTCACCAGAGTTCATGCAGATGGAATCTTAAGACAAGTCACAAAGTGGGCTTGCTTGGAGAATAGGTCGGTTATGACCCAAATCACTGTGTTCCCCGAACGTTCTGGCAGCTCCACAATAAAATCCATGGAAATTTCTTTCCATGGGGCGGTGGGGCTGGCCACAGGTTGCAGCAACCCCAGGGTTTTGCCCAGGTGTCTTTTTGCCGCTGCACATGTTGGGCAGCTGGCCACATAGGTCTCAATGTCTTTTTTAATTAAAGCAGTTGAAGTATTGTGCCCACCTAACTTGCTTAGGGGACAATTTCTGGGGTTGGGGGTTAAGTGCCTCTAAATGTTTGTGGGCAGTCCAAACCTCGAAAGGAGTCTTGCTACCTTCTAAGAATTGCCTCCAAGTGAGGAGTGCCCACCATACAGCGTAAGCTTCCTTCTCCCACACTGCCCAGCAGCACTCTGCATCAGAGAGTTTTGGGGAGGTGTAGGCACAGGGCTGTAAAGCTCCCATTGGTTCTTTTGGAGGAGAACCGCCCCCACTGCTACATCACTGGCATCTGCCTGGATGATAAACGGTTTGTCAAGATCAGGGTGCTTAAGCACGGGCTCGGCTGCAAAAAGCCACTTCAGCTTTTCAAAAGCGGCCTGACACTCCATTGACTACTTCAGTGGTTGACTCGGCTTGGGTTTGGCTCCCCCTTTTATTTTTAAAAGATTTGTGATGGGTAGAACAATCTGGGCAAAGGCTGGAATAAATTACCTGTAAAAGTTCATGAACCGTAGGAAGCTTTGCAGCTGCTTCCGTGTGCAAGGTACCTCTCATTCGACGATGGCTCGCACCTTCTCCGGATCCATGTCCACCCCATCGTGGAAGATCCGGTACCCAGCCTAGATAGTCCAATTTAGTTTTGTGAAACTCACCTTTGGAAAGCTTCTCACGGAGCTTCTCGAGCACTGCTCTCACTGGTTTGACATGCTCTTCCATGGTCTCTGTGTAAATCAGAATATCTTCCAGGTAGACCAAAACCCCCTTATACAAATGTCCATGCAAGAGCTCATTTATCAGTTGCATGATTAAAAGAATGGATGACCCTTAGATATAATTAGACTTTTATAATGAAAGATATGATTTAGAATTAAAATAGCATTTTTTTTCCTTTTTTGATATGGGAAATCTGAAATAAGAGGATGGCTGGTATGAATAAAATTCTTAGCTATATAAATGTAATTAATATTGAGAAAATCATAACTGACAAAGATATTTCAAATATTGATGGGAAATCAAACTTTAACAAGAGCATGAAAAACAGGATATTGATTTATGAATTGATATTATTGTTATTTGTATAACAGTAAAATATGAGGATATTTATATTTAACTTTGTATGCATGAACAGTAGCAAGAATTGTAATTGTGTAATGAGGGGAAAATGGAAAAAATATAGGGAAGAAAGGAGGATCAGGAAAAAAATACTGGATTGTGCAGTACTGAACAGATTTATATTGAAGAAGTTAATGTTAAATATGTGAACCCAGACAACACGTTGTTTACTAAGCACTAAAGATTGTAATTGTTAAAATTCAATAAAACATTTTTTTTAAAAAAAGCCTGAAGTTCCTCCAATTCCCGTGGCATCATTGAGTAAAGCTTGGGTTTCGGTAGTTTGGCCCCAGGAATTATTTCAATGGCACAGTCCGTGGGGCGATGAGGGGGGAAGACATCAGACTCCTCCTCACTGAACACTTCCTCCAGGCCCCAGTATTCTTTGGGAATCAGCGCAACCAGCCCCTCCCACTCTCAAGCTGTTTCCTCGTCTTCTACTTTCACTTTCTTAATAGGTGGCTCATGGTGGATTGACTTTACTTTCTCTGCAGCTTTCTCTCCTGTGGGCTTTTTGTGCATTCTCAAGCAGTTTTGCTCCCAGTCTACTGAGGGATTCCATTTTTTTAGCCATGCGAGCCCTAGCACCATTGGCTCAGTCATGCCTGGGCTCACGATAAAGCTGACGGTCTCTACGTGGGTCCCTATTTTTAGCTCCATGGGTGCCATTAAAAATGTAGCCAAGATCCCCCCTGCAAGAGTTCCATCGAGCTGGGAGAATGCTGGAAAGGGACGACTCACAGCAGCCAGGTTGGTGTGGCTCGGTGGGCGTGGCTCGGTGGGCGCGATCGGCACGGTGCCTCAAACTGCCGGCAGCCAAGTGCACATGCGCACACACACCATTCTAAGTTTGGGGACTTTTATCCACAAAGGAAGGAGAGGTCAAAGGTGAGCAAAAAGAGAGGTCCTTTTCCGCAAGGCTGGGCATGATTGGCAGCTTGCCAGCTTGGATGTGGATAAAAGTCCCCAAGCTTGGAATGGGGTGTGTGTGTGTGCATGCGCGTAGCACACCGAAGGAGACGTCCTTCTCCCCAAGCCCGGACATCTGAGCATTGGCATTTCCCTCTCCAGTGCCCCCCCCCCCAAGGGAAAGCAGGAGGCAGAGGGTGATGCTGCTGGGTGTGGAAACATGGAAGAAAAAGTTTGCAGGAAGCAGTTTCCTCCAAGTCCAACTTCTGTCTTGACAGATCTCTGGAGCGGAAGAAGAGGAGGCAGGGGAGCAGCACGTCCCGGTCCTGTGTGAGGGAGTCTGGCCCGGCTTCTCAAAAGGGAATCCCTGTTTCCAAGCATGTGTGGTAAGGATGCTGGCTTGTTGGGGCAGCATTCTTACCTGTCAATAAACCAAGTCAATAGACCAAAAATGGGTCTGCCCATGGGCAGAGGCGACTCGGGAGACTCGCGTGCTCTGGGCTGTTCTCAAGGAGCCAGGAGAAAAGCGAAGAGACAGTCCTGGAGTGACTCCTGCCGCAACAAGCCTCCCTCGCGAGGACCGGGGTGCGCTGCTCCCCCACCTCCTCCTCTCCAGAGATCTGTCAAGGCAGAAGTTGGACTCGGAGGAAACTGCTTCCTGCAACCTTTTTCCTCCACGCTTCCATGCATAGCAGCGTCACCCTCTGCCTCCTGCTTTGCCTGGCCAGTCTCCCTCACACAGCTCCCTCCGCCTCCTTTTTATTGCCTGGATGGTAAGCTTTTATTGCCTTGAGCTGCAATTATCATTCTACCTTCTTTGTTGATTACAAATAGTCAGAGACTGCAATATTTTTTATAATATTTTTACATTTTTAAATACTTTTAAATATTTTTGTGGATTTTTGTGTACTACCTTTGTATTATTTTTTATACTATATAATCTTTTTTACACGAATGAGCTGACATTTCATTTTTTACTCTCAGCTGAGATACTATTTTTTTCTTTTCAGCTGAGATTTTGTTTTACTTTGCAAATTTTATTCATCTCTCACTTTCAATACATGTGTGGATTGCAAACTATATCAAGAGGGCAACTTCAAGATTAGCCACAGGAGGGAAGAAAAGGAGAACTTAGAACTTCTAGAACAAAGGTAAAATTTCCTGACAGTGTAAACAATTAATCAGTGGAACAGCTTGACTTCAGAAGTTGTGGGTGCCCTCTCACTGGAGGTTTCTGAGAGGAGATTGGACAGCCATTTCTCCAGAATGATGTAAGTCCCTTCAGCACTGTTAATCTATTATTCTAGAAGACTAACATTTAAGAATAGAAACTTCAGTTTAAATTTTCTTTTTTAAAAAAATCTTCTAAATTTTTGGGAATTTTGAAAATACCTGAATATACCGGCAGCGGCCAGGCAACCAAAGGACAAGAAGGCAGGGAGGAAAATGATAAGTACAAAACACTTTTGGACAGGGAGGAAAGGGATAAACTTTCAAGGCAGGGAATAGAGGGTTAAGAGCAAAGCATCTCCTAGAAAACAGCCTGAGATTTCCAACAACAAAAAGAAGTGCATATTACTTCATAAAGGGCCGAGAACTTTTGTAAATTCTTAAATTTTTAAAATCTCTGAATTTTTTATTTTTTCCCAAATTTTTCAATTTTTATTCTTTTTTCAATTTTTAATCTTTTTTCAACTTGTAATTTTTTTTAATTTTAATTTTTTCAATTTTTAAATCTTTTTCAATTTTCAATTTCTTTTTAATTTTTTTAAAAAATTCTTTTCAATTTTCAATTTTTAATTTTTTTTAATTAAAAAATGAAAAAATACTTATTTTAATTCTTTAGAATTTTTTAAATTCTTAACAATCTAAGAGAAAAAAATAAAAAATCACAGAAAAAGACAGACATTTCAAAACAGGGAAGAAAGTGATGAATTTTTCAAGACAGAGAACAAAGAGCCAAGAACTCTTGTAAATTAACACTTTGCAACAGGGAAAATATTTAATTTTTAGAAATTTTTAATTTTTTAACAAAAAAGTCATGGAAACAGAGACTGACACTATAGTGACTTGCAAAATGTGTCATACGTTTGTGCTTATGCCCACAGAAGACCCAAAGTATATATATGTATCAAATGTAAACTACTTGAATTACTAGAAGAAAAAGTAAAGGGTCTAGAGCAGGGCTTTTCAACCTTTTCACCCATTGTACCACTTTTAGGATAAGGCACCACTCGCCCAGCAAGGTGTCAAAAACCTGACCCCCCCCAAAAAAGGAAAAAAATGATAAAGTACAGGTAGTCCTCGACTTACAACAATCTGCTTAGTGACTGTTCGAAGTTACAATAGCACTGAAAAAGTGACTTATGACCATTTTTCACACTTATGACTGTTGCAGCATCCCCAGGGTCATGTGATTTACATTCGGATGCTTGGCAACTGATTCATACTTATGACATTCACAGTGTCCCAGGGTCATGTGATCATCTTTTGCAACTTTTTGACAAAGTCAATGGGGGGGGCAGCTCATCACTCAGGTTGCAGGGTGCCTGTGGGGGGGGAATCCATGGGTCTCTGGTGGAGGGGGTGGGACTGGGGTGGGTGCCTTCCTTCCCTCCCTCTCTCCCATTGTCCATTCCTTCCTTCCCTCTTTGTCCCTTCCTCCTTCCCTCCCTCCCTTCCATTGTCCATCCCTCCCTCCCTCAGGTTGCAGGGTGCCTGTGGGAGGGGGAATCCATGGGTCTCTGGTGGAGGGGGTGGGACTGGGGTGGGTGCCTTCCTTCCCTCCCTCCCTTCCATTGTCCATCCCTCCCTCCCTCAGGTTGCAGGGTGCCTGTGGGGGGGGAATCCATGGATCTCTGGTGGAGGTGGTGGGACTGGGGTGGGTGCCTTCCTTTCCTCCCTCTCTCCCATTGTCCCTTCCTTCCTTCTTTCCTTCCTTTCTTCCCTCCTTCTTTGTCCCTTCCTCCTTCCCTCCCTCCCTTCCATTGTCCATCCCTCCCTCCCTCAGGTTTCAGGGTGCCTGTGGGGGGGGGGAATCCATGGGTCTCTGGTGGAGGGGGGTGGGACTGGGGTGGGTGCCTTCCTTCCCTCCCTCTCTCCCATTGTCCCTTCCTTCCTTCCTTCCTTCCTTCCTTCCTTCCTTCTTTGTCCCTTCCTCCTTCCCTCCCTTCCTTCCATTGTCCCTCTCTCCCTCTCATTGTCCTTCCCTCCCTCCCTCCATCACTCAGTTTTAATTACTTCGATGCTGGTTCCTTTGCTGATTCACTTCCCTTTTGTGCTCGCACTCGGTGCAGCCGGGAGCCCAGCACAGCCGCCGTTCTTCCACAGGGGGAGGAGAGCGCAGGCAGCGGAGGAGCGCACGGGGGCGGGGAAAGGGCCGCGGCTGCCAGACTCCCTCTGGTGCGTTGCGCACAGCCGCAGCCGGAGAAAAGCAGCGAGAGGAGAAGCGCTCATTCATTGCTGCAGCCAGCCCTGAGGAAGAGCCGGCACAACCCCCAGGCGAATCCCGCCTGGCTACATTCTTTGCCGCCGAAAGAAGGGCTTTGATCCTGCTTCCCCTTCG